>OX621197.1:6219035-6614036 GCA_951640565.1 Petrophora chlorosata | reverse complement strand
ATTCTTTTCTAATTTACTGTTTAAATGTCGGACAACATAAACTGATTCCTCATTGGGCCGACGACACCACCGCTTACTCTGAGTTGCTTCCGTTCGTTCGTTCGTGCGGACTAAAAGAGACACTCTTATGCCAGTTGCATAGCGCTGTCCCTTTCATCCGACGGAACGAAGATTCGATATTACGTATCTGGGGGCCTACTCTGAGTTGCTTCCGATCGTTTCGTCGTGCGGACTAAAGGAGACACTCTTATGCCTGTTTCATAGCGCTGTCCTTTTATGTTATTTTTTTATTGACTTGCGTTTGACTGTTATCTCACCTGTTGTTAAGTGACAATGCGGTCGCAGATGTAGCACGCTCACCTAGAAGAAACCTGTTCACTCTTGTCTTAAAGACACCCAGATTATAGCTATCCGGAAACACAGATGCCGGCAAAGTCCCACTCCTTGGCAGTTTGCATTATTAAGGTCGAAGCAAAGCGCTTGTTGCGAGCAGGAGGGATGCCTTCATCCGACGGAACGAAAATCGTAATAACGTATCAATGAAATGAAATCATTTATTTGCAGTACATGTTGGTACATACATTAAAGATGTTAATTTAAATATGATTAGATCCGAAACACATAGTCAATTATAAGTGACATGCAAATAATAAATACATCAGATTTAGGTCCCTGTTTTGTCGTAAATACACGTCGCACTGATGTCGAATCCTTGTCGTGTCGTCCTGAAGCGAACTTCCCTTCTTATTCTTATTGTCGTATTATTTCTATTTGCCAGGGGCACTTCATGATATCAACTGACGTATCAGGCGCAAACATCCAACAGAAGCTGCAGCTCCTCACGATTCATTTCCCGCGGCTCAAACTGGTCTGGTCGCCGAGCCCTTACGCCACCGCTGAACTGTTCTATGAGCTCAAAGTAAGTATTTAGCAAACCTTCTCAAATAAGCTAACGTTCAATTAAACTACTAGGTATATAAATAAAATTACCTTACAATTTTGCACCAGATTTTTATTTCTTTAGTTATTATTCTCTTTACCTGAAACTTATCAAATCACCTTATTTATACTCATTTTACTAATATGAATAGATAATATATGTTTAAACAATTATACTTAGTGAACAACATGTTTGCATTCAGTGCGACATAGATGAAATAGAAATCGATTACAAATAACAAAAACATAGTCGCAGCCAGAGAAATAGAGAATAGGTTAGAATGGCAGAGTGGGCGTGGCAGACGCGCCGCGACCATACGATTGAACAATCGTATTAATGTCAACGGCGTAGACATATGTATATCCGCCGGAGTTTCGACGGGTATACGCACTTCATAAGTGTCATAACTGATTTAGTTATCCATTCGTATTGCCTTAGGTACTAAGGTATATTTTTAACTTTTATGAATGGCGTTTATAACTATTCAAACTAGTAGTAGTAAATGTGACGAAATAGGTGAATTGATTCTTCTAGGAGCTACTACTCATAGATTTCCGTATGTTTCGTTTACGTCTGTGCGATTAGCGACTCTGATTTTCCTACAAAAATGTGTTGACCCTATTCTCACCTATTCTCTATTTCTCTGGTCGCAGCGGACCTGTCTTAACATAATCTGATATTTGTGTAACTTATTCCAGCAAAGCAGAAAGAACCCCGTGGTGTCGGAAGCGCTGGCTCTGAGCGGGGAGCACGCTGCAGACGACATGCATTACGAGCGGTACAACATACTAGTACATGACTTTGTGCAGAAACTGCCCGGGGTCACCACCAAGAACATCGATAGGGTACTCAACAAGGGCGAGTCTTTAGACCATCTGATTACATTGACGAAGGTTGGTTTATCAGTTGTGCACATCTATACCTACTATTATAAAAATTGAACTAAGCCAATTCTGTACATTGAAGATATTTTCGAAAAACCAACTGGGATCGACTATTTAGAGGGTACAGAACACGAATCTATGGTTTTTAGAAATTTGTCTGTTTGTTCGTATGTTTGTTATCTATAGACTCGGAAACTGTTGAACGTATTTTAATGTGGTTTTCAGGGCTTGGTAACATTAGCCCCAACTTAGATTATAGGGTATGTTACATTAAAATCGGCTGGGTGACTACGATGATACAGCTTGACCTCTTTGTAGTACGCGCTCTAATATCCTGGCGAGGTCTTGCTAAGTTGGTCTTGGAAAAAATACAAATATGTGCTCGAATGAGGCACGCGGACGAAGTCGCGGGAAAAAGCTAGTAGTATAATATTATTATCATCATCATCATCATCATCATCATCATCAGCCCATCACGTTCCCACTGCTGGGACACGGGTCTTCTCTCATAGAGAGAATGGGCCATAATCCGCCACGCTGGCCCAGTGCGGGTTGGTGGATGTCACATGTCCTTGAATTTTTGTGAAAAATTCTTGGACATGCCGGTTTCCTCACGATGTTTTCCTTCACTGTTTTTGGAGTGAGTGTTAAATCCGTACATAACTTAAGAACGTCAGTGGTGCGGGGCTTAAGAACTCGGGTGCGTCGGATCGAAAGCCGCACGAGCTCCCACTGAGCCACACTCGCTCTTAATATTATATTACAGGATAGTCTGAAGCACTCCAAAGCCATGTGAAGTAGTATCGATTCTTAATTTAACGAATGTTTTCATAACTTGGTCAGCGGAAAATTAACAGTGAGAAAATAAGTTAACAAAGATCCAACGCGGACTTTTTTGACTCGGCGGACAACTCTGAACTATGGTAACAGAACTTTGCAGGTTTTCGGAGGACAGTCAAGTGGCGGCCTTATTTTTCGGGGTAGGTACACCGTCATCGTTGCGCATAAAATAAGTGTTTTACTTTGTAGGTACGCGGCGGACTGTTCGTCGGCGTCGTATGCCTTTATACTTGTCTACTTTCTGCTGAATCCATTGGATCTTTGCAATGGATAAAAATTGTGCTCTATTGCAAGTGCATATTTGTTAATTTAGTTAAGTAGGTACACTAGCAGCTTAAAGATAGTGTGTGTATGTCACTTCAGTGCACTTGTCTAATGTTTATAGTCTATATTTAAAAGTTTACTAAAGGAACACTTGTCAGTCTATGGAAACTTGTTCCGCTCACTCGCTACATGATTTGGCAGTTTTTTCTGGAATTGCTGGTACTTGGGTGCGTTGCCAACGTCAGCGAGTGCCCTCTCGGTGTTATTGTTCTTATCTAGGTATGTGGATGATTTGTTTCACCACAGCCAGTGTTTTCTTTTTTAATTTTAAAAACGGTAGTCTCACAATGAGGCTTATTATTTTACAAGGTTATGTGGCGGACTTTCGGCTGACTACTTTCATTTCTTCGAACGCTATAAAATATTTATATTTTGTTTACAGGAAGAACTAACCCAAATGGTCGAAAACAAGAATGAAGCAGAGACTATTTACTCGATACTGCATGCAAGGGCTCAGCCGCCAGATGCGGCAAAAGAGAAGCCATTTGCTAAAAAAAGGTTTGTTAGTAAGTTCAAAAATAAAAACAAATAGCAAATTTTTGAGAATGTTTATTATTTTTTAGGTATTATGTAAACAAAAAGTGCGTAATAAATGATGTTTTCTATTATCTATCGAGTTTTATTCACGTGAAAATATTAATAAATTACACAAAGGGACAAGTTTTACTTGATCGTTGGAGATCCTTTACCTAAAACAATTTGAAACAATGTATAATAATTAATCTAATAGAAAACATGTAAGAATTTAAATATTATATATCATACTATGTACATACATTGACAGAATTATTGAGATAATATAATAAATATGCATTACAATTTTAAGAGTATTATTAAAAAAAACCTATTACATACATTGAAAACAAAAATGAGTAGTGGTACGTTACAAGTTTTACTTGATTCAACGCCAGGAACCTAAAACAAATTATTGTGACAAATTACGTCGATAGCAATCAATACATATCTTATTATTAAACAAAGTATTCTATTTCTACAGTGTAGTAATTCAAGTGTGCCTTCAGACTAAAATAATATAAAAAAAAGTTTTCAAGATTAACGAAATTAAGAAGTCAGTAAATTCAAATGAACAAGCTTTGCGTCGACTATTCCTGCCAGTTTAAACAAATAATCATTCACTGTAAAAAAATGAGGGTAGGTATATCAGATGTTGTCATTACAAAGTTTTGGTGTGAAAGTTATTTTCTGATATTTCGGAACAATCTGCGGACGGTGCTGAGCACTACAAATAATAAGAAATATATCAATTATACATTGTAGTGTAAATTTTAAGTATAGGATGGATATTACAAACTTGTAAATATCTTATTTAATACCGATTCGATATCTTCTTGTTTTGGTGCTGAGCTCTATAAATAAACCAGAAAAAATGAATATCAACTTTATACATATTATAATAAAACTAATTTAAAATATAACAAGGCTTATTAAATCATGCATGACTGTTATTATTAAAGCTCATTATTATTTCTGTGATTTTTTATGATCTGATGCCTATTAAATAAAGTCTATTATCAATGTATCACACTTTATTGACTTTGACTAAACAAGAAAAAATGGTGGTGTCAGAAGTATATTATTATTTTAGTCTGAGGATGTCTTCACAATATCGTAAACTAATAAATTAGAAATACTAATCATGCAGTAAACACTATGAACAAACCTTTTAGTAACTTTAAAATATTGTTTTAGACTGCACAACATTTATTTGGAAACCCTGTAAAAACAATGTACTCTAACTAAATGGATATGGACTATACAATTAATAACTTATTAATAATAGCTAAAGCAATATCTAAGTAATGTGTGGTCATGCTAATCTGGTTCTTATTATACATATAACTAAATAGGGGATCGGACAACTTTTCAGAAAGTGTTTTTATTAAGTACAATTACATAATATATGTAACCATGAAAAATACTATTTTAATTAAATAACTCTGTAAAAGTACCTAAAACTATGTTTAAATATTATGTTTCAAATATTGCCGCGCAAAAGGTCACCTCAAAATTTGTGTCGTCATATTTATGTAGGTAGAACAAACTCTTTGAAATAAGACTTGCAAAGAGATTTAAATACGTTTTGTGAAGTTTGGGGACGATATTGTAGTAATGGAACGAAAAAATTAGCAAAAATACATTTTATGAAAAGCAAAAACGTAAAATAAACAAGCTTGACTTAGGGCATTTGCCTACAAATGACGTCATGCGCTGTGATTGTTGTTTCGTTTGATATGAAGAACAGATTAAAAATATCAGAATTATTAGATTTCATTTATTGATTTAAAAATATAAATCATTGTTATTTCACAAAAATATTGATCGAATGATCTTTCTGGTTGACGAACATTCATTCTAACTACATTTTAGATTTTTTCTCAATTACTGTCCGATCCCCTATTATCATTCAAATTTTTGATGTCACATCTTGATGGCTTTGTATGATTTAGAATCGTGATTTCTGGATTAGCATGACTCTCCACCAAAATAAATGGCTGCCGTATCCTAAGCTAGTGTTAAGATGTATGTTTTAATTTACAAACATTTTGTATTGATTGAACATTCGAATAGACAACTAAAACATGTCATGAAACATTCAAATGGACATGAACGAAGACAAAATGCAAATCAAACTTAAATGACTGTCGGTAGGTTTCACTCACGGTATTGGTGATCCTTGTCAGTAAGTGGGACATAGATAACACTCATTAGTTTCTTTACCGTGGTGGTGCCATCAGCTGCTTTATCAACCTGTAAAATTTAAGGTCTAACTTTAATAAAACTGTAGGTAGTGTCTGTAAAACAAATAATTCATTATATAACAAAACAAAACCGACTTCAATTATGATGAATCTTTGACTTCCAAGGTTGAATATCGATGATATTTATATGACCTTGAAGCTATCCTGAACCCAACGCAAAAAGATTTTTTCAAATGGGTTTACAAATGACAAAGGTCCTAGGTAACAAACAAAAAAAACAATTGAATTGAGAACCTCCTTCTTTTTATGAAGTAGTTTAACAAATAATGCCCAATAGTCACACACAGTCCTCAAACTAAGTCGATCCCAGTATGAACCAGTTTTAAGAATCATGGATGGCATAAATACATAAGCTTATTTTATGCACTAATATTTTGTCCTGTACTGAGAATCAAACATGTAAACTCCAAGTAAAGAGACAACCGACCCGAGGTTGCCGTTTAAGTGTAAATATGATATTGATTGCTATAAATAACCTGTAGTGTGTAAACACCCAACCTAGTTACTAGGACCGCTGACATTGCATTAAGTATTAGCATAGGGTAGTCATCATGTAGCCTATAGACGATACACACATATATAGACTCATCACCAGAGCTAGGTACCACCTACTCCACATGGCGACCCTACATCTGTACAAACCTGAGTCAGATGTTGCTCTCCTCCTTCTGGTCCTACCGGCACTATGAGTCTTCCACCAGGTTTCAGCTGATCGATTAGCTGATAACACATTAATAATAATATATCAGATATCCTTCCCTCACTTGATGCATTGATAACAAAGTCGTAAAACAGTACTTTATTGTATTTTTTTGTTTTATGGTGCTAAGTGATGAGACGAGCATGTCGTTCACCTTACCTCGCCACGGTTGCCCATAACATTTGCAGTGCCACCCACAACTTTAATAGTATAAAAAGCACTGCATAGGACTGCATTGCACTGATCACCCTGAGACATCAGACATAAAGTCTCATATGTCTAGTAATTTTGCTGGGTACAATGCCCTTCAAACCGGAACACAATAATACTTGCGCACTGAGCATAATTTTTATGTATCATCAAACATTAAGTATAGACTTACAGCTTGTGGCAATGTAGGGGCTGCAGCTCCAACATGAATGGCATTGAATGGTGCTTCAGATGGGTAGCCCAATCTTCCATCACCCACTGCAAAACAAAAAATTAGGTACCTTACAAAAACACATCTGCTGATATTCCTTCCTATTTGTATTTAGATAGTCTCTCATGCCAAGAATGCATGTAAATCATTACATACCTAAAAAATATGTTACTAACCAATAAGTTTAATCCTCTCAGATGTCAGTAATGAAGGGTTATCATTTTTGATGTTCTTAGTTGCTAGTGTCACCAGTTCTGGTATGTGCTCTATGCCGACCACCCGTCCCGCCTCTCCAAGCATTAAAGCCATGCATGAGGTGAGGTAGCCGGAGCCAGAACCTACATCTAAAGCCTTCTCGCCAGGTACCAGTTGTTTTTTGAGCCTTTCTAATGCATGTGCATGCTGGAATACAATAGAATATGAAATTTTGGGCATTTTTCAATTAAATTAGTTCATTATTTGGCACAATATTATGCTTATCTGACAAACAAATAGAGTAAAAAATACGTATTTATAGGTTGTAAGACCTTTCTTTAAAATGTGTACAAACCATATGTGGTGCGCTGATAGTAGCAGAATATCCAATGGACTGAGGAGAGTCATGATAAGGTGCGTAGGGGCAGTAATTCTTTCTATCAACTGCACTCATTGCATTAGCTACAGTGTCAGATTTTATAATCCCATTGGCTGAAAGAGAAAATCAATTAACTTTTGCATAATTAGATAAAGACATCGAACAAAGTTTTCATATCATGTATAGAAACTTGTTCACCACTTTACCTACCCCGTAGTTGTCTGACCAAGTCGGTATTGCTAACTCCATGGCTCCTCCAAGCCATTATTGACGCCCATGCGGTTATAAAACCCAACAACCAATTAAACCATGTAGAACTAATTTTTGTAGATTTTGTTCCCCAACTTCAGTAAATAATTTATTTTTTGCTGTTTATTTTTCCTTTTTTACGTCTTGATTTATTTTGATTGAAGGTGAAATTTACTCTGTAATCTATGATTGAAATCAAATTATTAGTCTATGGTCCAGTCTAATCGAAGTCAAAGACTTTTTGGCGGGAAGTGAAAAGTGATAGTTCGATTTTGTTTTATTTTCCAAACAAGTGTTGTTTCGAGTGATCATGTGTAATATCGGTGGAATATTAACCATTATGTGTTCTGTGTTCGTAAACGTGCACGAGTGTAGGCAAATCAAACAAAATAGAGAAAACATTGCTTTTTATGTTCTCCCAAAAAGTCCATGGAAAAATTGAAAAAAGTTCCACCACTTTATTGAAGCACTAGGAGAAGGTCCGGCTTGTTGCTGTTGACCCTTATACGACGATATACGAAAGAAATTATTGTAATTTCTACAAACCATCAAATAAAAACTACGTAAGAGAAGGCGGTATCCTAGAGACTTTTAGCCTGCTCAAACGGGCGAACCATAGGAGCAAATTACAAAAAAAAAACATTTGTCAATGTCACTGTCACTAACAAAAAACATTAAAATTAAAACAATGTTAAAAAAATTTTTTTAGAAGGAAGTTGAGGAATTTCAGTGATTTTTATAGTTTTAACAATTAGCCTTCAATCAGAATCTCAGCTGAAAATTTGTTCGGAGACGGTGAAGACCAGCTTTACACTTCACAAGGTCCAAAATGGTCTGTCACGGTCCTGATCCACCAGAAAACAATCCATACGAGCTGACGCCTCCTCCAAGACATGATCTGACGATGGGGACTATAGAAGACAGTGACGATGATAATGAACACATTGGCTACGAACCGTTGCCGCAAGGACCTGAAGCGGTGCTCTCGGATCACGACAGTGACGACGAATCAGAGGTACGTACCGTCAGCGTCAGTAGCATATATGCATTTTAGTATCATGTACCTACCTTCGTCGGTATTTCCTTCAATTTTAAAAGCGGTATTAATAGTCTTTAAGAATCAGCAATGTCTCTGGTGCTGCAGATGTCTGTAGGCGGCGGTAACCGCTTACCTTAGGCAAACCGCCTACTTGTTGGCCGACATCTATTAAAAAAGCAATGTCGTAATAACGATGTAACTAACGAGGTGTTTGAAATAAACAAATTTTAATGTCGAACTGGTCATTGTGACATGGTGCTACAATGCATACTTATTATTGTCAAATTTTTATATTATTTTGCAGAGCACAAGAGCATCACCAACAAATGATGTTCCACCCATAGAAAGTATGGATACAGTGATCACAAGAGATGTCTGGAGTGCACCAAGGCCCATAGACCCTATTCAAATGGACAATGAAAGAGCACAGCAGGTGAAACCCAAATAAAAACTTCTTATTTATTTAAAAAGTCATATCAAATGTTAACTCTTCTATTACATATCAAGCTTAAAACTTTGTTTTATGGGAACAAACACTACAATCTCATAACCCCTTGACATCCATGAATTACTTATTTTTAATGTAATTATTAATGATTAATTATTCGTTTGGGAGCTAATTGGAGAATTAATTTTGTCCTAAAAACACTTGGTTGTGCTTATATTATGATTGACACATTTTTAATATAGCAAAGTGCACTATATAATGACATATTCAATACTCTAATAGTTACTGTTTTGCAGGTAATGTCAGCAATGGCGAATTTTGCTCTGCCGCAAACATCAATACCAGAATGGGCTCAAAGCATAACAGAGGACCAATGGAAACAAACTCTCTATGACAGGATAGAGAAATTGAAAAACAATCCATAGATTATGTCAGTAATAGGACCTTTAATTTATTTTGCATTCCATTTGATAGCACTTGTATCCCTAAAATAGTTTGCTATCTTAAAAATTGCATTAGAAACTTTGATTCTGCAAAACCTAAACATATATTTGGCTTAGTATAGCAGAGCTATAAAATTAGGTAGGTATATTCTAATTAAGATTAATAAATGTAAATATCATTGTACTTAGACTTCTGTTATTCTTCTTATAACCTAATCTGATTAATGCTAGCAGAATACCTAAGTTACAAAACTTTTTTTAATATTTATATACATAAGCATCCTTATGGCTGGATAGAAATAATGTAACATTTGAGACTCATAGGTATTTGGCTACTAATTGACACTAATATTTAGCAGTGGGATCATATATAACAGCACTGAATGTTATCAGATTTGTCCTTTCATTCCTTATGAACATGTAAAAGGGAGAGTCAGCATAAAACAAGTTTGCTGTACGAGCCAGGATTCCGCTTGTAGCCGCCACTGCTTCTGTACCATATTCTGAAAGATGACGCAAATGGTTACATGTGAAATGTAAATAACAATTTATCATCCTATGTGAGAGCAAGCATACAAAGAGCCTTGACGAAACAGCATTGAACGCGCGATTTTTTTTAATGTACGCGGGGCCAGGTAAAAATCCGCCTATTGTTCGACATCTATTGTGTCAGATTTAAAAACGTAGTTTTTCAAACTTTACCATTTATTGTTAACTTCACGTCGTGGATGATGGAGTCCACATGCAATCCCGGGTTCGGGAGACCTTCTAAAATCTCTTTCAAACCTCGAACATCGTCTTCCCCGATCCTCGAAAGGAGTTCAACCTCAGTCTTATTTGGTTCGGCGTTACTGTCAACCATAAGCGCGAAGTTAGCTTGCCCCGGGGTGAATAGTGTTTCCACTCCGAGAGCTTTCAAAGGACTCTCCAGCTTAGCGCTGTTATGTAGATCCATCTTTGGAAATCTGATGACACATTTTTCTTCTTTCATCTTGTCTATTAACTTGGCAATTTTGGTAGAGTTCAAGCGAGTCATCAAGTCATATAAGCTGAGGTATTGTCTAACATGCACGCGAGGTTTTAGAACGTACATGGTCGTAATACTGTCATTATAAGGCAGTGCAACCATGTGCAAATCTGAAAAGACGATAACATTTTTAATTTGTAACGGTTATAGTAATACCTACAAATAATGATAGATAAACGTCGACTAACCGTCTTCAAGTGAAAAAATGTAGTTAAATTGACCCATATTCAACATTAAGTCTGCCATTACTTCATTTGTAGGGTTTTTGAAAGCCATTCTGAAATGTAGGTATTATATAAGTAGTTAGTATTTTAGGATACAACAACCAGTAGGTAGTAGTACCTACTTAGTTAGTACGTAGTTCTAGGCACTTAATAGTATGTAATTTAAGTCCCTACGTATCCACAAAGCCTACGCAACATGCTGGGCTAAAAAGTCGTCCCTTTGTAATTCCCTACGGTACGTAGGCGTAGGTAAATAGTTAAGGTACCTAATACCTACTTACGCTACGTAATATTTTATGGCAATAAAATATACCACTAATTAACTATCCCCGAAAGACGTAAGCTATATTTTTACTTTGTCGGCGCGAATGAAGTCGCAGGACGTAGCTAGTATATTATATGTATAGGCTTGTACTATATTTATTCTGTGGTATAGGTGTTGCAATACAATTAATACGTATTTATAATACACATTAGTAGTATACATATAGTCGGCTTTCTATCAGTAAAATAATTTTCAGAATCGGATAAATAATGCCAGAGATTACATCCTACAAACATACATACTTACTTGCAACTATACCTATTTATTATATTAGTAGGTATAGAATCTATAGCTAGGTCTAGGCATCTAAATTAAATACTTATGCTTTTAAATAATCTGTGTTTTGGTTCATTCTAATAAAGGTACATGTTTGTATTTAGTTCCAGATTACCTCTAGAAGATATATGCTATCCTGTGATACGTAGTATACGTAGGGTACGTACCTATAGTCTAGTATGTGTTTATGCAATATTACCTGTTTGGATCTGCCTACCCACAGAAATCTAAAGAATACCTTATTACAATAGAATAACTCTTTATTGTAACACCAAAATACAGAAATAATTAAAAACTAAAATAACAACTAACTTAATAATAATGTCACAATGGGCGGTCTTATCACTCAAAGCGATCTCTTCCAGACAACCCACAAATGAAGGAATGTATACAGAAATGGACGGTGTTACTTTAAAATAATTTTGTTATATAATATAATATACCTACATAAACCAAAGTCATTACATAAAATACATAACATAATTAATAAAATATACATAATAAATACTTTAACATAAAATATACAAATAAATTAAACATAGGTAAATATACAAAATTACAAATGAAAACATAAATACTAACAGTAGACGAAGCATAGGTAGCAGCTATTGTGCAAGATATAAATTATTTTTCAAAAAAAACTAAACCGACTTCAATACCACAAATGGCACTCAAAAGTAAAAAATAAATTAATATAATTATCATAAGCGCTACCCACTCATATATTTGAAGTCGGTGCCAGCCAAGTCTAATAGGTAGCAGATAAATATGTATATAGTAAGTACTACTTGTAGGTAGTATCTATCTACTACCTTTTAGACTTGGCTGGCACCGACTTCAAATATATGAGTGGGTAGCGCTTATGATAATTATATTAATTTATTTTTTACTTTTGAGTGCCATTTGTGGTATTGAAGTCGGTTTAGTTTTTTTTGAAAAATAATTTATTTTACCCTTTTTAGTGAAAAACAAGTTTTAATTAAATTAATTCAAAAAAGTTTTTAAAGACAAGCTTTTATGATCTAGAAGCCACATCATGTCGAAGTTTAAAACGGGCTATCACAATTAAATGCATGTATAAAAAAATTTCATGTCTGTCCTATATCTCTGTTGAAGAGTTCCCTCGCCGGAAGTCAATCCTGGGTGTATCTGCCATGTCATGATGGAATTTAGAACAGGCTATTATGGTTAAATCCATTTACGAAATGTTGTGTCTGTACTATTCACCGTTGAGGAGTTCCCTCACCGGAAGTCAACCCTGGGTGAAGCAGTTGAAGCAGTCGAATACAAACCTCCACCTTTAGAAAGTTGGTTACGAAAAAAACAAGAACCGACTTGAAGATTAAACTTATATTTTTTGTTTTTGCTATTTTTTTCAAAAACTACTGAATGAATTTCGATAAAATTTATATGGGACCACCTTTGAAGTATTACCTACCAATCAAAAAAAGAATCATCGAAATCAATGCATAATTGGCGGAGAAATCGCGTAACAAACACACAAAAAAAAAATAAAAAAAAAAAAAAAAAACATACCGTCGAATTGTAAACCTCCTCCTTTTTGAAGTCGGTTAAAAACTGCTTAACACGATTTTTAAAGATTTCAAGAGAAGGAGCTCGTTTAATTGGAAGAGGTAAGGCGTTCCATAGTCGAACAGCTTTGACAGTGAAGGAAGAATCATAGAAGGAAGTACTATGAGCAGGCGTTGTCAACAGTAGGTTCTGTGATGATCGTAGTGACCGCGGATTTGAAGTGTGAAGGAAATCAAAACGTTCCTTAAGGTAGCGCGGGGAACTGGGATGGAACAGAATACTGTAAAGGAGAGACAATATATGAGCATTCCGACGAAGACGTATGGGAAGCCACTTGAGCTTTGTACGAAATTCAGAAACATGGTCATACTTGCGTAAGCCAAATATAAACCTAATGCAGAAGTTTTGGAGACGCTCAAGTTTATTTAGCTGGTCCTCCGTGAGGTCAAGATAGCAGGCGTCAGCGTAATCGAGGATAGGAAGTAAAAGAGACTGTGCAAGCGCAATTTTAGTGGTAGTCGGTAAAAAATTGCGTAGTCTGCGTAAGGAGCCTGCCGAAGCAAACATCTTACGACTAGTAATAGTAATAGCTAATTGCGGGTTCCAATTTAAGCACCGGTCAATTGTTATCCCTAGATTTTTCACTTTTTTCTTATTATATAGATGTCTGTGTGCCTACCTAATATTATAGACATAATTATATTAACAGCATCTAATCTTACGCGGCCTTGCGTAAATGCGGTCTTACCGTTATGTCCATTCCTACGTAACTTGCAAGTAGGTAGCTAAACTAGCTAGTGTGTAATCAGTGTAATACTAATTGTTTGCATACCACGGTCTAGTAATTACTAGCCTGTGCTTATATCTACATAACAAATATAAGTTGTGGTGCGACATAGTCCTTACAAATCTGCTGGGGATTAATTACATCCAATTTAGCTGGAAATCAATTTAAAAACACTCACTTTGCAGTATGTTCTTCGTGGAATACATTCTTCCACTGACCACGGAAATAAAGCGCACTCAACAGAACCGCCTGAGTCTCAGTAGGAAGTGGTTTCTGAAGAAAACTCTCAATTTTTCCTTCGGTGTGTGACGCAACCCACCTGAAATCGTGATACTTATTTCAACTTTATATTTTAGTATAAGAAATCGCGCGAGCGGTACTGTACAGTCAGCATCAATAAAAGTACGCAGTTTAGTAGGTACCATGTCGTAATGACCAGTTTGACATTTTGTTTCTTTCAAATACCTTGTCATAGAAATATTTATTGCGACGTAGTACCAAAATGTGTACTAATTATTAACGACTATACCTATACCTACATATTGTGTACTAGCTGCGCCCCACGGTTTCTCGGGATAAAAAGTAGCCTATGTGCTATTCTGATGTATAAGCTATATTATTGTAGAGTTTCATTAAAATCCATTCAGTAATTTTTGCGTGAGAGAGTAACAAACATACATCCTTACATTCTTACAAACTTTCGCGTTTATAATAATAGTAGGATCTTTATCCTTCATAGGAGACGACTAGTTATCCTCTACTTATGATAGTATAGGTAGATACATGGGTAGTTAAGTTAGGTATTTGCGGGTTTCGTACGTCTGATTCACATCTTCAGAAACGCAGGCACTATAGCTGTAGAGTAGTTTAATTATTCTATGAAGTATAATGAGTAGCGAGTACTACGTATCTATGTGTCCAGACAGTGTTTAGAAACAGGTCACGCGCGACTCACTGGTTAATCATGTCTTTAACCTCGTCAGTTCGCTTGAAGTCGACACTGAGCGCATCACCGTTGTAAACCCGCCCGAGGTAACCGCGGTACAAGTCTCGAAGCTTCGCGTGTCTGTCCACAAACATCGCGTCTGCGTAAAGCGTCTTCGATGTGGAGTCGTTGGCGTTTAGAGCTCGTAGTAAGTCCCCAAACTGCTCGTGGCTCTTACGATTTTGCATTATATCTGTTGAATATATAATATATATATTATTTAGTGGCGTTGCATGCAGCATAAAAAGATAAAATTAATTTGTTGCCCTCAAGTGCGAGCCACACCACGAGCGAAGCCAACTTAGCCAAACAATTAGGTCACGTTACAGAGTCCTCTTTTCATAGTCAAAGTCAAATACTATCATTTATTAAATAGGCACAAAACTGCACTTTTAAGCGTCACAAACACAAGACAAATAAAATTAAAAATATGTAAAAAATTGTAACTTAGTTAACACGACTTCGAAAAAAAGGTAAGTATGTTTACCCGTTTCTTTCCTATATTCAAACTTAAGTCCGGGTGCAGAATAGAATGCGAAAACTGCATTGAAATATAAAAACTGTCTCTACCAGCTAGTACTATATTTATCATCACTACATAGTATAAAACAAAGTCGCTTTCTCAGTCCCTATATCCCTATGTATGCTTAAATCTTTAAAACTACGCAACGGATTTTGATGCGGTTTTTTTAATAGATAGAGTGATTGAAGAGTAAGGTTTATATGTATAATAACCGTGCGAAGCCGGGGCGGGTCGCTAGTATACTATATTTACTTCAGTTCACACGGCGAACTTAGCTCGCCGCGCCGGCTAAGCTCACAGCTAAACTACATCATAGCTAAGTTAATTTCATTGGCTGTGTGAACTACTATACACTTGTAACTACTTGTACTACTTGTAACTAGTATACCTACTTGTCGTCAGTCCGCGGGTAGCCTAGCCGTTCAGCTGATGTTAGCATTGCTATGGGATATCTGCCCGGTTCGCATTGCGAATCCATGCTAATTGGGATTTACGATGCAATGCACAGTTTCACGAAGCTAGGAATGTAGGAATGCTTCGTAGCCTCGTACAGCATACATGAGTAACTAATGTTTCATCACACATATATTTCGTGTCACAGCTACATACAATAATTTTATTATGTGACAAAACACCTGTTCTATCCGCCAAGGAGAAGGAGCTAAGAAATCGGCATTGATGTGTTTATAAATAATATTTGTTTTATTTTAATATAAGATGTGAAATGATATAATTATGATAGTTATAGATAAAAAGTAATAACGTCTGGCATCATTTAGTTATAGCACGTTATAGACAGGACTTTTATGACTTACTCGTAGGTAGGTAGGGGACACCGGGGCTACAATTAACAGAGGTAAGTATTAACAAGCGAGTTTCTCTAAAACTATACACACTACATCAATGGCGTTTGCTTTAATACGCCGACTAGATCACGCCACATGACTCAGAATTGGTCAGTTACACTCCACCCGTCGTTCTAGTGAGCTGTGTGCCGGGCTACATTTTTAAGCAGGTAACGAACATTTTTGACTCTAATTTTATTTGATTTATACTTGAAATATACGGTGTTATAATTAGGTTTTTTGTTTCCTTAGAAGTATATTTTATACTAAATAATGCTACATTACTTAATTGACGTAATTATCAACCAATGTTTCGTTATATTATTTAATACTAAAAATGTACCTTCGGGGCTATAATTAACAAATCGGCGGGGCTAGTATTAACATGTTTATACCTACCCCGGATATGGGGTTAGTATTAACAGGGTATCTGACTGTTTGTGTATAATTATTTTAGAATTTTTTTAAGACAGCATGAGAACGTATCGACGAAAAACTGCGCAAGGCACCACATCCTTAGTGGTCTACAAGATGGTTGCGCTAGAAATTATGGAGAAATACAGAAATGTAGCAAAGGATTTTGAGCTCTGCTACGTTTCACTTTAAAATTTTGTGAAAAAAAAGAAAGCAGTTGCAAAGGAAAGGGTAAAGGTAAGGCTAAAGCTAAAGGAAATAAAAAAATAAATAGAGACGAGAAAGTGGAAAAACTGAAGAAGACAATAAATAAAAGTAATGACTCTGAAGAAGATGTTTTTTTTTGTATTTGCGGCGTCTCCTACAATGAAGATTCATCAGGTGGTGACTGGATTTAATGTATATCATGCAAGGTTTAACCACGTTGTGTAAGTTTAATTAAAATACAAAGACTGAACAGAGAACAGTTAGATGATAAGGTAAAATGTGCCGTTTTCTACTTAATTTCATGATGTTTGAGTTGTTTACCTGATTGTTTGATTTTTAGTATAGAAATGATGACTGATACCGGTGTAAGAGTGATAAATGTTGAGAAAAAAATTACCATAAAACGTTGAGTAACTAAAATAGTTAAGCGAAATTTTCGTTTTTGTACATTTTAGATATTTTTATGATTTATATTGTCAATTTATAAGAAAAAGTGTTCAATACTAGTCAGTATTAATTTTGTTTTAGTACTAAAAATATGTTATACATATATATTTGTTTTCTTCTGTAACAGTTGGCATAACATAATGTTAATTGTTCTGTTAATACTTACCTCAGAGCTGTTAATTGTAGCCCCGAACATGGGGTAAGAATTAACAACTGACTTTTTTCAGAAAATATGTCTTATTTAAGACATAATTTGATATATGTTTGATTTATGTTAATAACATGATACCTACATAATTAAAGCATCATTTAAATTTGAAATCAAGTCCTGATGTTGAACAATTTCGAAGCTACAACTAAAAATCAAATTTTTGTTAATTGTGGCCCCGGTCTCCCCTACTTTTATTTATGCGAATGCATACGAGACAATGGGCGTGCGAGACTCATAATTCTCTAAAATCTTATTTTTAATTCTCATACATAATACACACCAAATTAAACAGACTAGTAAGAATTTAATAAAAAAATACCAATGAATTACCTTGAGAGAAACCCAGTGTTTCTGCCAGTTCCTCGAAGGTTTTTCCGACTGTTCCTACAAGAGTCATCGCTAATAGACCTGTAAGAAACAACATCACGATTACTCAATATACCGCATAGGCACTAAGTAGGGGCCTAGGTATATAGTACTATTATGTATTCTGTTGCCTAGGTGCCACGCACAGATTTTAAACAGCCGGGGGTAACGAACGGGGGGCGAAACCTCACTTTTCTTATGCTCTCAGCGCATTTTAAGAGTCGTTACAAATAGAAAGAAATAAAAAATTTAAATTGTTTATTTCGGACAATAACACATCATTACAAATGAAAAATAAATAAAAACATAAAATTGTTTATTTTGGACAATACCACATCTTTACAAATGAAAAATATAAAAAATAATTATTGTTAAACTTTGACACCCTAGACCCTATACTTGCTGTATAGGGTAAACCTCGCCGAATTAGACATTTCCAGAGCGGCGAGGTGAACCTATCTGCTACCATCTTTAAGATGTGTGGATCAGAGATGCAGTTTTCTTGCGAATGATGGCGTGATAGCCATCAGTGCGAAACTGTGCAAACATCCTGATGCACAACAGAAACAGGGCAGCCCCAACATCATCCTAAAGATGTTATTGTATTGGACGCATAAGACGTCCAGCGACCTTTTGTTGTGACGGACCCACAAACTTCCCGTGTAAAAACTCAGACAGTAGGTATGCTTTTAAAAAAATGCTTTTTAAAAGCGTGACTTTGACTTGTTCATTAAAACGGGAAAATCTGCGGGTCAGCATGGGACCTCTGACCGCTAGACTGCGCTCCCTATCAATGCCTGTTAATGTCTATGAATTTTATCATCACGCTACCATCTCGCTATCAAACGGTGATGGTAAATGGTAAACATCGAACGTATAGGTAGGTATATCACCTACTTATTTACCTGCGACAGACGTGGGTGATATGACTATGTTTTGATCTTTGTTTTGCTTCATCATGGTCAACAGCAGATTGAAGCCGAATTCGTTAACAGCATCGGCAACATTCTCATCCTTTCGGACGACTGCCGGAACAGTGCTAAAAATGAACATGCTTTCGTCATTAATCTAAATACTAACTAGCATCGTAACACAGGTCTATCCTCGTACGAATGCTGGCGATTATCTTATATTTATTTTATGTGTCAGAATTATGTACGAGCTATTTATACCATAAATATAGCTATTTTACTCAATTAAGATATTATATTGTATTACATTGTAGTGCTTAAATAAAGAATTGAACACCTAAAATAAGTAAATTTAAATAAAAAAGTGTCAGAAAAAAATCAATCATAAGTTCTTAAAGTTACGCATAGCTATGAGCTCGGATTTGGTTACTACGTAAGTACATCTGTCTAATAAGCCCATATCCGCCCACTGCTGGGTATATGCACAGTTTGACAATTCCAAGTACCACGCCTAGGTCTCCTCTAGTTAAGAATAATTTATTTGCAGAATTACCTACATTTAAAGTGGTACAGTGAGGCCATTATAGCTTTATGCGACTCTTCCTGGTCCAGTGCAAGTCTCATCCATTGCCTTCCGTCGTAGTTCACGATGTTGTTAGATATAATACCTAGGCACTACTTATAGTGGCCTATTTAGCTTTGTGTTTGTAACTTAATACCACCTTTTTTGTTATCTCTCCGCCCATTGACCTTGTGCGGTGCCCCTATCATTAAGTTTCGTTAAACTAAAATAAAGTGGATGCTATTGATTCCAAAGCACTCACCTGTTATCAGCAATTATGTCCTCCTGTATGTTTTGGGTGTCGACGTCTGCGCATAATGCTATGCTTAATAAAGTAAAAGTTATAAACATTAATTTCCAGTCCATCTTCTGAAAAAAATAACAAAAGCATAGGTACCTATATGAAATTGTTTATAAAAGTATCTAGGTACTTAAATTGTGTAGCCTTATAAACTACATTTACTAGGTGCTTAACCATTTTAATGTTTTTCAGCAACGATTTTTTGATTATATATACAAAAAATCGTTGCTGTTCAAGATAACTAAAAAATAATAGATAATAAATAGGATGGAATACCTAACCAATCAGATAGGCAAACAACAGCTTACCACACCAAACATTAATATATTATAATGGTGCAGTTTTGAATTCATGCATAGAATATAATATTTAATATGTATAATGGATGGAGGCGATTAGACGTGGCTAAGACCGCGTCAATGCAAAGTAATTGCTTATTAGTATCGTCACAAAATAATCGATTGATGAATATGTAAAAGGCATGAGATTGAGTCGTTATTCAAAAATTATAGGAAGGCTATTATTATTCTAGATAAAAATAAATATGTGTTATAACGTGGATCGATTTAATTTATTAATGTAATTATTATATAATAATGTACCTACATGCACTTTAATACTGCTGAACGGATTTTAATGAGGTTTTCAGGGTTAACAACCCTCATGCATGAATCCCAACTTAGATTGAATACGAAGATACAGCTTGACCTGATCGTAGTGTGCACTCTCATATACCAACTAAGAAGGTCTTGCTAAAATGGTAAGAAAAGAAAAAAAGAAAAAAATATGTACATTTATTCGGGACATCACACAACATTATACTGAACATACTAGAATAAGGACAAAACAAAAAACAATAAATACAACCAGTGAAATGATGCGCGATATCAGGAAAAAGTGTCAGGAAAGACGACTTCCTCTGTCCTCCACGAGCATGAAATAGCGGGAAAAAAGCTAGTATATATGTATATAGGTAAGTACCTTTATACCTGCGTACATTTATATGGACAAGAGAAAGTAAAGTAGGTATACATACTCACATTATTTGGACAACGTGGGAAGAACAAGTTTTTTAAATCTGTCCTTTCGCTTTGTGCTTGTTATCGTATGCAGGATTCCGTAGTCCAATCACAATTGTTGTTATTCCGTGGGATCTATAGAAAAAGAGCGTGTTAAAATTGATTTTGTATTTTTAAGTCAGTCTAAATATCAAACCACACTGAGGAATTATTATATTTACTGGATGATGAAAGGTATGTAGAAAATCTTGAGTCAATCGAATATAAAATACCTACCTAGATAGGACATGCTAGGTATTTGATTGTTCACAACACAACACACTTTATGGATTAGGTGCCTACCTATTCAAATAAAACAAACTAAATCAATGGCCAGTAAACAGAGAGGTAACTACTTAGTTATTGCCACAGGAATCTAGTACCTTATTATTTAGATTTCTGTGGTTATTGCAGAACGCCAAGCGCACTGTACAAACTCGCACACTGCAGAATTTTTTACATTTATTTATTTACTCACTTATTACTGTCCATGTCATTTTACTGTAACATAATATAAACAAATGCGGGAATGCACGTCAAACAGTTACAAGCACGGATACGCGACTGCTCTTTGCGCGAGTGCTCAATCAATGATGATGGGAGCCTGGGAGGTCATGCTGCGGTGAGAGGCGAGTCAGCTGTGCTTTGAATGAAAACTAAAATTAAAATTCAAGGGTGCGATTCATGAATCTCACCTACTCGAAGATATCACCGGTCATTGTCAAAATAGTCACCGGTGATTTCGAATATCAAGAATGTTTCCCCCAAAATAACCCATCAAATCAAATCGTGTATTATAGTTTAATGTAGGTACCTAATATTGCGCGTGTCTGTCTTGAATAAATGTATTTTCTTTCTTTCTTTGTATAGGTAGGTACATATACACATAACAATCTCTGTGGTAGCTTGCACTATTAAGTCTTCTGTGGAGCGGCAGGCACGTCAGCTCGTATCCCTCATATCAAAGACAAAGTATTAAAAAATTATCTTTGCCTCATATATAGTAGTTACCTACCACATAGGTCGCAGTATAGTTTGATACTCGCTACAAGACAAATCTTTGAGCACAGAAAAAAGAGCGCAAGTATTTTGTTTCGTGTCTGGGTGTTATGGAAGTTGGGACATTGGCACAGAATACCTAATAGCACTGTAGTCCAGTCATTTGGTAGTTTTACCTGGGTTTATTTCCGGGAGTTTTGAAAATTAGTAATTTTATAGATTTTCCTGCTTCGATTATAGATGATCTCCTTCGGATACTTTATCTGAGATGACCTCGTGTTTTGGCCGCTCGCGCCGCCCTATTGGGAAAATGGCGCCTATTAGCAGTTTTTTGACAATACCTCCTTTCTGACTTATATTACGATAAAAAGTTGTATACAAAATGAAACTAGAGACAACTACCTACAAATTATGTATCTACCTTTTTTCATAAAGTAATAGTTTTGGCCGTAAAGTGTACTCCAGCACGCGCTGTGGACTGTATATAGCACATAATGAATAGTACAACTCGTAGTTCGGTTCCTTAGATTAAGGTGTCTAATCCTACTAAGGTGCATGGCCATCGTGGGGCGTTATTTTATTATACACACATTTAAAGGCATTTATTTTGGATCTTACTATCGTTTATCGTTATCGTTTTGGATCGTTCTAAAGTACTTTTTACAATATGTTTCTTATAACAAAATATATATCTATAAAATAATCTAAACCTAAAGAATGCCGCCGGCATGCGGCAGCGGGACAGTACTCAAACTACAACAACTTTATATTTTACTGTTACTGTTAGCCTGTGTCGTCCAGTTTTGGGCAAAGGCCTTCCCCCATGACTTCCAGGCTTCGCAATCTTGCGCTATTCAGCTAGACCAATAGTCGAGTTCGTCCCACCATCTCCTGCACGGTCTGCCGCGACGCCCGCCGTCTCTCTCTATCGGGACGCCACGTGGTGGTGATTTTGGCCCACAGCTCTTCTGGCATGCGACAGACGTGACCAGCCACGTCTGACCAGTGCCATTTTAGTTTTGCGACTTTATTTGCTACGTCGGCAATTTGAGTCTTGAAGCGCAGCTCGGTGTTTCGAACATGATCCGTTAATTTAATACCTAAAATGCTGCGCTTCATTGCCTTTTGGCAAACCTTGAGCTTGGACTTCTGAATATTCGTCAATGACTATGTCTGGGCACCATAGATCAATACGGGGAAAATGCACATATCCATGAGATTCCGCTTTATATTTTAAGTAAGCGTTTGCCGTCTCGCCTGATGGAAAGCGACTCTTCCCGCCTGGAATCCTTAGGTGGCAATAAGAAGGGATCCTGGGATCCCTTAGAAAATCTCGGTCAATGGCTTGAGGGTACGCTTTGCGAGAAAAAATTACGCTCGTTTTGAAAGCATTAAATCCAGAGAACTTATTAAACCAACTAATTTGTCATCACCCCCCCGCGGGATACCGACTCGAGAGTTAGGCTTGACACGCTCGATCATCGCCTCTCTGTTAGTAGGTATGTACATAGTGTTGTTAGTCTCAGATCCTAGCACACGTGCATTGGACAGGTAAGTACTTCTACAACAGCGCTCTGCTGCTATCGTCTGCATACTCGATCAAAATACAAGACCACCGGGTTAAGCAAATCGTTCATGAGCAGAAAAAAGTGATGCAAAGAGAACCGAACCCTGTGGAACTCATAACAGAGAATAGTACAATGTACACCGAGGGGAGAAAACGATCTCTCGAGTTTCCTTTAAGCCCTCCGCTGCGCGTCGGGCTTAAACATACTCTCGAACAGAAATAGAACTTTCTCCCGAGTGATACATAGGGCTTTATACTACACCTACGAGGAAAATAAAATACAATATTTAACGCAACGAAATAAATTGCCGCGCTTTTTTTTTCGTATTGCAGAATAAGGTTGCCATCCTCATTTCATTAAAAATAGACAACAAAAAAAAACCGCCTCTTTTCTTTAATTATTTGATATAAAACCTTTTTGAGATTTGAGGTTTGTATGTTTCCCGCCTCTTTTTTCTAATTATTTCATACAAGACCTTTTTGAGGTTTGACGTTTGTTTTTTTTTATGTTCGCTGCTAAAAAACAAAAGAAAGCTAGCCGGGCAGTAATGGATTTTCATACAACATTCCTGCCCAGCTTCGGAGGGCAGTAATGAAATTCCATATAACTTTTCCCGCCGCACATTTTTAAGGGAGAAATTACGTACTTTGTAACCCGTTTATGAACGAGTAATAAGACACTTTCCGAGTGGGTGTGGTATAAAATAAGTAAACTATAAAATATTTGGTTAGTGACATTTATGGAGACTCCGTGGTTAGCCGGTTATGAGGAGCCTCCTGACATTACGTGCCGTTACTACCGTGTCAATAGGTATCTTGCCAACCGTCTACCAGATGAATTATATCACCTACTCTTCATATCACCCAATGTAAACAGCTGCAGCGACGCAGCACCTGAAGGCTTTATTGAATTATCTTGTTGTACGTACCTAGTCTACTTATAAAAATGTTAGGGTTGTGGAGCAGAAATAAAACACTGCAATATCAATCTTTTGTAAATATTGGTAAATATAGGTCAAATGTGGTACAATTAAAATCAGAGGAAATATTTTATTAATTTCATATCAAAATGGAAACATCCACACATTATTTTCTACACTTTATCATTAGCTTAACAATGTAATCAACTTCATCAATCAATATTAGAAATATTTTAATTACCATTTCTATAGGAACATGAGTTTATTAGTGATAGGGTGAAGAAAAGTGGACATTCAAGTAAAACTTTTACTTTTAACAGTGACAAATTACCAATCTAAGGTAAACAAATTGCAATTTACAAGTCTAAATAATTCACCCTATCACTACGATAAAACTCGTTATACGGAATCTAAAATTGATAATAAATCATACTAAATGCAAATTACACTTGTAGGTTCTTGAAATTAGAAAGCACATCCTTACTTATTAACTACTACATACTAACTTTTTGAATCAACATAAATGCGATAGAGTGTAGAAAATGGAAAAATAAAACCAATAAAGCATGTCAGTTCATAATTTCATAATCAATTTGTAAACATGCCCAGCATGTTTCTGAAAAATAATAATTTAATATAATTAAAATTTCTTGCCTTTTAAAAGGATTCGGTAAAATGTAACACACAAATGTACATACACATAATCTTAAATTAAAATGGGAGCAATGTTTAAAATAACATATTGTTAAGTATGATTTCCTTATCGTTAGTGCTTTCCAATGAATGTATGTTTTATTGGTTTTATATGTATATGACGAAAGAAAGTTTGATTAAATATACAGAGACAATCATCATTTACAAACTAATTAATAAGAAATAACCATTTTAATACTTTAAGACATAAATAATAACACATTTTAAACAATTTAACTGCTTCTTTGACTTAAAATCTCTTACTTCTATTTTCGACTACGCTAATAGTATAACCAAGTCCGTTATGTTACATTGTTAATTATCCTATACTGACATAATGTAAAGGCGGTAGGCAGACAACTTCTTAAGACTATGGACTCAGCAACAGAGTGCAAAAGTAAATTTGTAAGATGAAATGTTTAAAGTAAGCCTAGCATTGTGTAAACCTGTGCCTAAAGTCTGTGTTGCGTCTGGAGAGGTCAAGTAACACAATGAACGAACGATACGACGCCATTGCTTACGATCGACTTCTTCATAATATCCAGGAGTAACGCAGCCCCACGAATAATGCAACCACTACCGCCAACAATAAAAAGACTTTGAAATGTCAATTAGTCCAGTTACAATCACAAACATCTTACAAATCGTCTTATCACACTTACATAAGTTAAATATAATTATCTAACAGCATTAGAGAGATCAATTTTATAACAAGCAACTTACAATGCTCTTACTTATTTGGATTGGCATAATTTATTACTCGATGTTCCCCGAAAATGGATCTCTGTACTGTCGTCAGATAATATTAAATGGATGAACTATCACACCATACATACATTATTATAAATAGATATAAACAGAAACATACACACACGTTACTATCATTATGGTGACTTGAACTAGCGTAACTTAATAATGATTAAATGAATCAGTCTTAAAAATCTATGGACCACAGAGGGTCACACAGTACTATTTCTGCAACGCGTTGTACTTGTCCGTGCACTCTGTTTCTGAGTCTAACTTATTTTAAAGTCAAAACTTACAAGATTATATACTTACTAACAAAAGCACTGCACATTCAATTTATAACAAAAGGATATCGACACATTAAAGCAAACATTATTTAAAGTAATTGTTTATAATTATATTATCTAAATCACGGATCATTGTCGAAACCGTGGATCTAAAATTCTTAAGCAAAAAGAGAAACATGATTGACCCTACATTAATTTTCAGTGATTGATTAGATCATCTCCTGTTAAGTGTAGAAATTATCTACAGAACTGTATCTCTAGATTGAATTGAGTACTTCAATAACTTGAATAAAGGAGGTTCCACCACGAATTAAGGGAAGACATTTCCAGCTCAGCTCAATGCCACGATTTGCAAAAAGCCTCATTGCAAGACTAGGCCAAATTGCATTATCGTTTATCATACATAGGCTAAGCATTAAAGAGAAATGACTACTTCTACCGCAGTGGAGCCTGGCATTCAAGTAAAATAGCTTCTACATGAGACAAATAGATGAAACTATCATGTCTAATTTAATAATATTTAGTAAATTCTGTTTACTATGTTGCATTTTGATTTAATTCAATACATTATCATTTACAAAAAGGATTATTTTATTTAAATATTACATTCTTCGTCAATTAACAGTTTGACATACTGGGTTTGGAAAATATTATTTTGCTAATACATATACATGTTACGGTAAAGGTTGTGCGGAAAGCGGATCGCTTGTCAACGCTCACTTCTACATTTTTAGCCAAAAGACCTAGGCTTGTGTATTAGTTTACCTAAGTTTAGCCTCTGAACCAACAATACCAGTAACATATATATAAGAATGTCTAAGATATTATGATCTAATATAGTTTCAACGAAATAATGCTAGATATCAAGCAATACATAATTATACTAGTCTGATAGATGATAAGTCATGCTTTTAATCAGCTATGTTTTATAATATGAGGAATAACTCTTTAGGAGAATTCAACATGGAATGCTCTAAATCTCATGTCTCTATAAAATATGGGTGGCTTTTACCATCCCACAATAATTTACTAAATTTAGTGCATTTTAACACTTCACTGGGTTTCTTTATGAACAGAAGCAGCAACACTGGATAAACATTAGTCAATAGTTAAATATTATATCTATAAAACTTACTATTTACTCTAAACAATTTAGCAAAGTTACGGGTAGCATAATTTTCAAACTATGTTGCCAGTTGTATGTAACAATTACTCACAAAGCATTTTACAAACGTTCTTTCATATTCAGTAGAGACCCTTTTGAAAATGGACACCTGGAGTGATTTCTTTAAGCAAAAGAGTCCTTACTCTACTTCTCTAGTAGAGCAAAATTAATAGATTTCAACAAAAGTAGGACTACAGACGTCTCGCTGCCGCATGCCTAAATGCACTGCATTCCCCTTCACAAACAACATTGAGGATTACACCTATAAACTTAAGCCAAATAGAATGCAGTTAATTTAAAAAGGTAATTCAATTTTACAGATTTAAATACTATGTGTTTTAAACATTTTCAATTAATACATATTGCTTTAACATTTCGAAAAGGTAATCCTAATAAAAACTACTTAGGTAGTTTTTTGGTGACGCATTATTGCTCCATGACAGTCAATTACATATTTATGACACATTTCCAAAGAAAAAAATAACAACAAAAAAATATCACAAAGCCTAAAATATAATCAAGCCCATTACCATATAACCCTATAGACCTTTTTGTAATAATATTGGCACGCGGCACGCTCCATTATTACCATTCTTTTCCTAATCTTACACAAATCAGTCGATCCTCTTTCCATTAACATAAAACTAAATAAGCCCATAAAATAAAATTTAATAATTACATTTGAGACTACACTAAGCATAGCGCCAATCGCACAGGCGAAAACGCGTCCAGTTGACTAACATTACCTATTAATGATCGATTTGGATGCAATGCGTAAAAATATAAACAATGACGCAGACTTATCGATTCTTCACTTTGGAAAAGACAACTAAATAACTAAACTTTAAAAAACTATATTCGAGGAGGGTCAGGAGTGCTCGCTAAGCGGAAGCGAATTTACGAACGGATAGTCCACATGGCGTTCAGCGCGATCACGAATGCTTGACGACGATGACGCCGGGCCGCGGCGGCGGCGCGCGCTCCGCCTTCTTCGTCAGCGCCAGTGGCGCGTCTCCCCCCTCCTCGCGGAACAGGTGGTCGCCCTCCAGGTGGCGGATGGCCTCTACGATAGTTTCGAGATTCTGTCGACTGGTGCTCGCAAGGTACAGGCGCGAGGGCGCCTCGCTCGCTGCCTCGGGTAGCACTTCCACTTCCACACGCGGTTCAGCTTTGATAGCGGCTTCTAGTAAAGGTGTGGCGACCGTGGCCGTGACCGTCTCTACTACTACTGCCGCTGCGGC
Source organism: Petrophora chlorosata (assembly GCA_951640565.1). Classification (NCBI taxonomy): domain Eukaryota; kingdom Metazoa; phylum Arthropoda; class Insecta; order Lepidoptera; family Geometridae; genus Petrophora; species Petrophora chlorosata. The sequence goes on along the minus strand of OX621197.1, from coordinate 6,585,773 downwards.
TACCGGTGGAACTACTTCTTCCTCACTTTCCAGTTTACAATCTGCTGCCTCTTCAGGTTGTTCAAAGTGCACAACTGGGTGCGAGAGTTCACAACCTGTGTTTGGGTATATTTGGGCCTCTAGTGCATGCACTCGGTCTTCGAGATGACGCCGTAGCCGTCTTTCTTGATCTAATTGTACTCTCAGTTCCCCACTTTCAATGTCCTTCTTCTGAGTACTGACGGTGCTTATCAGTGCCACAGGTTCAGGGGATCGTGATTTTGTGATGGTATCATCTGTGGAGTCTGGTATGATGGAGGGTACATGAGTAACAATTTCACTTTTCCTTTTCTTCAAGGGTATTTCACCACCTTCATGTTGATTCAATAGTCTTTTTAGTTGACAGTTTTGTGAGAGAAGCCTAGTTTTTTCTTGCTCCAAATTGTAGATGTACTCAGCAGTTTGTTGCAATATAGCAGCCTGAAATGAAAAAAATCCATGTTATCCATCACAACCAAGACTATTTTAAAATAAATCTCATTGCACACACACCACATACAAAGCCAGCTTTAATAATTAGTATACATTTTAGTACCATGTTGCAATAATTATTTAAATTATTTTATATAAGCAAGGATAACATGTTATTAAAATGAATACTTGTATTCCCTATTATGGATGACATACATACAATAAGTTTTTTTATTTTCTAAATGGGCGAATGCCTTTATTTCTGAAAACACCTTTACACTCTACTTACTACACCTAAACTAACTACTTACAAGGAGAAGCAATTGGACAATCCATAGACCTTTAAAGGCTTATAGATAGATCAAATGCTCCAACCCACTACCAGTTGGCAGCGGACCCAAGATGCTGGCAGTTTTGCCCCATTGGATAGAAATACTGATATGTTGAGCCAAATAAGTCCCAGCATTTTGGTCACACGCATCGATCAGGCGCTCTGATAGAATTTTGAAAATACGATGAGCTCCCGGTCCCCATGGATCCAGTCTCCACACCAAACGGCTCAAATATGTAACCGCTACCGAGGTTAGCATATTTCCGCCGCTTGAGCTGCTCGGCTGAATTAGCCGCCACGCCAGCCTTATCCTGCGTCTCCGGGAAATGTGACGGCACCATAGTATCGACGCAAGTAGCGTCCCACACTAGAGGCCACCCCAACTTCCAGGGATCAGGGTCATGCCCTCAGGCCTTTAACCATTGTCATGCATTACAATAAGTTGATAAGCAATTTCATTATGTTGAGCTCACCTTGCTTAGCTTCTCGCCTTCATGGCGCGGTAGAAGAGTGCGTAACGCTTGGAACCCAGCATTAATGCTCTGCATTCGCCTACGTTCATTGCTGTTTGCAATCTCTCTTCGAATTCTTTTTTCTGCCTCCATCGTTTTACTTCCAGAAGATGAATGCTTATCACTATAAAAAAAGAAAAAAGAACTATATAATCACATTACTAAGACAGAAAATTGGTCCGTGTTTATGCTGTTTGTTTATATCTTTAACTAAAATTGCACCATACAAGTTGAGTACACATAATTACAAATTTATTGAACTTTATATTGATATTCTATTTGAAACTTTTGTTCATAACATTTAAAACAACTGGGAAGGTTTTTAACCTGGTGTCAGTATGATAAAATATTGTTACACAGACATTTGAGGTGGGTCAAAATGACTCCACAAATCTTTTTTCAAGAATATTTTAAATCTTTCAATATATCTGTGTAAGATGACACCTTGGAATGCTGTTATTGTTAAATAAATTACTTATAAATCATTTTATAAATGTGTGTACAATTGTAAGGTGTACTACATTAATCTTACTAGCTTTTTTCTACTACTTCGACGACAAATAAAGCCCATATTAGTATTTTTTCCAAAACCATTAGCTTAGCAAGACATCCCTGGTATATAGCGCATACTATGAAGAAGTCAATACTTTTGGAGTCACCCCTGATTTTGGTGTAACATACCCTATAATCTAAGTTGGGACTAATGCTACCAAACCTTGAAAACCGCATTAAAATCATTTCAGCAGTTTCCGGGTCTATAGAAAAATATCAGACAAAAATTCTGAAACTGTGGATTCGTGTTCAATGCCCTCTAAATAGTCGATCCTGGTTGGTTTTTCAAAAATATTTTCAATGTACAGAATTGGCTCAGTTCCATTTTTATAATAGTATAGATTGATCAAATCAACAAACAAAAATTGACATTCTCAGACTAACTGTTCATAAACAAACTCATAGTTTAATATTCATTCGTTATTCTTTAATCTACGAAATGCATTTGAAGAAGATTCCAACATATAAAAACCTATACAATAAATACCACAACATTTTATTTGGCTCTAAATTCTAGCTTCAACTGTGGTTGGGTCATCAGCATGTCTATCTTCCTACACAGTTGCTCTTTACCTGAGTTGTAGCATAAAACAGAAACTGTCTAACTCCAGCTTCTAAAATATTAATTAATGTAACTGGTGTAAATAAATTCAATTAATTGAAGAAGAAAAAATAAGTACTTATCTCAGAGGCTGGTAAATATTATTAAATAGTTATTTTAAATACATGCATAGTAACTATGTAGCATTATTTTATTTTTCCCGCCAATTATAACAAATTGTATATATTATATAATTTTACCCTTCTTTCTAATGAGCTGTATATAGTCATTCCGAGATATTTAAAAACTTGTATTAAAGCAATGTTCTACCTCTGCAGTGTTCTGTAGCATTGTTTAGTATCCTATTACCAATTCAATGTGTTCATAACACCCAGACCACAGGTCAGAAATGTTTTGAACTGTAAGTAAATAAAACATGAATGGAACTACATTATTTACGCTGAACGTAAATACATGTGGTTGATAGTACGATTTTCCGCAATACAGGGTGCCTACTACGCCTATTTGATTTGACCAAACATGGCGGCCCAACAGCTGACTACGGACCGGCACGGGGCGTGTACACGGTCATATGGGCGGCTCAAACATAAAATTATGCTTAAAAATATGCAAAATAGCAACCAAACAGCAAAAATAATGCTCAATAACAGTTAACCTCATTCCTAAATACATATTACAGCAAAATAAGAGCGACCACGCCGGGTATCCATACCTGGCAAAAGCGTGATCCGATGCTTCTTCTTCGTACAAGTTGTAATCTTCTACTTCTAGCAAACAGACGTCATTAGCGTGTAATGACATAACTTTGGTATGATATTTACTTCTTCTTCATCTAATCTTGAAGAAACACTTGCAGAAAAGTGCTATTTAGAAGTTAAATCGCGGCACAGGCCACAATGGCGGGAAATGACAATGAGTTCGGTCAGGTGACGCTACACGTTTTAAGAACAACACAATTCTCTAAAACAGTTATAATTCACTGCAATTTATTTATCGCACACTCACAAAACACATAATTTATTTTATTCGTCTAATCACATTGATTTAACTTCGCAAAAACATTAATTTTAGGAGGGAGTCAAGGGCAGCACGACGTCGATGCTCTTAACACCATAGACAAGCAAGTTGACTTTTTTTATGGATTTTATTTTATTTGATACGAGAACCAGAGATTTCTTGTTCTTGCTTGACGAATAGCAAATTGCCAGTAGCAATGATATTAAACTTGGAGTAGCTGAATATTTTATGTAATATATTAAATAATATTGTTTTTGATTTTTTTTAATAATAATATATTGTTGTCATTATGCATTTCCATACATATTTATATTTAAGTATGTCAGTACGGACATAGTAGAGAAGTTTCCTTAACGTCAAAATCTTTTATAATATGTAAGATGTATGCAATAAAATGTAATGAAATAATTTTATTATTAGAAATGACGAGGTTATTCAACTTTAATGGCAGTGGCCCATAAATAATTAAAACTCTGCATTGAGAGTTCGGCGTGTGACGTCTAACGCTCCGCAGCACAGATTCTATTTGAGTATTAATTTAAGTACTACGCTGGCGGCCCGCGCGGACAGTACTAGGTAGAACCATCCTTGGTTTCGATTATTGCTTTTTGTTAAAATACCGACACAATGAAACTTAAACGGCGAAAGGATAGAGAGCATGTAAACAAATCATTCACAACAACCTTTTCTCATAGATTTTTGTGTTTTCTGGAGAGTACATCTACAACAAGATTAACCGCAACTTATTCATATACGATCTCGAGAAATATGAATGCAAATTGAAAGTTACGAATTGGCTTCTCAGGCTAACATACGACGAAAGAGAAAAGACGATTAAAACTGTTAATTAATATGTTTTATATATTAGTCTTGTCCTTACAAATTAAGTTGACATACAACTACCAGACATCACACACACACATACATATCTTCACATATACACACACACACCACGCACACACCCTCACACACACCCTCACACCCAATTTAAATTGGTACATACACACACACTAAAGCACTCATAACACAACCTTAATTAATAGGCGAAATAATAAATATAAGCCTATAATTATTAATATTATACTCAACATAGTTGTAATATACGCTTGCAAAATATATTTTTATGCTCAGCAGTTCCACGAGTCAACTCAACAGTTTAATACTCGCACTTTATTGGGCTAACCCCCCCTGGCCGACGATTGTAGAAACACTGTCTTGCAAGATAAAGTTTACGAAATAGTTTGTAAGACAGAGGTCCAAAATATTGTTAAATTTAGCCTTTTAAACAAGATATTCTTGTCTAAAATCAGTGCATGTTTAAAAATTACATTAAAACTGTAATAGCAAGGAAGGTTTTTATGGTCAATAAACTACATATGTTTATTATATTATTATACCTAACCAAATGATAATCATATTTATTGCTTTTTTTAAGTTCCCCCATTAAGGCAGGCTAAAGTCTCTAGGACCATACCGCCATGTCTTACGTTGTTTTTATTTGATAGTTTATTATTCCATTTATTATATCTCTGTTGAGAATGAGGGTCTTCAGCAACAAGCTAGACCCTCTCCTAGTGTTTCAATAAAGTGGTGGTACTTTATTTAAGCTTTCCATGGCCGTTTTGGGAGAACATAATAAGACATTTTTTTGTCTATTTTGTTGTGTAATTTGTGTGAAAAATAAATATTGATATTTAATCGATATTTGTCATATTATTAATCTTGCAAAAAGACGTCAGTGACGTTAAGATTTTCCCCAAAATATGGTAAATTTTGCAAACTTAGCAACATTCAAAGAAAACCGTTTTATTTCGAGGTTCTATGCAGACCCAGACCCTTGTGTCCATAGATAAGAAATTCATCTGTGCTCTAATATGAGATCTCTGCATTCTGTGCTTGTGTCCTTTGACCATAAAGAGGACGTCACTCATTTAAAGAACGTGTCGATCGTCACACAAAATGGAGTAAGATCCGCCCACTTACTAGTACTTGCAATGACAACTGATGAAATCTTACAGACTCAGTCATTGTTGACCTTTACCCACAATACATAATAACACCAAATACCTACAAATTGTTTCAATAAATAACAGAGAAAATGACTTTGAACCAAAAGTTGAACAGTAGAGCGGTTCTGTTACCGTCGCTCGTACAAAATGGCTGACCCAGTCATAGGCGGAGTTACGTGACGTCATCACAAAAAAGTGGCCAATAAACGAAATAACTTTTGCAATCTTTTTAATTCATGAATATATACAGACAGTATTTTGGTAGTTCAGTGTATAATTGCACCACGTACATACGTGATATGTGTTGATTTCTGATTTTGGTTATACATATAACACACAAAACGCATGCATCACTTTAGGACGCATCCTTTATCTGTTCTAAACTCATTGGCATCACTTCATCATTTCACTTAACACTTGTCAGGGTCTGAAAGCAGAATCAATGTCGTTCTGTTTCTTTTGTTGTTCCTTAATAGCGGTTTACATTTTAGAACGCTACCAGGGAACACAAACGAAAACAGTATCGTTATCGCGTTATCGGTACTTGGCAGTGTTTACCGTTACCAGGAACAAAATTAGGGCCGCGTTCAGAAATCACCCAGTTAATGTAATTATTACCCTAACGCCGTTCAGAAATGACTCAGGTGAACTTTGACATTTACCCTGAGCCGTTCAGAAAACCAATTGGGGAGAGTAAAAGTTCACCTGACAGGTGAAAATATTCACCGATAAAAAAGTGGGTTACGATTCTCACCTATTAGGTAATAAGTAGTTGTCAGTTGTCATTTTCCTTTACATTTTGCAATATTTTTGGATTGATTTTTTGTACATGTAAATAAAATAAGCGATTCGTGTATTTGAAGCAAAATATAAGGTAACATTCCGATGTTAGCCAAAATAACGCAGTTACATCTGATAAACAAAAGCGCGGGAAATCTCGGTCTTGAAAATGATTGGTTTTGATTGGCTGGCTCATTGTATTACTCGATGCCCGTTCAGAAAGGCGTTAGTTAATTTTTAACTTGGCATATCACTGAGATTAACTGACAAGTATTCACTCATGAACATTTACCCATTTCTGAACGCGGCCTAGGAACAGTACAAAAGCATCGGTGTTTTATAACGTTATAATATAGATACGGAGTGATTAATAGGCCTGCCCTTAGCCGCGTGCCAACGGATTTAAATGTCTGTAAGTGAAAATATCTTGGCAAAATTTTGATCAGTTATTTGTTTACAACTCATGCAGCCCTTTTTTAAGAGCCTAGGCACGATGGACTGACCAATAGGGAAGAAACACAAAGCTTATCGCAGATGTCACCACTAGCGTATGAAGTATACAAACAAATGTCAGAATGGTAAATTCTGAAAAACTATTAGTGAAAATGGCTTAATAAAGTAATTTGAAATTCAGAGAATCAAATACAAGGCTTAGACTACGAAGTGCAAGCTTAAACATCAAGACGAAAAAAATAGCTTGAAAGGTTGGTATTTCGAATCTTTTTAGCATCTCCAGAACATAAATGTATTTTGAACTGTAATAGAACAAGATAAATGCGTACATATATATTAAATCGAAAATCAAATATACGTACATTTTATTGGCCAGCTAACAATTTTAATTTTTATATTACATTGGACATGTAGAAAAATTTGTAATTGTTACATTTAAATTGAAATACAATATTGGAGACACATTAGGATATCTCTTCACTTATTGCCAGAAATGTGTGTTAATCATGCTGGTACTTAACCTAAGTCTAAACAATGATTTGTGTTCTTTATTTTGACACACTAGTCGTGTCTCGTTATTTGGTTACCGAGTTTTAATGTTTACCCAGCAATATCTTATTAATTCTTGTTTTGTACGACGAAAATAACAACTTAAAAATTTACGCGCACCAGTGTCCCTATCGGAATAAGGTTGCAGTATTCTTCCCTATAGATTTGGAGATTGAAACCTGTTTCAGGCAAATCTACCTTTGGCCAAGTCAAAAAGAGTTATCAATTAATCGATCATACGTCGAACATCATAAGTAATACCAAAGCCAAAGAATAAAGAATTAAAAATTTATATCTTTATCTTTGAAAGCAACCATGGAGAATATGTAAAACAAACATTGAGGAAGACCTCAATGAAAACAAAGATATTTTTGATGTAAAAGAAATGAAGTGACTTTTACATTGGCGGGTAGATTGACATGGTTGGCAACAAAGGTAGTTGGTAACCTCAGAGGAAGAACACCTCTGAGTTGGTAAATATTACTTTATATACATTTATACTAATTTGGTTCCTACATACACGAAGGAGATCTGTATCTTAATACGTAGTTAGTAGTTTGTCTATCACTAGGACATTAATTCTTAATATTAAAAGTTGAAGAACGATGTAAGAGTATTGGTAAAATGGTATCGTTATATTTTCGTTCCTATTTCGTACTGATAACATATCAGACCGGTATTGCCAGTGGTTCATTTCGTTGCGATCCTATACTCTGATTTTTTTGCCAAGGCCAAAAAGGTAAACAAAGAAATGTCACTGTCAAAGTGACAGGCCAGGGAAGCAAAACCTGTTTTTCTCTGGATCAATAATACTAATACTCCGCCATTGACTTCACTTATGCGGATTATTTATTTCACTACTTCTAGAGTGCTTTCTTTGTCCTTTATAAGAACCTACCTTCCTTTTTAGGAAGACGGCGGCAAGACCGTAGACATGGGTAGATGTGTTGAATAAAATACCTTATAAACATTTATATATTCACGTTTTTTTGACAATTTTAACAGGTATTAAAATAGTTACAAAGCAATCCATAATCCACAGCAATTTGAAAAAGCTATATGATGGTCAATTATAAGTCAACTGTTCAGATATGTATGTATGTCTGAAATCTGAAAGTTATCATCTAATAACTGTTCAAGTTTCAGACATATCTGAAGCGCTGCTTTCGGATTCGGAATCTAATTGATTAATATTTATGACGAATCTATCTGTTATGTTATCTATAATGTAGTTGAGTGGTTAACTTTTTCTGTTGCACTCAAAGGCTTTTAGGCCGTGTTTTGGATGGCTGCGGCGACAAGTGGCCTGCTGCCATAGGCCCTGAGGCCGATGAACCTACCACCAGCAGAGGTTCCATTGAAGCAACGAACCAACAAAACAAAAACGAAACGGTAACAGCACAAACAAAAACGAAACAAAAAACTTAATAAATAATACCTTACTAGTAACAGCTAACAACCAACGAACAAATTGCACACGCGCAGTGAGAGGAGAGACATTCAAATCCGGCAATAGACGAAAAACGAAGATACGGCCTTTACGGCTTTTAAAATGGCGACATCTATTGTTTAATATTATTTTCTAGAATTTCATTGTTGAAAAAATGCCGAAATGTTTCATACTCCTATGGTGTGACCAGTCACATAAAATATTTTATACTACAAAATATTTACATTTTAATAACTTAGTACCAAGTAAAAGTTTAATAAAATTACTACCTCAAAATCATTTCCTTTAAATAATACTATAGTTTTTAACAAGAATAAATGACTTGTCGTGTGCTTTTGGCAAAATTTAGTAAACTGTTACTTATAAGGTATTTTTTTGTATTGGTATCCCCTTTGTTTACATTTTTGGCCTTGGCAAAAAATCAGAGTATAGTGTACGGATACGATAGAGACATAAAAAATATATAATAAAAAATAACGTTCCTAAAACATTTTGTAAAGTTATTTCGAATATCGTTATAAGTACCTGAAAAAGTTATTATCTTTATGTTGGCATAAGGTGAAAGTTCAATGCCATGAAGCCATTGACTTTTAAGTTTTAAAATGTTGCCCGCATTGAAGCGTCTCGAGCAGAACGACCAATCACAAATGCGTTTCAATTTTGAATAATTTTTGAGGTGGGGATTTCATCCCGCCGCCATATTGTGTTGGGCTGTGAGTGCTTGAAGTGATTTTTACTAAGTTCTGTGTAAATTCTTTGTCAATATATTTTGGATTGAAAAGTATAAAGGTAAGACTAATTTAAACACATGTTTTTGTCATAATTTATCATAACACTATATAGTTAGTTTCATAAAATTACAAGCAGTAACGCCGGCAGTTGATTTATTGGGCTTCGATAAAAAAAACTCAAAATCAATCCAATAAATTTCACTGTGGTAAATTACTAACTAAAACGCAGTTTTGGTTTCTAAGATTGTTTTAATAAAGTATATAAAGTGGTGATTTTATACATAGGTATCACCAAACTAGCTGGCTAACAAAGACAACGAACAAAGTACCAAACTTGAAGAAAACGTTTACACAGTGAAATATGCTTCAAATAAATCGATCGTGTCAGAAATAATCCCTCAAATCCGACCGTCTGAAATAAAACTACACAAACTTATATTGAAAATACGAAAGAAAATACATATATGCCGGAAAGCCCGTCCTTTGTGATCGTCGAAACGATGATTCATCGCCGTGAGTAACTGGGGGAGACAATAAAGTGCACCGCCGAGGGTGTAGTGTAACAGTTTCACCGTGTTACATACAATTTGATAATAATGTCCATTTAGGTTTGTTCTTTTCGTTCATCATGGTATCTTTTCTTGCTTCTCTAAACTCTTATTTCAACATGTTCAAGTTTGAGTATAGGTATAGTTCTGCTTTCACTTGTTTGAAGACATTGAGTGAATCTGAAGAATACTACCCAAAATAGTGGCTACCCCTCCCTACAATTTTTTATTGAGACATAGACAATTATTATTAACAAAAATCGAATTAACCCATAGAATTCCGCGCCAGACACTCACCTGGACATGCCGATGGGTTAAATATCAAATACCTAATAGTCATTTGTAGATTATAACTTCACTAGCTGCTGCCTGCGACTTCGTGCGCGTATGATTGGGTTATATCGCGATCCGTCGGGAACCACGTGTTATATTGGGATGAAAATTATCCTATATACTTTCTGGGCTACACAATATCTCTGTGCCAAATATCATCAAGATTGGTTTAGCCATTTAGTTGAGAAAAGATGACAGACAGACAGTGTGGATAATCATATAGTTATGTACCATTTTTGTCTAATTTTACCATCCCTAATCTGTTTCATCGTGTGTCTGTTTTAAGTGGCTGAAGCAAGGGCTTACTTTTCGTAATCCTCTATATACTTCCATTATGCAAAGACTTTCCCAATATTAATGGTAATGAACCAAAAAATGGTATAAAAATTTACAATATTGTGAAATGCCTCTGATACGAAACCATAGATTTAGACAAACCATTTATTAGGAATGAAACTCTTGTCAGCTCCTACATTACCCCTTAAAAAACAGCAATCTGATCCACACTTCTGTTTATAGCTAAGCCGATTGCAGAAAGAAAATAAAATAAGAAAAAAAAGTTTCTACAGTAAAAGTAGTAAAATACAATATTAATATTACTGGTAAATAATATATAAAATATACATGTTTATTTACTTTTTGTTTTAAATCTATGTTTACATGTTGATGGCATGGAAAATGTAACAATTAATTGTTACAAAAATTTCAAGTATCCACACAATAATATAATGTTTTAAAACATTCTATTATTGTGTGGATACTTGAAATTTTTACTATGAGATTAAACAACTTCACCATGCAAACAAAGACAGAATGCCTATGTAGGTACAAATTAAATCCTACTTCTGTCATGTGGGTGTATGGCCAACTCTTGTGTCAAAGTTCTTTACTGCCCGAAGGCCCCTAAAGTAAACCTAATAAGTTAAAAATCCCAATCCAAAAATTAAACGCTTGTTTTTTGGCTATAATATTAAGTAACTATTACCTACACTTAGGCCTACACAACACACTCAAATCAAAGATAAAATATTTTGTAAACACTAGAAATCATTGATTCTGTTTACAACTAAATCGTGTAAAACTTGAGGTAGGAATCTATTAACATTCCAAAAAATTTTCATACTCCCTCAGTAAGGGCCCTGGTGATTTGTAATAATTTCCGCAAAACTTACATCAGGCACCAGCTCTCACAAAGTAGTAGGTATGTATTCACCATATCTATTATTAGGTAGGTACTTTAGGAATGTGAAGAGAAATACACAAATACCTGTAGGTATATTCCCATATAGATTATGTCCATCATTATAAACATGGACATCCCCTCTATACCATTACCAGTACATCACATATTATACTGTTCAATACCCAACTAGCTTACTATCTACGTCATGAAACAATGCTCGAAATTCTTATATAAACACCATTATTTATTTTAACCAATTAGTTAATTTGTTAGTAGATTAGATATGAATACGCTATTCAACACTTGGAGTTCGTTCATACTTCTTAGAAACATTAATTTGATAATTATGTTAATCAGCTTTTGATTCTCAAATAAGAGTTTATTTCGATTTCAAGAATAACACACTTGAAATTGGAATAAAACTCGCGTAAGTTTTATCTATACCAATATTAATATTTAAACGAGTAAAGTTGTTCGTAAGTATGTATATTGGTAGGTAGACTCTGGAACTCTACTACTAGGTGCCTAGCACTTGTTCTAAAAACAGTGAAGGAAAACAGCGTGAGGAAACCGACGGCGCGTGTCCGAGAATCACAAAAGTCATCCACCAACCCGCATTTGGCAGCATGGTGGATTATGGCCCATACCTGCTATCTCTATGAGAGAAGGCCCGTGTCCCAGCAGTGGCACATTAATAAATGCAGTGGGTACGAATGATCCGCAATCAGTCGCGGGCGGTTGCCAGTCACATGTAATTATTTCAAAATTACGCGTTAATAGAGAAAACATTATGCCAGACGAATACAACAAGAAGCTTCTGATAGTTTAAAGAAAGTAAGATTAATCCAATGCAACCCGTATTCATATAAGCGGGAGATCGGGCGCAAGAATAATACAGAAATGTTGCAATTCTGACTTAACTTGCGTGAAAATCGTTATTGAATATATAGTGGGCGCAATACAATCTAAAAACCATGGAATCTTCTCCGGTGTTACATACATAATGAACACTACTAAATGAGTCTTTGTCACTATTCTATTTGAATGATAATAAATAACTACATGAAAAAGTTAAAATAGGTTTGGCTTCATGCTCAACAAATTGTAAAATATGCCATGACCATAACATCCAAAGAAACAATAGAATTCGGTAAGCTTAATATCACGCGTCAACAAAGCCGGTTCAATTGTACTCAATGTTGTAAAACCATGATGATATGAAATTAAGAATGAAACTATTATTATTTAATAATACGTTTTTATGCGGCACCTTAGTATAATTTCCAGTTGTATGGTTGGTGCAGAGTTACTTGCGGTCGGAATCCGCAACTGGCGAGTGCTATCGATTTTCCACTGGCCATGTAATGCATACGATTTGTACGATTGCATTGTGAATATGTTTTAGCATCGCGTTCAACGTGTTTTTACTTTTTACGACTTCCTTCTGATTCATGAATAAATGCTTAAACGATCCTAAAAACTTACCTATTCTTATCTGTCTATTACTGTATGAAGTCTAATGGAATCAGGCGTAACGTTGCGGAAATTCATTTCAAATCTGAAACGTAATGAAAATATGTAGTGTAATCACAGAAATCTCAATAATAAGGTACCTACTAATTTTTAGATTTCTGTGAGTATAATCTACGTGAGGCATCATCTGATGTCTTCCCGCCGAACGCTAGAACGAGAGTAATACAGTATGAAACTTAAATAGTCAAAAAGCAAATCAAATTATGTTTGTATTTTAGCTCTACATGTAACATCTTTGTGTGTTTCATCTTCATTGCTAAAGAAGAATATTTTACGTTGGTTTTGTTTTTGTTGCCGCGTCGAAAGTTCTCTAAGAATAAACGACCGTTAGGGAAAATTGTGCCCTCGTGGAAGAAGAATTATAAATTGGTCAGTGAGAATGGTTAAAGCACATCGTCGAGGTAAAATTGTAGTGGTAGTAATCATTATCCGGTGGCTTGGCTAGGTAGGTTTAGATCAGAAAGTACTTCTCGAGGAGGCTTCTTCTTTCCCATTCTCTTTAAAGCAAGTGCTGTTCTTTCCAAACCCTTGATTTACTCACCTTATTTACATAATCATATATTTAACTTGCATAAAGATGGTTAAGATAACACGCAAAGGTTGATCAATATGAGAGAAACTTGTTTTACCACTAAGTCAAGTGGTTCTACATAAAAATATTTGCAGTCTGGTTGGATAATTTTCTGTATATGGAAAGGTTCTGGCAATTCTGGTTGTATCAAAAATGGTGTCTTAATTTTAGACGGACTTCATTTTAAAGGTTGACAAAAAATATGTAATTTTTCGTGCGATGCGTTCTAGTTCGTGCTTTTCTCTTAACTTTTTGAGTAGGCTATAATTAATAGCAAATGTTTTGTATCGGTTTTATTGTTTTCCGTGGTGGAGAACTATTGAACATAATCAGTTTCCGTAGTGTCTACAACGCCACGCCTGTTTACAAGTTTATAAACACGTGGTCGTAAAGTTTTTCAAGCGTAACCGTCTCTCGTCCAGAGAGTGTGTGTAACGTTCACGAATTTATACAAGGGACCTACTCGGCGAGCCGACAACCTTGAACGCGTTCGAGTCAAGGTCGCCGATACACATTGGGTCCTCTTTACAGTGAACCAGACCCGCTTAAATCGACTCATTGGAACAACGACGACAATACATGTTCGGGTTGACTGCCTGAGCCTAAAAACGTTAAAGTAGGGGGCACAAACCAGGTCGATGACCTCAATGCGTGGACCAATTTGGACTGACTCTCCGCATGAAGACGGACGAATGCTCACTGCTCTTCGGAGAGCTCTTGATCTAAGGTTTAGCGCGATTTGAGAGCAAATTACGATATCACTACTTTGTAAGGTGGAAATTCTTGTTTGTTTACCAGTTTGAACTAGGTTTAAATAATTTAATTGCATATTCTTTATTTTATTCCTATCTTACTTTCATCAACAGCTGGCAATCAAAGTAACTCAGAATCTTCGAAGCTTTGTGTTACTCGTTAACAATAGCCTCTGGTCTCCGTTGTAAGATATCTATTTTTGTTCGGGTGCAGTGAATGTTTGTGCAGAGATAAGACTCGAGGCCCTGCGTGACTAATGTCCCTGCTATTTATGTTTGTACTGAGAGTAACGAGGGATAATGAACACGAAATGCGGTGATGGGCTCTAGGAATTCCATGCTCTGCTAATGACCAATGGGAATAATAACTGTACTTGAATACGATTTACTGAACTACTCTCAGTTTCATTTCAAACGCAGCGATAGATAGATACGTGTGCTATTAATTAATATTGTGAGTATTGCATTTAACAATGAGTTCAATTAAAACGTACAGGCAGGATGTTACTTTAAATAAGTGAACACATTATGTGCTTTTATTATTGAGTTAAAATTATATTAATGAACAGTGGTTTCCCAGGATTGTGATGAATCTTCATTGCCTACTTATTGTTACGTGTAACTAGTGTGATTCATCCATCAGCGCCGAGTATACGTACCACGTAGGTGTTTGTGTGTGTAAATCGTAAAAGGAAGTTCATTCAGGAAAAGTATAATAGGTTGATTCATTGTATAAAATATTAAATAAAGAAACACATATGTACTTAATATTATACAGTATACATATTGTATAACTACCTCCTACATCATTATTCTGCAATTTTGCACATTTTATGTTGTGGTTATAAATTATGACCAAGCTACAATGTTGTCAAACCTAGACTGGGATTGTAAACTCCGATTAATTCTGTAACTTCGGCACGAAGCACAGTTATAGTTATTGTAGAAATAAGTTTAAAATTAATTTACCATGATTACCCTATCTGCCCATTTTCCTTATTTAACTCTACAACAGGATATTATCATTCTTAGGAAGCTTCTTTTTTACCCACTACCAAGCGGTCTATTTTTCCAGATCTGCCTATTTTTTATTACTATTTTGTTAATTTAGAAACTTACGGTCTTACTGGAACGGTGGGTTTATTTACTTGTCCCACATGATGTGGTATTCAATTGTTTATCGCGACTATCGAGATCTATTTGAGGTGCATCGATGCACTTTCGTTGAGAGATACTATTTTGGTCGGCACTCGGCAGTTAACATTTATTTCGGGCGAGTTCCCAGCACCGTGACCCAGTGGCGCGCTTTGTATTCCAAATGCATGCTTCGTACCTGAATTGTTTATTTTTATCTCGCACAACATAGGATGCTTTACTAATTTGCATTTTTGTATTGGGACTTGGGACTGATCAAACCAGTTTGTTCGGTCCTCGATGAGTCTGACGTGTGTGGGTGTTTCATAGTAATTTACACAAAAATGCTTAGTCTTAACTAGTCTTAAGTAAATATCGTTTAGCAGGTTGAATGAATGTATTACGATTTTATGAATGAATAGATGAATACGATTAATTCCACTAAAATCGTATAATTATTATATCATAACATTACATATTTTTGTCAATACGTCGACATGGTATTTTCTATTCAGTTTAGTTGTTTTATTAAAATCAAGTTATTAATCTGAAATATTATTAAATACATTATCAGGATTTGATGTTACGAAAATGGTAGATAGGTAGTATAAATAACTTCATTTGTGTCGGAAGCTATATTTACCCTGTATTAACATAACAATGCAAACGGACATGACATGCAGTGGAAAAAAAAACGAAACGAATAAAGTGCTCCTTTAACTAGAATATAATAGGATCCTTAACGTATAAAAGTTACTGATGATGGATGAAATTGTTTGTTATAGTACAATGTCTCTAATTTGCTATTGAATGGTGTGGATGGATAACAGTGTGCCCTTATCTCGTCCTCTCGTCGTCGAGTTAACCACTCAATGCTGCTGTTAATCATCAAAATTCTAGACAGTTAATATACTTCCGAGTTCAGCGTTCGAATAAAATTCGTGTTGTGTCTGTAGTTTAGTAATGAGATTCCTATATCTCTCACATTTAAGTCACGTATGTAGTGAATAGATCCAAGACCAGCACTAAAATTAAGGCATTGGGCGGAAGTGGCTAACTGTGTCTTAGAAATTTAATGTCAAATCGAATTAAGGTTAGCTTTGAACCAGATGATGATTTTATTATTATATTGCTAAAGGTTAGCTGCATGCACTAACAGAGCAGCAGTCCACGCCAAATATTTTACGCCTTCACAGCCAAACAATTCTTTTCAAATAATAAATTCATCTCTACGAGGGAAGGCCCGGGTCCCAGCAGTGGGAACGTAATGGGCTGATGATGAATAGATTCAGCTGATAGTTACATCATTCACCCCTGTCCACCGCTACATCTTCAAAGTTTCTGATTGAATCTGCTCGTGTAGATGTGTCGCATTTAACAGATGTTCTTGTTACCAGGAGAGCAGGGAACATGGGTGCTAAACAGAGCAAGCGCTCGGTCGACATAAGCGGCAAGGAGGCCGAGGGCGGCGGCGAGGTGGCTGCGGCGGGCGCTGGCGGCGAGGGCCGCGTGGAGCAGCTCGCCGATACCGACGCGCTCAAGCCACAGCTCAACGGCGACGCTCACATACAAAACGAACAAACGGTAAGTTTCCTCAAAACTCTATAGCTTCAGAAGATGCTCCTGGTGCAGACATTCATTTGAGGAGCAAGTGCCTGCTCAACAGAACTACCTACATAAGTCATCAGCCTGAACAAATAACAAGCTTACAGCTTAGGCTACAAAAAATAAATAATATATACCTACCTTGTGGTAGGTCTCTTGTATGCGGGAGGCTGGGTAGGTACCACAGCTTTGCCAGTTATTCTGCCGCCAAGCAGTAGTGCTCAAGCATTACTGTGTTCTGGTTTGAAGGGCATTGTAGCCAGCCAAATTACTGGGCATATGAGACTTAATATCTGATGTCTCGGGGTGATGAGCGCAATGCAGGGCTACGCATTGTTTTTTTTTTTGGTATTAAAAGTTCTGGGTGGCACTGCAATTGTTATGGGCAGGCGTGGCGCTTACCATCGGGCGAACGACTTCCTCGTCTCGTCAGTCCAAAAATGTTTGATTGTGGATGTGGACTTTTTGTCCAGTGTGTCAAGTAGACAAGCTCATTGTAAATCGTAAACAAAACTTGCGTGATGCGCTCAAATCTTGGAGATCGAAATGGATAGTTATGTTTTCCTGTTGGCGATCCCTCAGGCCCCAGTCTCACTATAAACACATAATCTTCCTTCCCATTTCATTCGTGTTGTCACACGTCCGTCAAACAAATGTGAGCCCATTAAATGGGGAAATGGTAGGGTGCACGAACCTATCAGACAATATGCGGGTCGATATCAGGGAATCGAGCGAGGGACCGCATTCCGTACGGTCGTCCTAATTAACATGACCAACAGCGCCCGCTCTGTAGTTTCACTATCTTATTGTATGCGTGCGTTTAATAGCTTATCAAATTGACCACGCGTAGTAGACACATAAAATATTATTTTATTTACAGTAGATACATTTGGAAGTTTGAAGCGTATTTACAACAATGTAGGTACCTATATATAGAAGATTTAATTTTGATGTTGGAATCTCTGTGTTTTTGATTAATGTAATATTCATAATTTGCTGGAAAGATTGAGGCTAATGCTTGTCTAGGAACGTCTAGGTTACTTATTATAGTGTATTCGTATACCTTTTCGAATCAGACGTAGGTATGTCATGTTTATAGAATGATTGCACAACGTTTTGTTTTCATCTCGGCTTACACTTCCATAAAATAGACACTTGGTCAAATTTTGCCTTTCTTACTTTATAAGTGTATGGTCAGAACAGTTTGCTAAGCTAGCTATTACGCTTGAACAGGAATTCCTAACAACTGGTTCGACTTGCTTCCCACTGCTTCCTGTCTAGATAAAGATTTAAATGTAATCGTCGTAAGATTATATGCGCAGAGTAGACCTCACAGAAGCTTTTTGGGTTTAGAATTAACTGACCAGATAATGATAATGAATCAGACATTGATTAAAAAAACACAGCTAATAGCTTCTCAAGCGTGAATTTAATTATTTCGTTGTTTATGTCAATTGGAATTGTGATTAACAAACAAAACTATTACGAGTATCTATTGCTTTCTGTAACATGAAACTCTTACTTCCTATTTAGAAAGAGACACAAAAGCATAAAATATTAGCATTCAATTATTTTGCTATTGCTAATATGGCTTTCTCTTGTTTAGAGAGGAATCTTGTCTTTTCCAGCTTTTAATATGATGCGTGCTGCGGATGTCTGGCCGACAGGAAACCCACTCAGGATTATGTGCAATTTCACTTACTTCTTGGTACACTTTGATTGCTATCTTTTTATCTATACTTATTGTTGATTTTGTGTAGATGTTTCCTAACGAACCAGTTACAGTATACAGTTATTTGCAATTAGCATCCTTATCGGTGCAAATTAGTTAATTTTAGCTGAACAAACAACGCTATTTGTAACCCAAATAGATGATTAAATACAGAACGCTCGTCATTAGATAAAGATGTTTTCGCGGTTAAACAGCCTGTTATTGTTAGTTTGCGAAAACGAGGTACTTATTTGTGGAATTCCCATTGTTTGGCATTCATCGTTCCAGCAAGTCTGTAATTTAATATGTACCCGGCCGGAGGGTTGCGACGGCGACTGGCGTGCCGCTATTGATTTTAGCGCGTCATACGGATGCACCGCAAGGGTTACACGTGACACGGATCTACTTGGGCTTCCTTATTTGCACAATCAGCTTTGTTTGTTTACGTGGATTTATTTGTCATTTCCTACTTGTTTAACATGACTTTGTCTGATTGTTTTCTTTCGGTATCTATAATATTGTTTCTCTATCCGGTTCTAGATATGACTGTTTGGACCTGAGAAAGACAGCGTCACCATCATGAAAATTTTAGTCTGAGAAAAGGTGTAGTGTAGTTCTTGCTGTCCGTTGGCCGAAGCCCACCCCCACGAAAATTCGTGTGTACCACTGTCTGTAAAAAAATATAATGTAGCAGTAGGCAGGTATTCCCTCTGTGAAGTGTGAATTTCGATTTTTCATCGTTATCGTAGAACTACCCTCTCTTCAGCCCCAGCATGCAAACGAATTCATTAGTCAAACTATAATACATTTTATTATTTTTAGGATAAAGAAAAGGAACTGGACAGTGGTACTCCCGAAAACGAAAAAGACGCTACCACAGAAAAGGAAGGAAAAGAGGCAGAAGAAAAAAAGGAAGAAGCGGCACCCGTCACTAACGGAGAGACAGAACCAAAAGAGAACGGCGACTCGACTCCCACCCCTGAGGACGGGAAAAAGCCTAAGAAGGAAAAGGTACACTGCTGCTTTAACTGTTTGAACCAAAAGATTAAAAAAATAGACATTCCTGCCGAGTTTCTTGGTGCTACCTTCTCTAGCGGGCGGTATATCCGAAGAACTGGTAGAGTCAATTTTCGCATTTCTTTTCTGGGCCTAGACTTCAATTTGAGTATAGGAAGAAATGGGTAGACATGCTTCTCTCCTTTTTTTTTCAAAGTCATGATATTTTATGTTACAATTTTTAACGTATTTCAATTGATTTATATTATGTGTATATGGCGATTAAAAGTGCATTTTTGTGCCTATTTAATAAATATCTTTTGAATTGCCTTTTTTTATGACATTGAGTTTGAATTTAAAACTTTGAAGTGTCGTCAATTTCTAACTTGCGTTTTAAGTTTCTTTGCATGTTGTGAACATGTTATTAACCCAAAGCATGTCGTGAACAGGTAAAGAAGAAATGGTCGCTCAGATCGATCAGTTTCAGCCGAAAAGACAAACCCAAACAAGAGAAGAAAGCAAAGGAGGAGGAACCCAAAACAAACGGCGAACCAGAGAAAGTACCAGAAGAGGTAAGTCGTTTTAGTTCCTTTTTCTTTTTACGACAGAACTCGTTTTACAGATAACGGAAAAGTACACGAAACCGAGATGTACAAAAAAAGGAAGCTATGGTATTCGATGGTTACGAATGAGTGTTTCTATAGTAATAACTTTCTAATTTAGAAGTATTATATTGTATGCTTGCCGGTGTGCATTCGTATTCTATCAACGTAGTCCGAGAGCACAATGAAATGAACAGTGAACACGGCGCAGCGTACCCTCGACTGGAGCCGGCGCGACCGACGTCCGACCAGTTCATCTATCATCGCGCAGTTGGCCTACTTTCGTCTCGCCGCTCTGAGCTCCATGTTCCCACAGAGACGAACCGCCTTTTGTACCACATGGCCGATTAAAAATTAACACTCGATGTGCGTGCAATTATTTTGGGCGGAGTCATTGTCCTTTGTTATGCGAAATTTTGAAGCGATGTGAAATCGCGCGCACGTGGGTATGAAACTGGTACGAGGGCGGCCGAGTCGCGGCTTGCGCATGTACTGGCGCGGTAACGTTGCCCCTACAATAACACGAGATCTCTCCTCGGCGCAGGAAAAACATGCTATCATCACATTACGCTATTTGTGTTTATGATCGCCCAATTACACATCTTAATGACCATCGGAATCGGATGCAGATAAGAGTTACCGATGACTACGGAATAATTGTAACAATCTAAATATCTCAATTTGCTCGGTGCAATTTGTTCTAATTAAGTTTTGGTATTGCAATGAACGATCTACGAGACGACCTTGCGGTCGGAGTAGAAACCGACGATTTCTATGACAAGTAAGTGTTGCGACGTAGTGCATTGCACCCGAACCGGCGCAGCGAGGAACAATGCGCATTATAATTCAAAGTGGTGCTATATCCGTGCTAACCAAACGTGAGCCGCCATTGTAGACGGACGGCGCGCGGCGCGGCGATATCGCGCTGTTACCGACACCTAGCTCATTGACTACCGACACCGGCATGCTTCTCCCGCCTAGCCCGCCTAGCCCGGCTGCCCATCGCCGCTGCCGTGTACCGTAAACTATAATTAATACTTACGTATAGCTAAAGGCATCAGCTAGTTATGGGCAAACAGTACGTGCCCTCTGTTAATCCACGTCTCGCCGCCGCTAACCGTTCCCCTATCACCGGTTCAGGCACTTCACTCGTAGCTAATGCAGTTAATGGATAAATACTTCCGAATTCGTTTTACCGGTCCGACTTTTTGCACCACCGCCGCTTAAGAGTTAGGTAATTTGAGTATGTTTTCTAAGTAAAATTGCAACTCAAAGGCGATGCGTTCCTCAATATCGCTTCTATAGCTAAACATATAATTTTCGTTATCATAACATAGAATGATTAACCTAATTTCTTTGTTTACGCTTTACGCTCGAGATGCATTAATAATCATGTTATTGAGAGGAATATGGTCTGGCGGGGCGCGGCGCGGGTCGTTCCGTTCGCAGGCGCGATGTTTGTCTCATGTGACTTAACTGTCGCTGATGCGCGGTCATTAGCATTCGGCCACTCAGCCTCCCACAACGAGACTTGACACATTAAACCTAACAATAATACATTTTTAACACGCCATGTTCACGCCCATAACCGCGTCGGACGCTCGTAGCTTATGAATTGGAATAATAATAACTGAATACCATTCGTAGAATTACACAACGGACAACGCAGCCTCTATTATTTATACAGCGTTGCCGAGCTACATTAGGAACCATTACATTGTTTCGTTTTTTAATCAAATGCATTAAATTATCAAAACCAACCAACCGATCGTGAATATTTATTCATCATTCATTTTATCACATTTACTGCCTATCAAAGTACATCAACCTTCGATATAGAGAGTTTAAAGAGAAGAATTTAACAACGATACCATATCAGATGGAATATAAAATGCATCGGCCTCGGGTCGGCGCGGGCGAGCGATGACGTAAAGACGGGAGCATTAGGAAACAAGTTTGCCGAGTGGAGAATAAAATTAGCAGTCCTGGGCAGGTTAGCGACGGCGCTGGTGGGCGGCCGAGCCGGACCAACCCGAGGCTTTATAATGCAGGGGAGTGTTGCCCGAACGCTCTGATTTTGCAACTTAAATGAATCATAATATATAATAATAAATTAATTTATTTCAGGCAATAATACAGTTAATCAATTAAAAGTACCACACGACCATAAAATATATACCGTACAGACTATCATATAAGGGAATTAATTTCGGCTTCGCCTCCCTGTAGCGCCGGAATACTATGCCTTCGGGCCAAAACTCAGGAGTCAGCAACGTCTCCTTATGCTTCGCTGAAAGCCGGAGCACGAAGGATTTGAAACTCGTCGTCCTCGTTGACTCTAACCTCGACACTCGATAACTGGTTGGATATATATAACTAGCGACCCGCCCGGCTTCGCACGGGAGAAGAGGAAGGTTTATATGCATGTAGCATAGATATAAACCTTCCTCTTGAATCACTCTGTCTATTGATGAACCGCATTAAAATCCGTTGCGTAGTTTAAAAGATCTAAGCGTACAGACGGCGGGAAGCAACTTTGTTTTATACTATATAGAGTAACACCCATATTTCACAAACGCTGAACTGACTTACATTGAATTAGTGCAAATACATGTCAGCCGATATAGAATTAATAAAAAATAACAAAAACAATTCATCACGTGGTCTTACTTTCCATGTTATTCGTCAACCAAGGAACGTGTCCCACCATTGATGAAACCATAAAACACAAGTGACATGCGCCCGTTCCTTAACATACCATGATTCAAGTGAATGACTATTCACCAAGCTATTCCGTGAATTCATTGAATCAATTAACAGGCGACGAACAGTGACGACGATAACCTTAAAGACTTTGTTTTATCAAGACATGACTGTACACTTAATACGGAACTTCTACATACGGCTTAGGACACATCCGCCAGATTCCGCATTTGTCAGAGATGAGCTTTGGTAACGTTAATAAACAGATAAACCTTTTATTAATAATTTTGGTTGTAAGTCGGGTCATAAACATAATTCAATTTTAATAACTTAATATTTTTTTAAATATACAACAAAAATAATAATTATAATTCAATGTAGAAATTAAGATAGTTAATAAATTAAACATATTCAAATATAAAAAAAATTAGACAATAGTTGTGGAATACCTACCTAGTTTAGGTATATCCGTAGAAACCTATCTGTTGGAGATGTAGTTTTATAGCTTGAAATGTATGTGATTGCGTTTTCGGGATGTACACCTGGTAACACTACGTAGGAGGACGGTAAACCGCTTCTCCCTCCACCCACGGCTCGCGCCCTGCCGCCGCCGCGCCGCCGCCACCCGGCGCTTCGCCCCTTCCTCGCGCGCCCGTCGTCCGTCGCCCGTCGCGCTGTTTGCGAGAGATAAACATTCTCGTGTACTCCACGCCACTCGCGAGCTCCCAAAATGGATAAATAATTTTGATATACCTACCACGCTCGTTATAGCACGGCTTTCATTGTTTACACATGCTGAACAGATAACGTATAAAAATATCTAAGAAAGTACAGCAGCGGTTTCAAATTAATTATGTTAAACGCTTGACATATCATGGCGTTTAGGTATACATTTCTTATCAAAGAGCAGACATAACAAGCGTGGGAGAACTAAGTAGACTCAGTAAAAAGTTGAAAACATCTTAACAAATTATAAATACACAAAAAGCTGCTCGTAACATACGCGATAAATTACAATAACGGTACAGTTAGCTGCTATTCATCGTGTTTTATAAACGTTTGGTAGTAATTAATGTTTCATACATTAAATAATAAGAAAAAGTTAAATTACGACGTCGCTTCTTCTGCTTATTTGAATAGCATTAAATTTAATTATCTTTATGAAATATAACAAATTGTGTTTATAAATATCAGTTGCTATGTTATAAAACCTTTTACTTATTCACGTTGCCTTGATCGGTTGCTCGAACCATGTGTAAGCAGAAACAAATTGACGAGAGTTACGAAGAGCTCTAGTTTCAGGCAGGTTACATGTTTACTAAATGACGGCGTTAATAGCGACCAGTCGGCACCACCATAATATCCAACATATTTTCATAATACGACCGCTGAATGGAGCATTGACATAACAAGGAAGGACTCGGTTTCCTCTATTGAACGTCTATTGTGTCAAATAACGTGTTCGCACGACATTCTTGGGATACCATTTATGAATGATAGGCCGCGGCCATCGCATCGCCACTTCAAACTCGCCTGCAGCCATAGGACGATGAACATGCAAATCAAACTTTCCCGTGACAGTAACATCCATTACTGGCAACGCATTACTGCACGTTATCAACATTATTGTCGTCCGGTCTTATAACTTTTGTGTATAGAAATAACAATAGCCGTATTGTCCGTAACTCGATAGTTGTAATCGGTGCCAAGACAGGGCATTCAACCGCTGATAGTGACTAGAAGATGAGTTCGACCCGCTTTATATGACACTGGTGTAGCGAGCGCGACGCTATCTCCTCTGATTTATTGCCATGCAAATTGCACTCGTCCGCCGGTCGCACAGTCACTCAGTGTTGCTCGTCGAAAATCACGTTTGTGTATACCTATGTTGTCAAATCACTCAAAGCCCATTTAACCTTGGCGCCAGCCAGTGGAGAAGCCAGGTGAAAACCAATATACTCTTTTGATTTCACCTGCCCCTTCGCTAACGCATTTTAAGTACAGCGAAGTCTCGCCGTGCTGTGCGGTTATTATGTTTCAGGTAACCACAGAATACTAAGGAACAGAAGCATCACTCCACAAAGAAATTTAAACAAATAGCGACTCTTGCTATGACGCAATAAAAATCAATTCAGCTCGCGTAGCGCTGCATATTAACCTACAGAGCGCCTCTCTTTCTATCGCATAGCTCTTATCTCTTCTGACGCGGCACGTGTAATGACGCACGACTCGCCGTCGTTGTCCGGCTATGTGCTTGTAGCTTCGTACCTACAGTGCGGAGTGCGCTAGGCCTGGTATAACGTACAAGCAGAATCATTACGTTGACAATAAATTGTAATTCGCATTTTCTCTGGCATGGCAGTTGGATTGTCACAAATAATTTAGACCGCTACTAAAGTTTTAGAGCGGAAAATCATTTCCATAATAGGCCTATAGCTTGCCAATCTATGAGTCACCTTAAAGTGCTGCGTAGACTGTTGCGATACCGTTCTTGTTAAATACAACTACCTACTTACCTACCTGGCGAAATAAAGGTTTACAACTATTTTAACTTTTGTACACTATTTTAAGACTGTTGTTGATACTTATTTCCAAACACGACGCTGCGGCATCATCTGTCATAATCATAGTTGTAAAGGGCTAACGACGAATGACGGTAGACGAGTACTGTTTGGTGTTACAGGAACGGGACGGGTCGGCAGACAAAGGTTCTATCTAGCATATAATTATAACGTAGTGACCTCAACTGACATATCGATAATCGTGTGCTCAATCCTGTTCCACGAGGACCGTTAACTTCCCGTGCTCGGGTCCGATGCGATGGTGGAGCCATTGTTCGTGTTCCGTTCGTTCCGGACGACGATTTTGTATTTGCCCCGCTCCGAGCCATCGCGGCCCACCGGCGTTATGGTATTAAGCACCGGCATATCATTAACATTTACTACTTTTGTGTCATCATCGCGATAGACGTCGGTATGCACTTGCTGGAATTACACTATTTCGAAATACATTGCAAGCGGAATATGTTTTGTTTTTCGCACTTATCACAATAGAATCAAATTGAATTAAAGTTTTACAAGCAACTTCAGTTGTACAATGCCGTGCACAGTATATAAGTCTTGCTGCTGGTGTTTACTGGTTAAACTTCGACCAAGAGTCGTAGAACAAGCATTAAATACGTATAAAATCTTTTAACTTCTAAAGAGTTAAACGTGAGTCGTAAAAGTTGAGCTGCTAATCCAAATTAGGAACGTATTTTACGGCGTCGAAAGTACATACTAAAATGCTCCTTGACAGAAAAGTATTACAATGACTACGTAAAATATTACCTCACTCGGGTCGTTGCACCTCGAGCTTCACAAACAATACGCAGTAGACCTATTTACATGTTGAGCATAGAGATAATAGATGTACCACTAAGTTATTAATGATCTCGTTTCGCGAAGATTCGAGAACTATTCATTGCAAAAGCACACAGTTGAACAGAATATTTTTTTAAAGAAAGTATAAAGAAATGCTCACGTGCCTACCATTATAAACCAAGTACTTCACTGCGTAAAGCGAGCCCCTTTTTTACAACAAGATTTCACTTTAAATTACGTTCTCCGGTGATGGTATAACGGGCCCAACAAATAACAGACTGTTGATAGTTTTTTTAACACATGCGTGTGTCGTTTCTGGCTAACGTCAAAAACTAATCGGACACGAGTATTAGAGCAGCACTCCAGGCGTATCTTTCTACATCAGTAAACAAAGATGGCCTTGTGCCTCGGTATCGTTTTATTGTTTGCCACAGCCCTGCGGTTGAATATCTCCACACACCGAAATATATCGCAGCGTTATTAATATCTGTTAAAGTTATACTTGCTACATGAAATACTCCATCCTTCCTACGTATCCTACGTATACTTATGTTATAAATGCGAAAGTTTGTGAAGATGGATGGAAGTTTGATACTCAATGACCTAATCACTACGAAACTGATTTCTGTGGTATGTTTTTACAGTCCTGGAAAAGAACATTGTATACTATTGATCCCGGAAAACCGCGGGGAATAACAACTAGTAATTAATATATTGCAATATAAGTTTTATTTATATAAACTTCCTCTTATCATAAATCGATTAAATATTATTTGTTTAATAAATGATAGGTATTCATCTTCATCATCGTCCACAGCCCTTTACATCCCACTGCTGGGTATAGGCCTCTCTCATATCATGCCATTTGCCTCGAGTCTGCGCCATTCGTGTCCAGGTTCGGCCAGCGATTTTTACAATATCGTCGACCCATCTTGCTTCCGGACGCCCAACGCTACGCTTGCTTTTTAATGATAGGTATTACGTTAAGTTATTAGGTAGTTACTATTATGAATTATTTTCACCAGCCCGCAGTATAAAATAAATTAGGTAATCATTTCGCTACTTTGTTGAGATATTTCAGAGACACGTTTAGCTAGATATAAGTGAAGATCATTCTTTGCTAACGACTGTTCAATAAAGTAGTTCATAAACTAACATTGGACGCAATTTCCAGCCTTGCTTTAGAGCATGTCAATAGAAATAAACATGACTAAAGTAGATTTCCAATGCGCATACACGAAATACAAGATATAGCTTTATTTTAGAATAAATACTTCTTGATAGCCTAGAACTCTTGACAGCCCTAGGTGTAATGCAATATAATATGTCTTTGATCATGGGCATTGAAGGGTAACTAGTTATCTAAAAATGAAGCTCAATCTTCCGTGACAATGTGTAGACTATAAATTATATCGCGCCCGTCTATCCCCCTTCAGTCGTGCTAAGGATATCTCGGGAACCACATCGTTGAAATAGGCTTCCATGATGGCCGATGACAAGGTACTTTTGATAATGTAATTTCTGTAGAATTGTGAAAATGTTTATTTTAATGGGTTTGTGTTCTAAAAAGAAGCTTTTATCGCGAAAATGTCCTCAGGGTATATGAGAAAATAATAATTAGTTAATTCTTTTGTTTTTGTAGACGGCCGAAGCTACCCCCGAAGCCGCCGTCAATGAAGTCGCCGAGGAAGCGAAAGCCCCCGCCGAAGAGAAGGACGAGAAGACACCAGAAACCCCCGTAACCGAACCTCTCACAAACGGCACCAGCACGCCGGAGTCACCTAAGGCCGAGACGCCGGCCGCCGCCGCCGCGCCCGCGCCTAGCCCGCAGCCCGCAGCCGCGCCCGCGCCCGAGCCCGCGGCGCAGCCCGAGCCTGCGGCGCAGCCCGAGCCCGAGCAGCTGCCCGTTAACGGACTCTCACTGGAAGAACCCAAACCGGAGATCCCCGCGGTTGAGAAAATGGAGGAAACCATACCCGAGCCCCCCGCAGCCGAAACGCCAGAAATCGTCCCGGCCCCCGAAATTCCCAAAGAGGTTTGTGCTGAACAACTGCCTTTGTTAGAACCCACGCCTCCGCCGCTCCCCGCGAACCCCCCTCCCTCGTCGGTGGCATCCTTTGCCGCCACCACCATGGCACCAGAACTGACAGCTTCGCTAGCTAACACCGCGCCTCTCACTGCACTTCCGGACACTAATGACGTGCTCGCCCGACCCGATCTCCCGACCGCTGTAACCGTTACTGAAACCTTAGAAATTGAACTTCCCTCTGTCTTGAAGGAATCTAGTGAAGAAACTCCCGCAGTCGCGATCGATAACGAACCAGAATTAAAAGATAACGAGCCCGAAACGATTATTGTAAATGACGTCGATGTATCAAAGCAAATAGAGAAGATTCCTAAAATTGACATTGAAACCGAGGCAATAGAAAGTTCCGCAACTAAAATTGAAACCGCGATCACCGAAGCTCCCGAATCCGTAATGGAACCGGTGCAGGCAGCGCTCATTGCTGAAGTTGAAATCGTGAACAGTGAACCCATCGAAACGGAACCTGTAAAAATGGAAGCTCCCGAGGTCGAATCTGTGACGACCGAAGCTCCCGAAGTTATCCCCATTGTAAGTGAAACTGTAATACCCGAAATCGTTTCTATTACGGTAAAGACCGACAAAATAGATATTAAGGCCGAAACACAAACGGAAGCAATCGTAGAATCCGTCGATACCGAATCTCAACCCGAACCGGAAGTGCCGGAAATCGCCGATGACTCATCTCTTCCTCCACCCCCGGTGCTAGACGACCTCGAAACGAATCTCGACGATGTGGACGATAAAGTCGAGGAAAGCTTAAAACAAATCCCGGAACCTATTGCCGAACTCACAGAGACGACCGTCGAATCCGATCATATTTCAAATAGCGAGATGACGAACGGCGCGCCGGACGGGGACCTCGACGAAACTGACACGGAGAAGGAGAAGTTGAAGAAGAAGGCGAAAGTCGCGCTCGCTCGCGCCGCCGAGACCGTCGAGAGCAGCGAGTGCAACGGCGACGCGGTCGCCGCGCCGGAGCCGCCGCGCGCCGCGCCGCCCGCGCCCGCGCCCGCCGCCGCCGCGCCGCACACGCCTCAGGTGAATAACATCAGGACCTTGCTCTTGTAGTGGATTAGAACCGTAACTTATGGAGCGTTTTGACCCCGTTAACAGTTCTCGTATGTAGTTTCATGTGTATATCTCTGCCAGCATGTGTGGACCGACAGTATCGGAAGAATCGTGCTCCGGTAAACCCGACGTATCGATGCGGCCGGCCGCCGCTCTCCTGTCCTGATCCCTTCCCTTTCGCTTGAAAATGAATTAGATTTTTATTTGTTTATATTATTGTAACAGCATGTTCATTTACTGCTTCAGTGCTAACATTACACGAGTACATTTTCATCGTAATATTTGTATTAGGATCCTTTTGTTCACAAAGAGCATTATTAAACTAAACTGTTTTACATAGTTTGCTATGAGTCAAATTCACAGCTATTCTATAGTGAAAGTTCTTAAAGATTCATAGCTATCAAAACAATAGTGCATTGCAATTTTATTTTGATGATAAAATTGTTAATAAAGTTAGTTAAAGTAGCCCTGTTATAATTTTCTTTGTGTATTTTCAGGATCCTCTCCCAGTTTCCGACAAGTTAGCGGACTTGATCCCCGAAGTTCCAGATGTGCCAGAACTCAATACTGAAACGGTAAGAACTAGATAGCCATCGTTTACATTTCTTCTATTTTCATGATTTTTTAAAAGATTGCTTTTTGTATGTGTATGTGTTTAGTAACGGTAGTGTTTGTCCCTCAGTTGCAGGAGACAGCGACTGACGTGGCCGTGGCCAACTAAGCTTCCCTGCAGGTCCATCGTCGCGACACTAGACCGTGTCCATAATGAGCCTATTATTTATTACGATTAGCTGCTG
Organism: Petrophora chlorosata; assembly: GCA_951640565.1. Classification (NCBI taxonomy): domain Eukaryota; kingdom Metazoa; phylum Arthropoda; class Insecta; order Lepidoptera; family Geometridae; genus Petrophora; species Petrophora chlorosata. The sequence continues at coordinate 6,555,393 of OX621197.1, read as the reverse complement.
TGGGACCTCGAACTAAGTTCGGGTGATATTTACCTTTCCAACGATGTGGATTTCAGTTTCACACGCCGCCGTGACCTTAGGATGATTATACTATAAGTTTAGCGTGCTTTGCTTCACTAAAATTAAGATTTTTATACATTTTATTCGGTAGTAACGATAATTATATTACAATAACAAAGTTATATAGGCAGTATACGGTGCGATTAGTTGGTGCCATTATTACAGGGGTATTAGTTTGACGTCAGTCTTAGCGTTTTGCTCGCTCCTAAATTATATTCTTTTATTTTTCCAATTTTCCAACATCCATTATAATTGGGGATATTTTGTTGATTGTGAAACTGGTCAAAACGCGCAATTTGTATTATGAACATGACAATCTTTTAGAATCTGCTAGTTTATCAAAATTAAATAAGTTCGGCTAAGATATGAACGAAAAATGGTTGTTATTGTAACACTAAGAACCAAGTGGTCATATTTAATTGAATTTAATTTTAAAATATCATATCAATTAATTTCATTATATAGGATAATTGTACCTACATTAAAAAAGTTGTGCTGCTTATATTCCTCACAAATTATCTGACTGGATCTCGTCTCAGTGTAATATAATGTTTACATCCATAAACTGTCATTGGCATTACAGCGACTACTTGGTCATTAAATATGACATCGATTCGGCATATTTGTATATATGAATTTCACTTTTCATTATTACTCTCCTATCTCATAATTTGTCAACTAAGTAGTTGACGAGTTGAAGACATTGTAAATTATAAGTGTGAATTAAAAATATGAATTTCTTTATATTTTAATCTTTAGTGTATTATTTTTTTATTGTGACACATATATTCTAATTTATATTAAGTTGTATAAATTTAGTTATCAGCTCTCTTTAATGCAAGCTCATGGAATTCAATGTGTCGAAATTTGCTCGTATGTGTAGTGAGTTAAGTAATAGGTATCCGGAAAGAGTGAGATGTCGGCACTGTCGACAGGTTACGACGGAGTACGTCTTGTGTGATTGCGGATCTAAATTTTACGAATGAGAGATGGATTCTTATTGATTTAGAAATTGATATTCAGCGGCCAATTTGTGATTATACTATACAATTTTTATCCATTTACAGACTTATATTGTAATATTTAGATAATGTAGCGTCTACGTACATACTATATGTAACGAGTTAGGAAGAGATGTCGGTACTGTTAGCTATATCTACATACTGTCGAATAGATTAGTGTAATCTTTCCACCTCATTCATGAAATACAAATAGAAGTTTGTAAGGTTTGATATTACTATACAATGTAATTAATCGTTTTCGACAGGAATTTGTGTCCATTCATATGGTTTATAAAACATTTTTGTAATTTTATACATTTTTATGAAATTTAACGTGGCACATCTGCATGGTCGGGAGAAATACTCCAGTAAATAGCCTAAACGTGAGTGAGACATTCCATATCAAGTGCTATCTTGAGTCTGAACTACTTGTATTGTCAATGAAACAATTTGTTTCACATGATTCTAACAATTAAGAAACTGTTAGTTTTTCGCTTCTTGCTCAATTGGGTCTGTATTAGAAAAAAAACAGCCATATTTCAAATCTCTTTATACACAGAAATCTGTGAATTTTATTATTGTGTACTTTTTATAGATAAATAATAGGTAATTTTAAAAATATTTTGAAAGCTTCATAAAGTCGAAACGGTTATAAGTTTAGTTTGCATTTTTAATGAGGAACAAGTCTAATGCGACTGAAGCAGTTGGTTGAACAAATTAGAAAAGACATTTTTTTACTTTAAAATGTAAAGGGTCGTAAGCGTAGTTGAATGAGGTTAACGTTGCTCATGGCAATGAGGAAGTTTGTATGATATTATAATGTTTGTAATTATGTTATGTACTCCATTTATTGAACCTAATGTTGATGTGTGAATGTCTCTTATCAATAAAATTTTAAATCTTATTGAGCTGTTTAATTGTTTATCTCAATTTCCCTTATCCCTTGTTTATATACTATTGACTAGCTGCGCCCCGCGGTTCCACCCTCCGAAAAAGTAGCCTATGTGCTATTTCAAGTCCTAAAGTACCTACATACCCAAATTTCATCAAAATCGGTTTGGTAATTTTTGCGTGAAAGAGTAATAAACGTACATACATATGGATATTTGGAGATTATGGAGTATGTACGTTTGTAAGAATGTATGGAGATTCTTACAAACTTTCGCGGTTATATTAGTAGGAAGGATAGATAACTATTTACTACAACTATGTATGTAGCTACACACAGGAATAAAGTTGTATCTCTCACTATCGATTTAGCGGAGATAAGACAGTGTGACAGTAGTGTAGTGATTGTGCACAAAGATCTAGTTAGGCTGGGTACCTACGTAAAACAGAGGATGTGGGTTTGATACTTGTTATTGCACGAAAATGTTGCATTGCATAGATTAAATAGGAATATTGTCCATCTCGACACATTATGTGCTCCTGAATCGCAGCGTTGTTCTGTCGCCTAGGCGTCTGGATCGCATTCGGCTCCGTGGCATCCAAAATCTACGGCGCCGGCGCGGGGCTTTCTGGTCGGTCATTCCCAATAGCCACCCCCACCAAAACTAACAGTGGTGGCAACTGGGATTTTCATCGCTGTATTCCTCGTGGTCATACTATTTTGTCATACCAGTATGATCACGAGGATATATCTGTCCCTGTAGTTCTAAACATACTATATGCCAAATTTTAAAAAAAGTTGTTTGCCACCCTCCTGTATAGTACGGGTGTGGCAAAATTTTGAGAACTTCAGGGTAGGTACCTTTTCCTTTGCAGTGAGGAAGGGTTTGTTCTTATGAAACAATGAGTGAGTTTTGGGGAACAAAAAGAAAAGAATTTAGAAGTTTTAAAAGCTAGCTGATCTTTAATAATGCATACCTGTCTGAAAGAAAGTAAGGTCATGATTTGTATACTTTATTGAGAATTCAATAAACCTAATAAAAATAATTATTAATTAAGAATTTATAAATAAAATATCAATATTTACATTCAAAGAACCATTTAAGCGGTAGTGTTACAACTAAATTCAATTTATTGAATATTGTATGAACATCAACTTGTTTTTCCTAGCCATAAAGCTTCTGTGGGGCTGCCACAATGTCGCATCGATAGAGCAGGAATAGTATTGTATTAAACCATTTGAAATAAAAATCCAAACCATTCATTCATTACGCCTACACCTCATCAAGTTTCTCCAATGTATTTATAGTGTTGAGTAAAATGTCCTTATTTAATTCATACATTATTTTCTTTTGAACTCCATTGTTATCAGTAGATATGACAAGTTGGAGTAGAGGATATTTTAAGGTGTCTAGGTCACTCGTTCCCAGAACTAGTTTTAGAATCCAGTCAAAACTAGCAATTGTTTCACCATATTCACTGTTTTGGTGAATGAGAGATGCATAGAGTAATTCAGTTTTCTTTTCATTTAACAAACTTACTAAGAAAGCAATCTTTTCTTCATCCCAACCTTTGGCAACAAGTAATTCAGGAACTTTGTTTGTATCAAAATTACTATTTGATAACAACATTTTTAGGTCATCTTTGGCTTCTTTGATAAAAGTGGCATCTGCATGCATTGGCGTTATGTTGCTTGAATTACAATAACAGCTTATGACATCCCGTAAAGCCTGTAAAAATTAAATATAGATCAGTGCTTTCGGTTTGATTTCCATGCAAATACCTACATAAAATACTACAATTAAAATAACATACAATAGAGTTACGTGAACATACCTTTTCGAATTCTTGATGTGATTCTTTATCAAATATGGTATCCATAATATATTATGAACAATAATTCAATGTTATTAGTTTCCAGAATTCATTCAGATTTCTCACTCAGAAAAATGAAAACAACACAAAACTTTAAGGGTCCGGTTAATGTACAGCCAATATTTGGAGGCTAAATAATGTACGGCCTGTATTGCACACCAAATAATTCATGTACATGGCTTCCAAATGTGCGTGCAATCCAGGCCGTACAATAGTGGATACGAAATAACAGTCAGTAGAGAAACAGCGAACAAAATAAATGAGTTGGAGAATGATAACCATGACCCACCATTTACAATTGAAGAGCTGAAATCCACTGTGAACAGCTTTGACCCCAAAAAAGCTCCCGGACCGGAGGGCCTGACGGCCGACATCTGTAAACAAGCGATTGACCAGAACCCGGAAACATATCTATCACTGGCAAACAAATGCTTGGAATTGGGGCACTTTCCAAAAAATTGGAAGGAAGCCACCATAGTAGTCCTGAAGAAGCCGGGGAAAGAAAATTATTCCGACCCAAAATCCTATAGACCCATCGGACTTTTGCCAGTGATGGGCAAGATCTTGGAAGAGATGCTTGTGGGTAGGATCAAGTGGCACCTGATCCCGAGGCTTAGTACTCGCCAGTACGGATTCATGCCCCAAAAGAGCACCGAAGACTCCCTCTATGTCCTAATTCAACATATACGTAGCAAGCTTGAAGATAAAAAACTAATAACAGTAATATCATTGGACATAGAGGGAGCCTTCGATAGTGCATGGTGGCCCGCAATAAGAGTCCGGCTGGCTGAGGAAAAGTGCCCAGTCAACGTCAGAAGGTTAATGGACAGCTACTTAAGGGATAGAAGGGTTATGCATGCAGGCCAAGAAGTCTCTAGGGAAACCACCAAGGGATGCGTCCAGGGCTCAATAGGCGGTCCAATTCTATGGAATCTGCTGTTGGACCCATTACTGAAAGGATTGGAAAGGCGAAAAGACTACTGCCAGGCATTTGCGGATGATGTGGTCCTTGTCTTCAGTGGGGACACGGCGATGGAGATACAAAGACGCGCCAATGACGCCCTTGCCTATGTTCAGGAGTGGGGAATCAAAAATAAGCTGTAATTTGCACCGCACAAAACCAAAGCAATGCTCATTACGCGGAAACTTAAATTCGATACTCGACTGCTGAACATGGGAGGGACCGACATTGGCATGTCTCAAAACATCAAGATCCTAGGGCTCACCATCGACAACCAGCTGTCTTTTAAAACACATGTAGCAAACACTTGTAACAAAGCAGTAAACATCTACAAGCAGTTGTCGAAGGCGGCCAGAATCAGTTGGGGCCTCCACCCTGACATCATCCGTACTATATATGTAGCAGTGGTTGAGCCAGTCATCATGTATGCCGCTAGTGCATGGGCTCCAGCCACCATAAGGTTAGGCATACAAAAGCAGCTGAATGTGGTACAACGCGGGTTCGCTCAGAAACTTTGCAGAGCATATCGTTCCGTCTCCCTAAACTCGGCGCTGGTGCTGGCAGGAATACTTCCCCTCGACCTCAGGATACAAGAGGCAGCAGCCTTGTATGAGGCAAAGAGGGGGATATCTCAGCCAGCACTAGGAGATAGGGAGGTGGAAAAAAATGACCGCATACGCCTGCACTCCCCACCCAGCAGAAAATATGGACCTGCAATTCATTCGCCTGGAATACCAAAACCAACTGGATTCCCACAAAACACAACCGGTTAGAATCTTCACGGACGGCAGTAGAATCGATAGCAAGATTGGTGCCGCCCTGTCCATTTGGACCAACGAAGGCGAATCAAAAAGCTGCAAGATGAAACTGTCGTCCCATTGTACGGTATACCAGGCGGAATTGCTGGCCATATGCAGAGCTACGAGGGAAACACTGAAAGACCCGGAAACCACATTTGGTATATACAGCGATTCTAGATCGTCGCTTGAAACAATCACTAACCATCGCGCATTACATCCCTTGGCGGTTGAAACACGAAACAACTTAAAAGCCGGCAAACATCAAGAGAAGAACATAACACTGTTTTGGGTGAAGGCTCACGCTGGACTAGCTGAAAACGAAAGGGCTGACCAGCTGGTGAAGGACGCAGCGTTAAAATTGAAGACGAAGCCAGATTACGACTTGTGTCCGATTTCATTCGTCAAGCGATAAATCCGAATGGATACGCTTGACGAATGGAATCGGCGATACAGGTCCGGTGAAACAGCGGCAGTGACAAATATGTTCTTCCCGGATGCAGTTCTAGCCTACAAAACCATTAAGAAAATGGAACCTGACGGTATAATGACGCAAGTAATGACGGGGCACGGCGGGTTCTCAGAATACTTAAGTCGTTTTAAGTGTAAGGAGAGCCCGTCGTGCATCTGCGACCCAACAGTAAATGAGTCCGTAACCCACATACTATTGGATTTTCCTGCCTATGGTAGGGAAAGATACGAAATTGAACTAAAGCTAAATACAAAATATCAGTTGAAAATGTACACGAAATAATTGATAGCAAAATTTTTAGACCAGATTTTATTTTATACTGTAAAAATGTAGCAAATAAAGTAATAGTAAGAAATAAAACAGTAGTTACATAAGTTATGGTGTAATATATATAATTATTATACAGGGAATAACATTAATGTGTAGTAATACTGAAAGGTGTGTATGGGTATCTAGTCATGAATCATCGGGCAGAATATACAACCAAAAAAACACTATTATATTTTCCATACAAAGTTTAAAAATTATTAATTTGAATTATTTTGGACAATCCTAACAAACTGTGGCCTAGTCGAGGTAGTACGGGTCACTGACCGAGCTACTTTGTGCCTAGGCACAAAACAGATAAGTACAGAAATCAATCTACATACAAAGTGCGCTCGAGCAACGCACACATAGACACCGCTCACGGACACGATATCTGGGCACAGTTGGGATGCGAGCGCGAGTGCCATCCGCTTGAGACACGCGTCTGTGAACATTTTTGTGCAAAAATGGAGCAACGAAAAAAGGTTATTATAACTGTTCGGTGGACGGTTGTTTAAATTCAACATTAAACGGTGAATTGTCGTTTTTTAAGCTACCAGTTGTTTCAGAGAGGTAAGTAGGTATTTGCTTGTATTTCGATGGTTAATTTTCACGTAACACAAAATAGTTAGGTAGGTAGGTAAGCGCCCCGGCCCCCGGCCCTGCGCCGAACAAGCGAACATGACTTTGTGGCCTTGTCATATTTTTACAATTTAAAATTTGATATTTATTGTAGTATAAGCTGTGTTAGCCTTGTGTTCAATAATCTTAATGAGAAAGATGTTAATGTAAACTAATCGCATTTGTTTTGTCTTCAAAAAAACTTTATTCAGTTATAATAGTAACTGCGAAAAAATTATGTCGATATCTTGTACACTTATTTTTTTTAAATCAATCAATTTTCCTCCCAAAAACTTCCATCGCCGTCCGGTATGAAAGGTATGAAAAGTACATACATGAGATTAACTTCTGTATTTATCTGTTTTGTAGCCTAGGCGCTCTGTCTTTGAAAACGCCGAACATTTTACAAGGGCTTGATTTCGAGTCTCAAATACCGGAATTTCATACTGAACGGATCTTTGGACTCGGTCGGTTCCGTTCCCGAACCCACTCGTAAAAAAAAGGTATTTCCACATTTTTACACGACTGCCCAAAAAGGAGTATTTCAGGGTTTACGTATGTATGTATGTATTTATTTATTCCACCATTACTTCTTATTGCCTGGACAGATTTGAATGCATTAAAACCATAATAAAAACATAGGTTTAAGTTTTTTTACCAGTTTTTTTTGCATGTTCGGGAACCGGTATACAAAAAAATCTCCGCGAACGGTACTTTTAATCTATGCCTTAACGTACCCGACTTGGCCTTGCCTTGATCAGTTTCAACTTTTTATCCAACTTGACGTCTTAGAATTCATATTCAGAAATAACCTAACGAAATTTCCGAAACGAAAACGGTCCTTTTCAGTGGAGTTTTATGGGGCGGCGTTAGAAGGTAACTTTGTTTGTGCCGCTCGACCAATGAGGAGCAGCGGCTATTATTTATTAGGATTACATCTTTATGATTGGTGCAATACGAAACAAGGCTAGCGAATCATGAAGCGGCGGCGAATGTTTGATAGCTTTAGTGTTTGCCGCGTTTTGTCAAAGATTAAATAGGTTTATTTCTGAAAACTGACTAAGTAAAGACGCGTTATTGATTACTGACTGACGAACACTCTTTTACTATGCAATGAAATCAAATGTTGGAAATGTCTTAACCATCATTATCAGCCTATTACATTCCTACTGTTGAAATTCATGCATGATGTTTTTTACATCCTATTCCTACGGTGGTTGGTGACCTCACGTATTTTTTAAGAACATCAGCCATGCTCGCTCTTATTAGACGTTCATACTGATTAGATCCTTATTCCTAAATGTTAATTGGAGCGATGATGCTTAATGCTGTAATTAACAAGTAAGCATTAAGAAAAATAAAAAAATACCCTGCCAAAAACATTATATGATAATTTATATTATTATTTATTTATTTATAACTTGCCTATGTCACTTGGGATGATTTAAGGATTCCGAGGATACCCCATACATCCAAATCTGTTGAGGCATTTATTGTGTAATAAAAAAACGCACATACATTAACCCCGAAAACATTACATTCCTTTTTTGGGGAGTCGCGTAAAAAGCAGTTTGCTTGAAAGTTAGTTGTAAAGTAAGGTTGATAGGACAGCTGGCTTTGCTAACTGAAGATAAAATTTGTTTGTCAGATCTGTACACGCGGCGCACTAATATTCTTTGTCACAAGTTCATTGCTCTTTATCAGCTGATTGTTAGGGTTGAAATGAACTTGATTACCAGAAATGTTTAAATTATCATATCTTGTGATTTTAAAAATTTTCTGGTAATTTGCACTTGGACTTGAATTATTAATAAGCTTCTATATGCGTGGTTTAATTATTACTACACATTTATGTTACACGCTGTATATAATAACAGCATAGTAAATAAGAATAGATAAGAAAAATGTAATAGTATAAGATAAAACCTGTAAATAGTAATTATATTAAGAATAGCCTAAGTAGAATAGGAAATAAATGACTAGTATATAAGAAAAATAAGGGCAACAAGAACTCTGAGGAATGTCAGAGGGTATTAGCTCGCGGGCCCGGCCATGGCGCCGGGACAGGAAAAAAAAAAGACATGTGGCACTCGGAGACTGCCGCGGTAAAGCTATTGCATAGCATTCGGAGTGGGGGGTGTTAGGTTATTTTCGTTACGGAATTTCTGGATTCAGTCTACACGCTCAAGGCCCGCGATAAAAGCTATGCAATAGCTTAAAAAAAGAAATAACAGTCCGAGCCGATTTTGTACAGCCGATATTGCACAGGCAATAATCCGAAGCCGAAAGTAGTTTTTTTTAATGTACACGAATTATCAGGCTGTGCAATACGGTACGGCATTTATTGTCACGGACAGATTTTGTACGGCCAGTATTGTACAGCCAATATTCCGAATCCATTGTTATGTCAAAGTCGAAGCCTCGTTATGTTATTGGCTACTTTTTGTAATGACGCCACGTAGCTCTGCCTTACGGCCGGGTCGGCCATTTTGTGTCACGGTGACGGAAACCGCTTTCAGCGTTTTCGGTTTCCGGTTCCTGTTGAACTTTCGGCTCGTAGTATTCTAATCGTCGAGTCCTAAGGAGTCCCTTCACTCTATTTAGGTACTTATTTCTTCGAGTAGATATACTTTATCTGAGACTTATTTATACATAAATTATTACAGGTATTTAGAACTATATTCGTTTATCTCATTATGGCGCACATTTTAGCCGGACCGTTACATATCTTTAGTGGATAGGTATGCAGAATTCGATTGCGCCGCAATGCGCCATTGTGATGCGATTTATTTGCGTGATGAAATGCAACAAAGAAAACCGATAGCGCGAGCGATTAGGATTTAGGATGCTCAAGTTGAGTAGGTAGCTCACAACAGACATTCTAATCATGCGTCCTCACGATGAATGCGAAATATTAGGGATGATGATGATGATGAGAAAAATGATACCTATTATTATTTTACTACAGCTCGGAGATTATCAGTCTCTAAAAATAATATTAAATTATATATATATGCAGACGGCGCAAAGACGCTAACAAACTTCAAAAACTGTTAAAAATAACAAAGTTTAATTGCATAACTACTGTTTAGAATCAATTCATTGTTGAATGATGAAATTCACTACTTTTATGTTAACTTCTTATTTAACTGATTGAGTTAACTGTTTACACCTTAAAACATCATTTTGTAACATTTATTTTCTGTTAAAATTGAACTAAGACACTCGCAAGCAAGTTTGTATAGATTTTGCAAACTATGTTTGTGCGAGCCTTAGGTTTGCTATAAATACGACCGCCCGACCGATCACAGGTCAGTCTAGCTCGAGCGGCCGGACTGTTCGGAGCTCCTCAATTGTAATTGTAACAAATTGTGAAACTGAATAAACACAATCTATGACTACCTGCAAGCCTTTCATTCCTGGAGGATGAGCTATCACCATGATGATGATGACAGTGACGTCAGCAGTGATGGATGACGTCACACTTTTTAAAAAGACTTGGAGCCGTTTGCTCCGTCATATATTAAAAACCAACACAAAGAAAAAGTGGGGATGTAATAAAAAGATGCCTTGCATTTCTCAATTTGAAGCTTATAATCAAACTATGTATATTTTAATAAATATTCATACAATGGACTGTTAGATCTTTCTCTTTATTTATTTAATTCCCCTTTTCAATACATAAGTAAAACTGTAAATTTGAAACTGCCTGCATCAGATAAACATTTAAAAATGATTTTTAGAATATTTAGTATGAGTTTTACTGTTTCACAATAAAATTAATGTGAGTACCTTCCTAACTTCAAAAAAAAATAAGTACTATGTGAAATGCATAAATAAGGACATTTTGTCTGTCAAGTAAAACAGTTTTCATTTTAAAGTATCTACTGCAACCATGTGCAATTTGTAAGATAAAACATGTTCATTAGATTCAGAGAAAAAGATTTGTTCGAGCGCGGTTTCGAACATGACTTCGGAATACCGTTCCGTTCCGACGCCTGAACCAACCGTCCTTCGAGCCTGTACGAACCTATAACTCGTAACCTTAAGTTTGCAATTCACAGAATACCTATTTGAATCACATTTCAATCAGGGGGCTTATTGTCCAACTTTATTCTATCGCGATTATCGCGATCTTTGAAAGGGATAGCGATTATGATCGTGATTCAGCTCAGATTAGGGTGTAGATTCACTGCGAAAAAGTCTTATGGTGCCATATATTGTCTCATTAAGTTTATGTCAAGTTGTAGTTATCCTATTTTGGTATAAATTAATGAGATTAATTCGATTTCTTGCCTGAATCGACAATAATTAGACCGTATCTCATTAGTCGCAGTGAAGTTATACCTTAATTTGAGCTCAACACGATATATGTATGTACGATTGGCGCTTGAGGGACATATGTGTTGGGGGGCTGATTTTCAAATGAAATTGTCTAAGTTGTTTAATCACAATAGCTATCAGAACGAATGTATTACTTAGGTGAAATAAATCGACGCGTAGCAGTACAAAATATATTTGCATTTTGTTACTGCCAGGTTATCCAAATACCCGTAATTTCCAATTAATAGTAATTTAAGTAATAATTAATTAAAATGTTAACATAAAATTAGCATAATGTTCCTTTAAATATCAAGTATCGCGACGAGATGTGAGAATTAGATAGCAGCCCCCGTTTAGCAGTTTTATTTATTACGTTATAAATGTAATGTGTAACATTGTCATCAGATTTTCTATTTGATTAAAACTTTCGTGAACTTGACACATTATTTAAACTATACCGATTTTACTTACGTTTTTCTTTATCGCACACTCAGCGAGAGTCGTTCCTACGGAGCACCCGCATAGCTCATGAGGAAGGTCCTCAAAACGGTCCGAAACCGGTCGAACGCCGCTCGCGATCTCGACTAATAAACGTAAAACGTGAGTAAAATGTATTTAAATAAAGAGTCGTGAGTTTAAATAAAGATTTTCTAGGTACGCCCCACGTGACTTGAACCCCAGTTTAAGCGCAGGTGACGGCACCGCGCAGAACAATAACAATGAACGCCCCTGCGCAATGGCTTATCAAAAACTATCAGGCCTCGCATTAAAAAAAAACTGAGTCTAGTTTTCCAGTCCACCGCTTTGGCAGTTATTCAGCCGCCAAGCGGTAGTGCGCAAGCATTACTGTGTTCCGGCTTGAAGGGCATTGTAGCCAGCGAAATTACTGGGCATTATGAGACTCAACAGCTAATTGTCTCAAAGTGACGAGCGCAGTACAGCGCCGCGCATTATTTGCAAAACAAAGTTCTGTGTGGTGCTGTTATTGTTATGGGCTGGCGTATTGCTAACCATCAGACAAACGACCAGCTCGTCTCGTCATTCAGTAAAAGAAAAAAAAAATAGTTACGTAGCGCGCACTATACAAAATATATCAGTGACTGGTGATGTGACTGGAAGGGTTCAAGCTTCTTATGTGGATATCATTTATGTGGAGGCAAGAATAAAAAACTAAACTTTACATCTGAATATAATTATTTACATAAATGAAATAAGTTTAAGTCAACGAAATGTTATTATTTTTTGATTATACATTCTTTCATCCTACAAATACTTTATTGACAGTGTGATGATATTACAACAGTAACAATATTCGGCAAACGGAACATCTGACAGTATTACTAATTATTACAATGGAAGTTAGGACAAATAAATGCGTATTTTCATCTAGTAAAATCACGGCAAGCAACAATTAACAAACGTAATTAATTATATTCCTTACCATAAATAAGATTACACATTAAAAATTAACAAATCTATACTTTGTTCATAAAAATCTCTGTAACGATTTTCTCATGTCTACATTTTTAACACTAAACGGAACAAAATAGATAAAATGGTATTCCTTCAACTCACAAATACTTACCCTATTTTAGGGAGGCACAAATAGTATGGTTCCTAACTATTCTTAACACTGTAAACTTCTAGTTAAACTGGGAGATTTAACACATACTGTACAAGTATGTACACTGTAACATTATGTACATAATAGGGGATCGGACTACTTTTCAGAAAGTGTTTTAAATTAAGTACAATGAATATATATAGCCATGAAAAATACTATTTTAATTAAATAACGCTCTTAAAGTACCTAAAACTATGTTCAAATATTATGTTTCAAATATTGCCGCGTAAAAGGTCACCTCAAAATTTGTGACGTCATATGTAGATAGAAAACGACAAACTCTACGAAATAAAACTTGCAAAGAGATTCTAAAACGTTTTGTGAAGTTTGGGGAATATATTGTAGTAATGGAACGAAAAAAATAGCAAAAATACATTTTATGAAAACCAAAAATGTAAAATAAACACAAGCTTGACTTACGGCATTTGCCTACAAATGACGTCATGCGCTGTGATTGTTGTTTCGTTTGCGATGAAGTACAGATTAAAAAATGTCAGAATTATTTATTGATTTAAAAATATAAATCATTATTATTTCACAGAAATATTAATTGAATGATCGTTCTGGTTCGACGAACATTCGTTCTAACTACAGTTTAGATTTTTTCTCGATTACTGTCCGATCCCCTATTCAAAGAGTAATTAATAATAAAGAATTACAGACATTTCTCTCGACACCATAAACAAATACTATGCCTATTGCATTGGCGAATGTATTATTTCACATTAAATTCACTCTATTTTAAATGAAATTAAGTACAACTTGACGAATTAGTAATTTCAATGATAATAATTTATTTGTTGTAAACAAATACCTATGAGTAAAAAAATTCGAGAATTCTCTATGAGAAATCTAATATGCTACGTATAATTTTAACAGAGTTCAACACATCGTGTAAAGTTCAAAAGGTTAACTCTATACGGCAGTATCTTGGTAACTAGGCGACTATCTGTACTATTTATTCTGTAATAAAACCATCTACAATATTTTATGTATTTAAATGCAACAATACGCAGTTATAAATTAGTAAAGAGAAGAGAGGTACAATATCAAAATATTCTAGCACCAGTTTCATCTCACTATCCCACAGCTGGACAAAAGACCAGCAAAGGTTCACTGAACCCTAGAACAGATATGTATCAAGTAATAGTGCAACATTATAAATGTTAAGGTTTGGAAACTATCTTCAGTCGAAATATTCATTATAAATATAAACGGCTACAACGTTATGATCCTAATTGTCCGAAACCTGGTCGGAGTTATCCGACACAATCATCATATCAATCATCATCACAATCATAACATCAGTGTAGCCATTCATATTTATAATGATTATAAAATATGTTCTTTATTAAAACTGTACTTTAATGGAGAAACTTGTACTTTAATATGATGTTCTCTCTTGTTTACTAAATTATATTGCGGTTATATTTGTACGTATTATATCTGTTCAGATTATAAAGGATAGTAAGCAATTAGCTGCCATATTACATTATATTTTACATAATATTTCAATAACGTAACAACTTAATCATTGAGAGTGGAATAATATAAATAACTGGTTGAATAAAATGTTTATTTTACAGTTTAAAATTTCCAAAATATGTGATATAAAATTAAGAATCCACTGTCGATATTTTACATGTACACACTAAAACTAAGGTGTAGATCATTGCAACTACTTTTCAGTGTTTAGACGACTATAAATAATACAATTATGAAAATGGAATTATTTATAATATGTAAGGCACGTAGCTTCATTTATATTGCTGCGAAATAATTGCACCGTGAAATAGTAATAAAGGACTACTGGATAATATTTACTGATTGGCAAAGATATGGCATATCAGAAAGAAAGAGAAAAGAAGAAAAATCGTCTATGATAGATCTTTTGTTTTGTACCTTCTTTCCTGATGTGTCACTTTGTCCCTGTCTCCCTACTTATCATTAAAAATTATGATAGAAAACGTGTTAATCACCCTGTTTACTTAATTTACACGAGAGTTACTTATATCTTACTTAGTGTGATGCGATAAAAGTGTGGTCAATGTATATTATAAACAAAAAACAACATTAGGTAATGTCGAACAATAAAATGTAAAATATTCAAATCAACTATAATTATGTAGCCAAACAATACTAAAATATTTTACGAAATGTGTTATAAATAAATTTCCTGCAATTCTTTTACTACGTAATCAAGTACAATAATTAAGATAAACAGCCATGTCAAATAAATAAAATGTTAAGTAAATCAAAATTAATATTCATTATATATGCTAGTTACTGGTAAATATTATTTACCCATTAAAGTAAATAAAGAAAAATAAGTACTAATTTACAGCATGCGGTATATAATACAGCTAGCGATAAGTATCGAATTGTAAGTATTGAGTAGAATAGGAATCATAATTGTGTTGTTCTTCATGTATGAAGTATATAAAAGTTGGTACAAAACGTTCAATTAATAAACAAAATATTCTTTTTGCGACATTGTCTAGTACAATTTTGTGCTCGCAAGTTTTACTAACGTTCTAGACAAGTTTGTATGAGCGTGCCATTTTCAATTGGCATTCTTGACACAACACGCCTTGCAACTACTGAGGCGTGGGCGATCTTACAAATATCACGAAATTATAGAGGTCGCTGTAAGCGAAGTATATATAAAAACCTAGAACAATGAACACGGTAGTCTTGGTCACAACATACACTGGGTGTGACATGTTCACTCAACTTTTCAACCAACGGACTTTACATACACTGGGTGAGATTTCCATAAAGGACGAGCACTTTTTAACAGCACAACACTCATTTCCGGCACAGCACACACTCGAGGTAACCATAGCGGCCATGGCGGGTATCGTTCAGTTGACGAGTCCAGCGTCCTTCGCCATGCTGTAGAAGATGGAGTTCTTATCAGCCAGCAGCTGGTCCGGAGGCGCGTACTCGACGAGTTGGCCACGGTCCAGCACCATCACCTTCGTGGAGTCCATGATGGTGTTGAGACGGTGCGCGATCGTGAGGACTGTGCACGACGCGAACTCCGAGCGGATTGTTTTCTGGAAGTTGGATACTTGTTTAAAGAGAATACAAAAATAAAGCGATGCGGTGTATTGGGATTTTTAGAGATTATTAAATTTTTGGATATTAAAGTGGTGGCAGATAAAAGTCAAAAGTTTCGTGACCGTTTCAGTTCTATTTACCTCACCTGTCTCAGTCCCACCTTGCTCTCGCTGGCATCTCACCTGTCTCGGTCCTACCTTGCTCTCGCTGGCATCTCACCTGTCTCAGTCCCACCTTGCTCTCGCTGGCATCTCACCTGTCTCGGTCCCACCTTGCTCTCGCTGGCATCTCACCTGTCTCAGTCCCACCTTGCTCTCGCTGGCCTTTCGCCTGTCGCAGTCCCACCTTGCTCTCGCTGGCATCTCACCTGTCTCAGTCCCACCTTGCTCTCGCTGGCATCTCACCTGTCTCAGTCCCACCTAGCTCTCGCTGGCATCTCACCTGTCTCAGTCCCACCTTGCTCTCGCTGGCATCTCACCTGTCTCAGTCCCACCTTGCTCTCGTTGGCATCTCACCTGTCTCAGTCCCACATTGCTCTCGCTGGCATCTCACCTGTCTCAGTCCCATCTTGTGCTCGCGCCGTGCACTGACCTGTATAAGTTCATCGGTCTCGAGGTCGACGGCGGCGGTGGCCTCGTCGAGCACCAGCAGCGGAGTCTTGCGCAGCAGCGCGCGCGCCAGGCACACCAGCTGCCGTTGTCCCACCGACAGGTTCTCTCCGCCTTCGGAGATCTCGTGCCGGAGCCCGGCTTGCAAACCTGCCGAAGAGCATTATATATCAGAGTAGGACTTACAACAATACCGATATCGATATATATATATTATATCTATAATTTATTTTATTATAGTAATTTATTGAGCCTTAATAGACTAGATATTATTACAGCGTAATATTTAATCCACAGGCTCTCGAACCCTCGATAAACTGTGTTTCTAGAGCCAGTGGCTTCTCCCAAAAAATGTGCTGGTATCAAACTATTATGTAGGTAAAATGTAAAGTACAAAATATTTAAAAATGAAGGACAGAAAATGTATTATCTTCAATAATGCTTAAATAGACAAAGTACAGATGCAGGATTTGGATAGGCTAATTTGAATTAGAAACAATTTATATATTATCAATTAGTCGTGCGCGATCACGATTTTAAAACTAAAAACAATATTATTATATTTTTGAAAAACGGGTACCTGGCTAGCTAGTCAGAACAGTAACTTTTTGCAAAATTAAATATAAAATAGCTGATAAGGATAAAATCTTGCAAAAAAACATAACATGACTAATCGAAGGAAAAGAGTCACATGCAATAGGGTATCGGACAACTTTTCAGAAAGTGTTTTAAATTAACTACAATGAATATATATAGCCATGAAAAATACTATTTTAATTAAATAACTCTCTCAAAGTACCTAAAACTATGTTTAAATTGTTTCAAATATTGCCGCGCAAAAGGTCACCTCAAAACTTGTGATGTCATATGTAGGTAGAAAACGATAAACTCTTCGAAATAAAACTTGCAAAGAGATTCTAATACGTTTTGTGAAGTTTGGGGACTATATTGTAGTAATGGAACGAAAAAAATTAGCAAAAATACATTTTATGAAAAGCAAAAACGTAAAACAAACACAAGCTTGACTCACGGCCTTTGCCTACAAATGACGTCATGCGCTGTGATTGTTGTTTCGTTTGAAATGAAGAACAGATTAAAAATGTCAGAATTATTTATTGATTTAAAAATATAAAACATTATTATTTCACAAAAATATTGATTGACTGATCTTTCTGGATCGACGAACATTCGTTCTAACTACATTTTTTTTTTCTCGATTACTGTCCGATCCTCTATTTTGCATAAAGTGAAATTAAAGGTACCTTACCTTGCACGAAAGTCTTTAGATGAGCATGCTCCAGCGACCTCCAGATGTCTTCATCTGAATACGTCTCGAAGGGGTCGAGGTTCATCCGCAGCGTGCCCGAGAACAGCACAGGGTCCTGCGGGATGATGGTGATGCGGGAACGCAGCTGGTGGAGGCCTATCTTGGAGATGTCGATCCCATCGATCATTATCTTCCCGCTCATTGCTTCTACTATCCTGTGGGTGGAAAAAAATAAGTGAATAATCTTTATTACATGCGTGTGACGAGAGAAGCAGGGTGTTCACCTGGATGGTGAGCCTACCTATAACAGTTGCAGCATTACCCAGAACTTTGCACGGCACCGCACTGCCCTCGTCAACCTGAGGTCCTGAGACTCTCAATGGCTCTCAAGTTTCATAATGCCCAGTAATTTCGTATGAAACATTCCTTTCCTTCCTCTCTCTATGAGAGAAGGCCCGTGTCCTAGCAGTGGGAACGTGATGGGCTGATGATGATTCCCTTCATTTCAGAACACAGAAATATTTGAATTCGGCTAAGAGGTTGAAATCTAACAAAGGTTTTTATTTTAAGGTACCGGTACTGTGTAGTCACTGAAATGTGTAAATATGTTTTTATTTCCAGGCGCCGGTACTGTGTCGTCATTGAAATGTGTAAATAGGTTTTTATTTCCAGGCGCCGGTACTGTGTTGTCACTGAAATGTGTAAATATGTTTTTATTTCCAGGCGCCGGTACTGTGTCGTCACTGAAATGTGTAAATAGGTTTTTATTTCCAGGTGTCGGTACTGTGTCGTCACTGAAATGTGTAAATAGGTTTTTATTTCCAGGCGCCGGTACTGTGTCGTCACTGAAATGTGTAAATAGGTTTTTATTTCCAGGTGTCGGTACTGTGTCGTCACTGAAATGTGTAAATAGGTTTTTATTTCCAGGCGCCGGTACTGTGTCGTCACTGAAATGTGTAAATAGGTTTTTATTTCCAGGTGTCGGTACTGTGTCGTCACTGAAATGTGTAAATAGGCATTTATTTCCAAGCGCCGGTACTATGTCGTCACTGAAATGTGTAAATAGGTTTTAATTCCAGGTATCGGTACTGTGTCGTCACTGAAATGTGTAAATAGGTTTTTATTTCCAGGTGTCGGTACGGCGTCGTCACTGAAATGTGTCAATAGGCATGTGCACTCATGGTAGGTCTTTCGTATGCGGGAGGCCGTCTAGGTAGGTACCATAGCTTTGCCAGTTATTCTGCCGCCAAGCAGTAGTACGCAAGCAATACTGTGTTACGGTTTGAAGGGCATTATAACCAGCGAAATTACTGGGCATATGAGACTTAATATCTGATGACTCGGGGTGATGAGCGCAATGCAGTGCTACGCAGTGCTTTTTTGGTATTACAAGTTCTGGGTGGCACTGCAATTATTGTGGGCAGGCGTGGCGCTTATCATCAGGCGAACGACTTGCTCGTCTCATAGATCAATTAAAAAGAAATGTACCTGAATAGTCCGAGCGTGAGCGTGGACTTGCCGGCGCCGGTGCGGCCGACGATGCCGAGCTTGTCGCGCGGCGCGACGGCGCACGTGACGTCACGCAGCGCCGGCTCGGCCGCGCGGTACCCCAGCGTCAGCCGCTCCAGCTGCAGCGCACCCGTCTCCGGCCACGACGCGCCCGGCCCCGCGCCTATCGTCCACGCCGCTTCCTGGGTAACAAAATTGACCTTAACAAACTATAGAGGACATTTGCCATTTAAAAAAAGAACGGATTGTTTAATCACAGAAAATAATATTAAATGGAGTAACATCCGGCCACCGTCTAGTACTTGCAATTCTTGCAAATCTTACACACTTCATTCATTGTAGACCTTTAATCACAATACATATGAAAAAAAATGTTTTATTTATACAATATTGAGTTACTTGTGGTCACATTAAATACTCACAAATTATGTAAACAATCGCCAGAGAAGAATACTACGAGCCGAAAGTTGTGTGTTGAAAGTGTGACTCAAAATGGCCGAACCGGCCGAAAAGCGGAGCTAAGTGACGTCATCACAAAAAGTGGCCAATAAACAAAGTAGTTTGCTAACTTTTTCTTTCATGAATATATACTTTTTACGAGAGTGCAAAAGAGACAGATAATATTTTGGTAGTTCAGTATCGTTTTGCATCACATTTGTATAACACACAGAATGTATAGACGCATGTTATCACTCTTGTTACTCTATGGGTAACATTCATTCATCGTGTCAATAGCTCAACTTTCACTCAAATGATTTTGGACCAGAATGTGACCTCCACCGCCCTGGGTGTATAAAAGGAGCCTCCTCGCGGCGCACCCTGGAAATAGCTAGTCTCGGTAACGAAGAGTCTAGGCTGGCCAATCCTCTCACCACAGTGGCTCACTCAAATCTCTTCAGTAACAGAGCCTCATAACCTGTCTACTTTTTCAGTTTCTTGCTGTATCTTTAAAGTAGTGGTACTTTTTCCGATACGATGGTAGTCATCGTGATAATATGACGTTCATAAGTACGTCTGTGATGTCTAAACTGATTATAGAGATTTTGTTTTCTTTATCGCCTCTCTGTTCACCACGCCGCGCCGGTCACCGGTGACCCTTAAAAATATTTTTTTTTCTATAGTGTCTGCTGCGTGGCGTTTAAAGTACGGTCGCGGAGCAGTGAGAATTTCGTACAATGACCCTTCACTACTTATCTCTTTCGTTCGCGCCCACCATGCTTCTAAGCGTTTTTTTCTTTTTAGATTCTTTCACCTCAATCGGATTAACTATACGCTAACGCATAGAAGACGAACACACAAACATGTTTTTGTTATATACCTTAGACTAGCTGCGCCCTGCGGTTTCACCCGCGGTTTCCCGGGATAAAAGTGAAAGAGTAACAAACATACATCCATACATTCTTACAAACTTTCGCGTTTATAATATTAGTAGGATAGTAGGAGTAGTAGGATAGTAGGATAGTAGGAGTAGTAGGATAGTAGGACTAGTAGGATAGTAGGACTAGTAGGATAGTAGGACTAGTAGGATAGTAGGACTAGAATACAATGAAGATATACCTAAGTTAGATCACTGTACGAAGGAAAGTTCGAGTTGGATTTCAGATATTACTGTTTAGAGATAGGCAGGTATTGAAGTTGAGTTGTCTTTAGTACGCAAAAAAAAACAAGGCTATAATGTCAATTAAAAAAATAATTTAAAAGCCTCGTTTTCATGCGCCATAAAAGGACTAAATGGGGTTAGAATGTATTGTCATCGAGTTGTGAGCTACCCTGAAAGTTTCAGCCAGATAGCTTATCAGGAAGTGCTCGAAATTTGAGTTGCAAGATTCCACCTGGAACCACAGACAGACAGACAGACAAGAAAGTGACTTAATAAAAACGTGGTAATATCTGATTCCCTGACTGGGAGACAGGACTGCCGTTTTCGTCTAGGTCACCTAACATCAGGCGAGAAAGTGGTCGAACATAGATCCATAAGTGATATAAAAAATGTGCGCGATAACTTTGCAACTCGCGTACTTTTATGAATTGAGAGCTAGATACGGAGCGGCCGCGTTGGAAAACAAATTGACTTACTGTTGTAGTTTCCGCGTATTCCTTTATCCTTTCGACTGCGACGATGTTAGTTTCCACTTCGGATGTCATTCTGACCAGCCAGTTTAGGGTTTGTGTGATCTGAAAATAGATGATTTTAACATTTAATTTTCTGCCGATAAAAAATAAAATTGATTTAAAAATGTACACAATAAAACTCACGGAAAAACTTTTTTCAGAAAGTAAAACAAATTCGAACTCCCATCACTATTCACTTCGCGCCAAAAGTGTCGAGTGTACGTTCGTGACTTGTTACGCGAACAGACCCAGAACCCAGGGCTGATTGTATCCTGCCGACACGCGAACAGTTACCTGCAGCGCGTAGCTGACCGACAGTCCGACGAGCCCCGGACTAATGGTGTTCCTGCCGACACGCGAACAGTTACCTGCAGCGCGTAGCTGACCGACAGTCCGACGAGCCCCGGACTAATGGTGTTCCTGCCGACACGCGAACAGTTACCTGCAGCGCGTAGCTGACCGACAGTCCGACGAGCCCCGGACTAATGGTGTTCCTGCCGACACGCGAACAGTTACCTGCAGCGCGTAGCTGACCGACAGTCCGACGAGCCCCGGGCTGATGGTGTTCCTGCCGACACGCGAACAGTTACCTGCAGCGCGTAGCTGACCGACAGTCCGACGAGCCCCGGGCTGATGGTGTTCCTGCCGACACGCGAACAGTTACCTGCAGCGCGTAGCTGACCGACAGTCCGACGAGCCCCGGGCTGATGGTGTTCCTGCCGACACGCGAACAGTTACCTGCAGCGCGTAGCTGACCGACAGTCCGACGAGCCCCGGGCTGATGGTGTTCCTGCCGACACGCGAACAGTTACCTGCAGCGCGTAGCTGACCGACAGTCCGACGAGCCCCGGGCTGATGGTGTTCCTGCCGACACGCGAACAGTTACCTGCAGCGCGTAGCTGACCGACAGTCCGACGAGCCCCGGGCTGATGGTGTTCCTGCCGACACGCGAACAGTTACCTGCAGCGCGTAGCTGACCGACAGTCCGACGAGCCCCGGGCTGATGGTGTTCCTGCCGACACGCGAACAGTTACCTGCAGCGCGTAGCTGACCGACAGTCCGACGAGCCCCGGGCTGATGGTGTTCCTGCCGACACGCGAACAGTTACCTGCAGCGCGTAGCTGACCGACAGTCCGACGAGCCCCGGGCTGATGGTGTTCCTGCCGACACGCGAACAGTTACCTGCAGCGCGTAGCTGACCGACAGTCCGACGAGCCCCGGACTAATGGTGTTCCTGCCGACACGCGAACAGTTACCTGCAGCGCGTAGCTGACCGACAGTCCGACGAGCCCCGGGCTGATGGTGTTCCTGCCGACACGCGAACAGTTACCTGCAGCGCGTAGCTGACCGACAGTCCGACGAGCCCCGGGCTGATGGTGTTCCTGCCGACACGCGAACAGTTACCTGCAGCGCGTAGCTGACCGACAGTCCGACGAGCCCCGGGCTGATGGTGTTCCTGCCGACACGCGAACAGTTACCTGCAGCGCGTAGCTGACCGACAGTCCGACGAGCCCCGGGCTGATGGTGTTCCTGCCGACACGCGAACAGTTACCTGCAGCGCGTAGCTGACCGACAGTCCGACGAGCCCCGGGCTGATGGTGTTCCTGCCGACACGCGAACAGTTACCTGCAGCGCGTAGCTGACCGACAGTCCGACGAGCCCCGGGCTGATGGTGTTCCTGCCGACACGCGAACAGTTACCTGCAGCGCGTAGCTGACCGACAGTCCGACGAGCCCCGGGCTGATGGTGTTCCTGCCGACACGCGAACAGTTACCTGCAGCGCGTAGCTGACCGACAGTCCGACGAGCCCCGGGCTGATGGTGTTCCTGCCGACACGCGAACAGTTACCTGCAGCGCGTAGCTGACCGACAGTCCGACGAGCCCCGGGCTGATGGTGTTCCTGCCGACACGCGAACAGTTACCTGCAGCGCGTAGCTGACCGACAGTCCGACGAGCCCCGGGCTGATGGTCTGCCTGCCGAGCACGGCGAACAGCGCCGCGAAGAATATGATCAGGTTGCCGATCATCTCGAGCCGAATGGCGAGCCAGCGGTTTGCGATCGTGCTCGGATAGTGACACGACTGATTGTAGTCCACGTGCCTTTCCGATTCTAGGACGAATCTGTATCAAAAACAAAGTACAGAATCAATCAACCTAAATGTACGTCAATATCCTATTTACACATGCAGGCCGGTATTTTATAATAAAAAAGAAATAGAATGTCGATATTTTTGTTAAGCACCATTCAAGTTCACGGCAAAACTGGCACTTTCCCCGTAAACTTTCAATTTTTCTAAGTCTGAAACGCAATGAAAATATCTAGTGTAATTCCGCTGAATATTATGTAGGTTGTTGTTCGAATATAATATTAATATTCAGCGGAATTACACTAGATATTTTCATTTCGTTTTAGATTTGAGATGAATTTCCGCAACAAAAAGATTCAAATAAATTTCATCTAAAAGTTCAAATACTCAAAGAGCAACTTTACCTCTCAGTGACTCCATATGCCCTGATAGTCGTAGCTCCAGTGATACTCTCGCCGAAGTGGGAGTAGATCGGCGATCGCGATACTGACTCCAATCTCTTCAGCTGTCTCGAAGTCGCCACGTAAAACCGCTGGATCACGTAGTACACGAACCCGATAGGAAGGATCACGGCCAAGAATATCGGCGTGGATAAACTGATCACGAACAGTGTGCCCAATACCTGGTATGGTGAAAATGAGTGTGAGAAATGTGTCTTGTGGTCTATCAGAGCTAACTCTAGCCCACTTTCCGGTTTAATTTTTTTTTTTAAGTTTGCCCGTTAGTGCAGGCTAAAGTCTCGAGGACCATACCGCCATGTCTTACGTAGTTTTTATTTAATAGTTTAATATTCCATTTTATTATACTTTTGTTGAGAATGAGGGTCAACAGCAACAAGCCGGACCCTCTCCTAGTGCTTCAATAAAGTGGTGGAACTTTATTCAAGCTTTCCATGGACTTTTTGTGAGAACATAAACAGCAATGTTTTCCCTATTTTGTTTCATTTGCCTACACTCGTGCACGTTAACGAACACATAATGGTTAATATTCCACCGATATTACACATGATCACTCGAAATAACACTTGTTTGGAAAATAAAACAAAATCGAACTGTATCACTTTTCACTTCCCGCCAAAAAGTCTTTCCCGTTTAAGGGTATTTTAATGTTTTTTTATTGAACTGAGACGATCATGTCGTTTGCCTGATGGCGCCACGGCTGTGCATAACAAATGCAGTGACACCCAGAACTTTTAATACCATAAAAAGTACTGCGTAGGACTGCATTGCGCTCATCACCCCGAGACATCAGATATTAATAATAATAATATAATATTTTTTGTTTGTATGACTGGAAAGCATTATCAATCAATATCTAGTTGTAAAAGTGATGAGTGTATTGAAACTATTACTTACACTTTAGTCCTTGATTTTCTATACTAAAGCATGGCTGACGGATGGAACTAAAGCAAGTCCAGGGTTTGCATATACAATCGTACTTAAAATGGAACCAGATGTTATGTTCAGATGATCACAACAATATATGTATTTGTTTATACCTTTTAGTGCGGTCTGCAGTCTATAGGAGATCAATGACTTCAGTGTGTACCGACAATAAGACATCACAATATATTAAAAAATGCTTAGTGCGACCTACTGCGGCATATTTATACTGCCTTTAAAAACTTTATTATTCGTATGGCTCTGGAAGCCTAGAAAGTGTAATAAAAGCATGTGTAGGTCCTAATATAGAATTCAACATATTTGTTGAATTTATTCAGGATCAGTTTACAAATAAAGTGCGGTTTTATTCAATAACATTGAAATCGATGGAAATAATAATAATAATTATAACAACCAAATGGAACACATGAATATAACGCATAAAACAATCACATAAAAGCTGGCACCAAAATTAATCCGCGTGAATTTTGATTTGAGTGAACATGGGTATAATGAAGTTTCCCAATTACGATCAATAGGTATTTTAGGCGAAAGCTTACCAAACAGAGCTAAAACAAATAATTTAAAAAAAATATCGCACCGCGCTTCCCAAATCAGCAGATCGTTCCCTCGCCAAACAAATATCTGAATAAAAATGCAGCAAATTAACCAACTAAAACAACCTACCAACACAATAGAAATATAACCAAAATTGAAATAAATACCCAAATGAAGCGCGGGTTTACCTCGAACGCGCAATATATTGCGTCGCACATCTGCGTAGGGAGGGACGTGTCCAAAACGTCCACGTCTTTAGAAAATCTAGAAAGGATCCTGCCAAGGGGGGTCACTTCGAAGAATTGCAAGGGCGTCCTCAACACATTGGCCAACAACATCGAGTGTAGAACCTTCGCGGCGCGCCAGCACGCCAGGTACGGCATTAAGTCGGCGAAAAACGACGAGATCGCTGCAACAACCCATCACACGTTACACATCCGCATCCGGCGCTCGGCGAGCACACACGGGTATTAATAATGAATACATTTTACTGGACGCTACCGCACTACAAGCGAAGGTAGGGGTGCAAGTGAGACATAGAACGGCTACCAGGGTACGCATGCACAGCAAATTATCTAACTTAGTAGTTCTATCTAAGCACTAATAAGAAGCATATCAAACAAATTTCAAAGAGCGATTATTTGGTGTTTCATGTGTTCTACTGTAGTATTTATAAACTGATCCGTTAAGTTCTTTCTTTTAAATATAATTACACACTATGTTGTTGTCACTTACAATTTTAAAAGTCTAGCAATAACGCAGTCGTAAAGTGTACCAAGTTGCAATAGGTACACATGGTAAGTATAATTAAAACAGGGAAGTGAAGTCTCACGCTCAGCAAATATGCTTAAAGATCCCATCAATCCAGATACAACTTCTTCGCATTTCTAATGATACCCTTGAATTTAGATCAGGTTTCCACGCGATTGCTAATTCGGTTCGTGTGTGTAGCGCGCTAATGCTAACACAAGACGGGAGCGTGTAACTTACGAGGCGTGTTTTTATGAAATTATCGGGTCTATTCGCGCACAAATTTAAATAATTTTGACTAACCTCGACGTGTCAATCAAGTCGCTCGTTTATCGTGGCCACGAGGAGACTTAACAAACACTTCAACTTCATAAAAACATGAGTACAGTTAGCGACATAAGTAGCTGAACTTTTACAATCTTTCAATTATCAATAACACCGAAAATATACAAATTACATGCAATTTTTTTGCAATTTACCTATTTGCACGGGATATTAAAAGACTTTTGAAATGCAACATCCACAGATATAAGACATTTGTAATATTTATTGAAAGTGTAGTCAATCAAATGTTCAGCAACTTTTGTCGTTGACCGTACAATTCGCGAAAGTTTAAAAACTTTGCCAAACGTTGCCGGGAGTGGTGCGCAGTGCGTACCGCCGCGCGTGCCACGTTCATACCGCAAAGAAGCAGGAGGTCCATCCGCGCAGCGTCATCGGCAGCACGTTGTCGAGCACGTCCACATCCTTGCTGAACCTGTTGAGCACGCGGCCCACCGGCGTGCAGTCGAAGAAGCCGATGCTCGGTGCGCGCAGCACGCCCGCCAGCATCGCCGCGTGCAGCGCGCGCGCCGCCGCCAGCGTGCCCAGGTACAGCGCCAGCGACGACACCGACACCGACACCACTGCGCCACGCCACGCCATACGTCACGACACGACACGACACGCCGCGACGCGCCGGCGCGTAGCGCGTGTGCCGGATGCCCTCCGTCACATTTTTGTGATTCGTATTGGTCTTATTATCGGTTTTGAGTACCGCAATGTTGGGGAAATTTATAGTGAGGGGTAATTTATAGGAAGGGGTAATTTATAGGGAGGGGTAATTTATAGGGAGGGTTAATTTATAGGAAGGGGTAATGACGTTAAATGCTTTGGAACATGAATTGAAAAGCACAGGAATTAACTGTATTCGAATTTAAGCACACGAAACAACAATCAATTGCATCAAGTTTATGATCAAATACCCGTCAAAAGCGCACTCTTTTATATAACACCATCAAAATTAACGGACAACAAATCATTGCCACTATAATGGTGACAGGGATGACTGGTATAAAAACTAATTTGAATTTCATATAAATCGGGATTTTACAAAAGATAATTTTAAATTTCGGAAGGCATCCGCACACTGCATTTTATATTACAGAAACACAATACATGATAACGGCAAGACAATAGGAAATAACATAGTGTAAAACGGCATGCATTCAATAAATCTCATTCATCAAAGCCACGAAGGAACACATGTGGAATGGAAAAATTATAAAGGTTGGAACAGTAAGGACGCTATGACGGCGACGGCGACGTAGAATAAAAAAAAATCTAAGATGTAGTTAGAACGAATGTTTGTCAAATCCAAAAGATAATAAGTTAATCAATATTTTTTTTGTAAAATAGTAATGATTTATATTTTAAATCAATAAATAAAATTGAATAACTCAGACATTTTTAATCTGTTCTTCATCTCAAATGAAACAACAATCACAGCGCATGACGTCATTTGAAGGCAAATGCAGTGAGTCTAGCTTGTGTTTATTTTACATTCTTGCTTATCATAAAATTTATTGTTCGTTTTTTTTTCGTTCCATTACGACAATATAGTCCCCAAACTTCACAAAAGGTATTTAAATATCTTTGTAACTTTTCTTTCGTAGAGTTTGTCGTTTTCTGGCTTCTTATGACGTCACATGTTCTGAGGTGAACTTCAGCGCGGCAATATTTGAAAATATAATATTTAAATATAGTTTTAGGTATTTTTAGAGCTTTATTCAATTAAATTACTTACTATTTTTCATTGCTATATACATATATTCATTATGGTTAATTTTAAACAATTTCTGAAAAGTTGTCCGATCCTCTATTCTTGAGACTACTATTATTTATCTCGACGGTTTCAGTCAAGTTGCACTGAGAACTAAAAGGAATCTCGACGTTGCGTCGACTGGCTTTGAGTTTACAATCGTAATTTTTATTCCTGTAGTATGGTAATATTTGAAATGTTTTAAAAGTTTCCACGTCGTGTCCTTACTGTTCGTATATCATATTTTACATAGTCTGTTATTAATAAAATAATCATAAATAATTTTGTAATCGTAATTCATATTTGATTCGATAAATTGATTGTTAATATATTTAAATTATTAAATGAATTACGAAAATGTATTTTAATAATGCCTCCGTGACCTTTGCCTTGTAACACCAACATACACTAATAGGGATCAATAAGTTCATGCCTGAAATACACTTCGTAGATCTGACTCCATGCAGGTAGTATAGGAATTAGTGAGAAAAAATATGCATAAAAAAATTAAATAATAAAAAAATTGTATGTAAAAATGTATTCATTATTAATGCCTGCGCTGCAGTACCAAAGTACCAATCCCATTTAAAATTTTGATATTATAAAATACTTAGATTATTCACTTATATACATATTTCAGCAATGTGATAGAAAACAATAAATGATTTTTAAGCTGATTTCATCAAGTTTCCATTTACAACAAATTGAAAAAAAAAGCAATACAATATATACCTACACCATCCAGAATCAAAAAAATCCCTTACTTATTTATGTATTAAATCAGGAGCGTAAAGATGAAGGTAGCAATATTCACATCCCCCACAAATCAAACAAATGAAAACTTGGCGAAACCACAGTAGATTAAACAGTGCATCACAGCCTTCCCAAAGTTAACAACAGCCGCATAGTTATAAATAAATATTATAAAGAGTATACACATGGAATAGCTCTCACCTTGTCCAACGCCGAGGCCGCCGTAAACTCCGAGATACATGTCCCGCCGCTTCGTGTCTACTGTACCGTTTACAAGCTGCGGAACAATATACGCAATGTACGAGTAACTCATTCAACGTTTCATTACATAATCGTTGAAAGTTGAAAGGGGGAAAAGATGCGTGCAGTGTTGCGTACTCGCACGCAGTATTGCGTGTGCATCCGTTGAAAATACACGGTCATTTTACGCGGCAATAATAACAAACAAAGAAATATCTCGGGTCGGGCCGGGTAGGGTCTGAGCAGCCGCTCAACTGCCGTCTATCTCTAGATCTATCTGCTCCATCTTAGGCCACATCATCGCTTCACATCAGGCAAGACAGTGGCCAAACATAGAACTATTAAGCGTAAAAAAAACTATTCAGGTGACTTTTTAAACAGGGATCGGATATTGCAACTACCTTACCCGTTAGAGATAGAACAATGTGTTGTTAGAAACTAATCTAGAGTTTTTCGAATCTATAAAACTTCCATCTTTGGATTTTGGAATAATTTTTTTTTCAAAACAATTTTTTTTCGACTGTTTGTGTTTAGACATATGCACAGCAATAGAGTTGTAGTTACCATGTGCTCGTCGTTGGACCACTCTGCCAGCCAGTAGTTGGAGCCGACTTGGAACACTTGCAGGATGAGATTCATGAGTACCGTCACAACAGACGCGAGAACACCAACGCTCATCAGGTAGTGCTTGTATACGCTCCATTTTACCTGCACAAAATTCAAAAGATATTTTTATTTTTTTTATGTAACTGAGTGACGAGACGAGCTGGTCGTTTGCCTGATGGTAAGCAATACGCCAGCCCATAACAATAACAGCACCACCCAGAACTTTGTTTTGCAAAATCCTGCGCGGCGCTGCACTGCGCTCGTCACCCTAAGACAATTAGCTGTTGAGTCTCATAATGCCCAGTAATTTCGCTGGCTACAATGCCCTTCAAACCGGAACACAGTAAAGCTTGCGCACTACCGCTTGGCGGCTGAATAACTGGCAAAGCGGTGGTACCCACCCAGACGGCCTCTCGCATACGAGAAACCTACCACCAGTGCTATTTATTTGGGTTAACAAACAGTTACTTCTAAGAAACTTAAATATAACTATATTAGCATGCATAGTGGTGTAAGAGTAACCCACATCGTTAACCGCTAGTTATCTATGCAAAGTGTTAAATGTAACAGTATCAAAAGTTAATAATATTAATTACAAAATATCAGTCATCAGGAGTGAAGACATACTCCGTCACACAATGTGCTTAATTTTAAGTTAACATTTGGTTTCTTAGTAAGTTTTAATACTTAAAGTTATCTATGGGTATCGCTAAACAGAATAAGTTAGTTTTGACTTGAGTCGCCGGACAATTCAAATAGGCACAATAATGCACTTTTAAACGAATATGTACACAAAATGTAGTGGAATAATATACATAATGTATGTGGGGTAGCTCCCAACAAATCCCAAAAATCGAATCCCAATTAATATTTGTCGCATCTAAACAATTTAGGTAGGTAACATTAACATTCAAAAGTCAAAAGATAATTTTTAAATAGGCACAAAGAATGCACTTTTAAACGTCTTATACACATCATCATCATCAGCCCATTACGTTCCCACTGCTGGGACTCAGGCCTTCCCTCGTAGAGAGAGTGTGGGCCATAATCCACCACGCTGGCCCAGTGCGGGTTGTATATATGTTACGGCTAAAAGCCGAAGTGCGGCTACACCTAGTTTTAGCCGGCTACAACTAGGTGCAGCCGGCCACATGCGGTTAAACTTAGATCTATCCAACTTATCTTCGATTAGAACTAGGTTTAGCCTTCATCATAGCGGCTAGAACTAGGTGCAGCCGCACACCAATCAAACGTAAAAGCCGCACTTCGGCTTTTAGCCGTAACATATACACATAATACAAATCAATTAAAATATGTTACAAATTGTAACATAAAATATTATTCTTTAAAAAAAAGGGACGCGTGTCTACCCATTTCTTTCCCATACTCAAATTGAAGTCCGGGCCCAGAAAATAAATGCGAAAATTGACTAACAGTGCGTCGGAAATACGCCCGCTAGAGAAGGTAGCACCAAGAAACTGCAGGGATGGCTTTTAATTTTTTTAATCTTTTGAAATGTCTAAAAATAGAACACATGTCAAACTAGAAGTGCGAGTGAGATGTCCCATAGTCATAGTATCAGTAACATGAAAATATGACATAATTATATATTAAGTTAAAAAATATATAATTATGTCATATTACAAATATATAATTATGTTATAAAAATTAATATGACATAATTATACATAATTATATATTATATAATATGACATAATTATAATTATGTTTTCTTGTGTTTCTTTATTTTGTTATGATTGTGGTCGTCAAATAAATGTTTTTTCTTTCTTCTTTCTTTCATGACTAATATATAATACTTTCCATTCTCTCTTTATATCTCTAGTGTGTAGTTACAAACCCGAAGGCTACCGACATGGCCTAACTTGCTATTTACTACAAAATATTCATAGATTTGTGTAGGGTTTACTTACGCTTCCTGTTTCTGTTTTCTCTGTTTCTATGAGTTTGTTCTTATCTTTCAATTCTTTTGGCGACATTTCGGGCGTTTTTCTCTTCACACTGCCAGAACGATCACCTGACGATAACACAAGCGAATATCAGTAAGCTAAAATTTTAAAAATGCCAGACACAAAAAAACCTATAAAAAGTAAAAAAACGGCTGAACCGATTTTGATAAAACATGTCTAAGAACCACCGCTAGAAAACCTGCTATCAAATAAATACCGCATCCAAATCGGTTCACCAGTTTAAGAGCTACGATGCCACAGACAGATACACATAGTGGTATAGTGATAGATACACAATTTATAACACCCCTCCTTTTTGCGTCGGGGATTACAAATGCTTTAATGGCAACCGCACATGGTCGCGTTAATCGTACCAATGGGCATGATACTTGAGGCTTGAATTAATAAACTTGACCGTGTGTAGACATCAATTTCAATTTGGACGAATTCTTCTTTACTGCAAATTAGGTCAAGCCTCAAGTCTTATGCAAACTTTTTTTTTATGTAACTGAATGACGAGACGAGCTGGTCGTTTGCCTGATGGTAAGCAATACGCCAACCCATAACAATAACAGCACCACCCATAACTTTGTTTTGCAAAATCCTGCGCGGTGCCGTACTGCGCTCGTCAGCCTGAGACAATTAGCTGTTGAGTCTCATAATGCCCAGTAATGTCGCTGGCTACAATGCCCTTCAAGCCGGAATACAGTAATGCTTGCGCATTACTGCTTGGCGGCTGAGTAACTGGCAAAGCGGACTGCCATTAAAACTGGACGTTAAACTTGACCATGTGTGGCTGCCATTAGTGAAGTATGTTTTATAGTAATAAGATAGGAAAGCCGTTCTACGGTAGTCTATGTACTGTGTCGTCACTGTCACATTAGTTTTCGAGTGCACTTCAAACCCAAACATTGAAAATATGCACAATACTGTTTCAAGGCGATATTTATAATGTTTCTTTGTGTTTTTTTGTGGATGCTACAAGTTTTTAAATAACATGAAGGCGATGGTAACGCAGGTAAAAATGCTTTACCTGCGGCTGGTTCAGTCTCGGAGGCACTTTCTGATAATGATCGAGCCCTCTGTAATTTATTTTGGAATTCCGATCCGAGTTTGCTTTCCAATTCTTGCTTGATCTCGTCCAGTTCTGAAAACAAACAAGTAGATATCTACATTTCTCTTTTTCATAGCGTAAGCTATATTATTCGACAACAACAACGCGCGCGAGCCCTTGTCTTGGTGAGATTACATGCCATTCTGGATCCTCACGACGTTTTCCTGCGATGTCACCTTTTTCAGAGCAAGAATAGGGTATCGGACAACTTTTCAGAAAGTGTTTTAAATTAACTACAATGAATATATATAGCCATGAAAAATACTATTTTAATTAAATAAAGCTCTAAAAGTACCAAAAACTATGTTTATATATTATGTTTCAAATATTGCCGCGCAAAAGGTCACCGCAAAACTTGTGATGTCATATGTAGGTAGAAAACGACAAACTCTTCGAAATAAAACTTGCAAAGAGATTCTAATACGTTTTGTGAAGTTTGGGGACTATATTGTAGTAATAGAACGAAAAAATTAGCAAAAATACATTTTATGAAAAGTAAAAACGTAAAATAAACACAAGCTTGACTCACGGCATTTGCCTTTAAATGACGTCAAGCGCTGTGATTGTAGTTTCGTTTGAGATGAAGAACAGATTAAAAATGCCAGAATTGTTTATTGATTTAAAAATTTAAATCATTATTATTTCACAAAAATATTGATTGACTGATCTTTCTGGTTCGACGAACATTCGTTCTAACTACATTTTAGATTTTTTCTCGATTACTGTCCGATCCCCTATTGTTATGTATATAGGTTGCATAGCATTAAGTGCGCGGACTCTTTGAACAATGTTTGGGATGCTATGTAACATTTTAAAAAGAAAGAAAAAAGTGATGTAGTGTGTGTCAAGCTCTTTCAAAAATTAATATTAATAAAAATATGTGGTGTCTTTAAAAAACAAATTAACTGAAATAATAAATACCTATAAAATATAAACAAATACTTGTGAGTTAATCTGGACAAAGTTAAATTCAACATCGGAAGGCAAATCATAGTGAAAGATCGGAAATTCAACTTTTTCATTAGGTAAGTCGATTAATCCGCATTAAGAATAACTAATAAGGCTATAATGTAGATGAAAAAAATATCTAATAACCACGTTTTTATTTTTTTATGCTAAAAAGAATAGATTTAGAATGGCTTGTCATTGAGTTCTCAGTTACGCTAAAAGTTTCAGCCGGAAAGCTAATCGGGAAGTGCTCGAAATTTGAATTGAAACATTCCAGCCGGAACGACAGATAAACTAACAAGCTTTCTTGTTAGTCTATCTGTCTTAATAAAGACGTGGTAAAGTACGCACAGCTGGGACATCTGAGATTTAGGTTACCTTCTGGCGATATCCGTTCAGCGTCGCTCAGATGGTGCAACAGAAACTGCGAAGGCTCCTTTCTTTTACGAGTTGCTGGTAGGATCCCGCTTCCAACAATTCGTTGGAACATTCATATAGCGAACGAAATAAAATAAAAATACGCCTAACGATCACATACATAGATCTTGACCCCTAACTAGGATTCTCTGTATCTAAGGAACCAGGAACTATGAGGACCATGGTCCCACGACAGCTAGGCACGAAAAAAATGCTTGCAAATTTTTCCTATGCAGAAACATTTGTCCCGAAACCGGTCGAGCGCCGTCGCGATCTCGACTGTTCAACAAAAACGCGAGTGAAACCGGGTCAAATAGTTTTTAAACATTTGTCCCGTCGCAAATAACTGTTGCAAATGACTGTCGTAAGTTATAGTGGTAAAGTACGCACAGCTGGGCTTTGTGAGATTAGGTTACCTTCGGGCGATGTCCGTTCAGCGTCGCTCAGATGGTGCAACAGAAACTCTGCGAAGGCTCCTTTCTTCTCCAACAGTTGCTGGTAGGATCCCGCTTCCGACACCTCGCCGTCGCGCAGTACCACCACTAAGTCTGTGTGCGCGAGGTACGACACGTTGTGGGTTACCCACACACGCGTCTTGTCCTTTAGTAACCCGTTGGGACCTATCACCTGTGAGGAAAGGGTACCTTGTCGTATATTTGGAAATTGAACGCGTTAGTGCATGCTGGCGGAAATTATACTTAGAAAGAAGGAAAGGGTTCTAAAATTTTTGTATGCAGGCTGGCATGGTAATGGTTTTAAAACCCCATTGCTGGAGCTGGGTCTAAAGCAGCGCTTTCGGAATACCGTTTCATCCTAACTACTACGCATTACAGTGTTCCGGCTTGAAGGGCATTGTAGCCAGCGAAATTACTGTGCAATATGAGACTCATCAGCTAACTATTTTCCAGTCTCAGGGTGACGAGCGCAGTACAGCGCCGCGCCGGATTTGCAAAACAAAGTTCTGGGTGGTGCTGTTATTGTTATGGGCTGGCGTATTGCTTACCATCAGGCAAACGACCAGCTCGTCTCGTCATTCAGTTACATAAAAAAAATCTAACTGGGCGAGTTACCTACTCGAAAATCTTTCCATCCTTTTTATATCGTCTAACGGGGACGGTTAATTAGGGTTTTGCTCTTTAAGCGATAAGGCCACCACTTCATACCCCATATTAAATTGCTCTGTAAGCCTATATGAATTTTTTTCCGCATTTATCCAGCCCAACGAAAAGTTTTCTATAGGAGATTGTTTTAAGGAATAAGACCACCAATGCTAATTAATTATAATTAAAAGTCCCCGTAAGACGAGATAACATGGATAAACGAAAATGTTCTTAGGAGGCTGTCCATAAATTTTCAACTTCACGCGTCGAAATTTGTTTTAGAAAAATGGGTGATCACAAAAAAGGACAATTCTCTTGTTTTAAACAGATTTCAATTTAAAAAAAACCGGGCTCAATTCGATTGTTAATTATTTTAAGGTTTGTTACCTCAGCACTCCCGTCATTTATAAACCGATTTGGAAAATTTTATTTGCGTTGGGTTCAGTATAGAGCTACAAGGTGGTCCCATATAAATTTCATCGATATTCGACCTTGGACTTCGAAGACACATCAGACTTAAAGTAGGTTATTTTTTGTTATTAAATGAATTACATTTTTATAAGACAAGCGTCTCTAGATAGAAAGAAGCACGTAGTTCCATAGCATGAAAAAAAAATCTATAAACCACGTTTTAATTTTTTCATGTTAAAAAGAATGGACACGTAGTTCCAGACGGTTCTTTTCATCAATTTTTATCCAGAATTATCCATAGGAAGGAGTTCAAATAGCTGGTTTACCTTATCGAATATATGTTTCCCAACGTGTGAGTCGACGGCGCTGAGCGGGTCGTCCAAGAAATATGTATCCGCGTCATAGTACACCGCGCGCGCGAGCGACACGCGCTGCTTCTGCCCGCCTGACAGGTTGATACCTGCGAGTAAAGATTTAGATATAACCAAACTTTTCGAGCTATCCCAATATGTTTGGATTTTTCAATTCTCGAAAGTGGTCAGATGGAGCAGAATAAGACAGTAATGGAGCAAATTTCTCAAGCAGCAGAATTTACCAAAGGGCAAAAGGACATAAACAAGGTTTTTCGGTTCACTCCACTCTCAATAGATGGCGTACACGTCACCCTTAAAACGGTTAAATAACGGAAGAAGAAATTCGACACTCGAGTTGGTGTCCACCCTAGCTCAATTGGTAGAGCGTCCCGCGCTGAGGGAATATTGGGTTGCGGGTTCGAGTCCCAGCCTGTAGTCGATTATTTTCTTCCTGAAAAACCTTGTTTGAATTTTTCGCTTGGCATTCGTTAATGCTTAAAAATTTAATAAGAATCAAAAGGACATAATCGCGCTAATTTTATCGAGATCCTCACATTTGATAAAGATCCAACACGGAACACAAACAAAAATGAATGCAATGAGTCTGAGCTCAACACCTAGACACAAAGAAATGCTTGTACTTTTTACTTTTCCTTTGTACAAATATTTTCTTATAGCGTTTTTTCATCTTCATTTCATTTCAATTCAAAATTTATGAAATGAATTTTTATGAATCACATTTGAGGGAATAATAATCAGAACTGCCAAGTAGACATAGGCTAGACGTGAGTTACGCTGGCGCGACTGCGGACAGCGCTGGCGACTAGCGGGACCGGGAGGCGTGAAGACGCTGCGATCGCTGCTAGTATGCCACGTTGAGGCGACCACATTATAGTTCCCGTCGCGAGTTGTGAGCGCTAAACGGTAGTAGTAACGCGCAGATTAATCAATCAATTTTGTTACCCTTTGACCGCCAACGTCGGTTACACACTACATATGAAAAAGTGTTCTCTATGTACTGTACCTTACCGAGAGCACTTTTACGTATAGTCGAGCTTAGCAGTCAACGGGTTACGCAAGATGCGTAAATACGTACTATCTCATCCGCTGGTCGCGGTACCCCGCTGCCGCTGCCGCGCCAGTGTGGCGTCTTCTGTCGCGTTCATGTGTTTGCCTCGCTCATCTCAGGCGCAAGACGCGCCGCTCTGGAGCGTCTTTCGACTTTAGGTGCTACTGATAATTTAGTTCTTCGACTTACCCTTCTCTCCAATCTCAGTCTGATCGCCGCCTGGCAGCACGTCGAAGTCCGGTTTGAGTGCGCACACGCCGATCACGTTGTTGTACTTGTGTTTGTCGAGCGGCTTGCCGAACAGAATGTTGTCTTGCAACGTTGCGTTCTGGATCCATGCCTGCTGCGATACGTATGCGATTGACCCTGTGGGTAGAACATTATTTTTAGTGATTCACATGGATCTACCATGTGCCTACCTGAACTTCACTCAATATTTATGACAAAATCAAGATTGTTTGGGGTTAATTAAATACAAAGTAGTAAGGCTCATAGGCTTCATTTATTTTTATTTAGATCATGGCCGCTAACTAGGATCGTTTATTCGTACTTGCCTGCCTTCGTTTATTCGTACTAGCATGCCTTCATCGTTTATTCGTACTTGCATGCCTTCATCGTTTAGTCGTACTTGCATGCCTTCGTCGTTTATTCGTACTTGCATGCCTTCATCGTTTAGTCGTACTTGCATGCCTTCATCGTTTATTCGTACTTGCATGCCTTCGTCATATATTCGTACTTGCATGCCTTCGTCGTTTATTCGTACTTGCATGCCTTCATCGTTTATTCGTACATGCATGCCTTCGTCGTTTATTCGTACTTGCATGCCTTCATCGTTAAGAGTAACATTGTGGAGTGCATTAACGCTACTTTTAACAATAAAGTGGCCACTTTCACTACCACACAGAAAATATATGTAATATAGGTCACCGACTACCACTTGTCCTTAATTACTCGTGAAG
This sequence comes from Petrophora chlorosata, assembly GCA_951640565.1. NCBI lineage: Eukaryota > Metazoa > Arthropoda > Insecta > Lepidoptera > Geometridae > Petrophora > Petrophora chlorosata. Next base: position 6,517,112 of record OX621197.1, on the reverse strand, counting down.
AGTCACTTGTATCAATAACATTAATTCTATTGTAATTATTGCAATTTTGTTGATATAAAGATAAACACAATATTTATTTTTCATGGTCTATAAATAAAACTCTTGTTGAACAGTACAATGGCCCGTATAGGAAGTTTCTGTAATTTTTTTATGTGGGCTACGACATTTGAAGACGTTTTATTCGTGATTTGCCGATTGCCGACATTGTAAAGAGGAACGGTTAGATGAAGGAAAGGGTACCCTCTGCCCTTTCCTTCATCTACCCCTTCCCCGCAGACCGTCTGCACCGGTATTATGCATATAAAGTAATTATTATTAAACTCTTTATTTCAGGCAATATCAAAATACAACAACGTAACAAAGGCCCATAGAATATATACCTTACAGACTAACATACATACAAAAATAAAAACCATACAAGCTACTTCACAAAGTTCAAATTTCGCTCCTTCTCTGTATCTCCGATATACTACGGCGAGACAGACCGGGACAGACCCACAGGCCAGAAGTCAGAATTCAGGAACAGTTTTTTATGCACCGCCAGAACTTGGAGCCTATATAGGCCTATATAGGTCTTGAATTCAGTGGTCCTAGTGGACTCCAGCCTCGACAGTCGCATTGCTGTCCCTGGATCCGTCCATAAAAGATCATCACCTGATGTTTCGGGGCCAAGCGGGAGAGCAATGCAAATACAGCCGAGCAACACGCGATAAAAAAACAAGCTTACTTGTATTTTGACGGAGTTTTATAGAATTTAAGACTACTTATTTGCGGTTTATTTATACATTTTCTTTGTGCTAATTTATAAACAGCTGGTACTTATTATTATGTATCCTTATAACAATATTGTGGTAATAAAGCGGCTTGATAACCACACGTCAATGATCCGCCGCGCCGTACGCTCGTAAACAAAGATTAATGCAAATACACCTTTTGTTTAACTGTTTACTGTTTATATGTGTTTACTTTTTTATCGCAATCATAAAAAATCATTACTTATGAAACTGGTGCGTTTTAATAGTATCACGTGTTTTTTAATTTTTGTGAATGTTTATATACAATTTTAGCTAAACTCATGCAACAAAACTTTTGATCAACAAAACCATAGTCTATTATAGTCTATACTATCTATATTATTATGTAATACTAGCTGCGCCCTGCGGTTTCACCCGCGGTTTCCCGGGATAAAAGTAGCCTATGTGTTTAGTAATAGTAATAGTTTAGTAATAGTTTATTGACCATAAAAAATACCTTAATTGCTATTACAGTTTCAATGTTATTTATTAACATGTAGGTACTGGTTTTAAACAAGATATGAAAGGCTAGGTTAAACAATATTTTGGACCTCTGTCTTACAAACTAGTTCGTAAACTGTATCTTGCAAGACAGTGTTCCTACAGTCGTCGGCCAGGGGGGTTAGCCCAATAAGGTGCGACTATAAAGTTATTGAGTTGACTGCTGAGCATAAAACCATATTTACGAAATGTATAATTATAAACGTATATTACAACCATATTCAGTTTAATAATAATAATAGTAATGTTAATCCAGGGTATAAGCTATCTCCATATCAAATTTCATCAAAATCCATTCAGTAGTTTTTGCGTGAAAGAGTAACAAAGGTACATCCATTCTTACAAACTTTCGCGTTTACAATATTAGTAGGATTATAGAGGTAAAATTCTTTGAAAATTGTGGTAAAATGTTCGTAGGGGATATTCCCTGGAACTACTGAGCCAATTTTGATAATTCTTGCACTGATAGTGTAGCAATACTATCTCTGAGTAACATAGGCTATATATTTTTATGTTGACGCGAACGAAGTTTCGGGCGCGCACACTCGAGTTACTATTAACAACCTCACATACGGTTCGTTGTTTTAGTAACCTCTAGTATTAAACAATTTTTTTTTTATATTACAAACGTACTTACTAGTACATAAAATATGACATTATGTCACTATTCTCGAATTCACAATCAGGATTTTACGGATTTTACGATTCGGCGGATATAAGTCTACGCAGTTGACATAAATACGATTGTTCAATCGTATGATCGCGGCGCGTGTGCCACGCCCACTCCACCATTCTAACCTATTCTCCATTTCTCCAAGTTAACGTACTTTTCTTTTAAATTGCTAATTGGCTTGCGCTTGACCACTGTGTCACCTGATGCTAAGCGACGATGCGGACTTACCGTTCAGGTTAACCCTGCCAGAGGTCTTGTTCATCTCGCCCAGCATGGCGGACAGTAGCGAGCTCTTGCCGGAGCCGACGGCGCCGACCACGGCCACGAGCGACCCGCGCGGCACGTTAAGGTTAATATTCTTTAACACGTTGTCTGAGTCCTCGCCGCCCCATGCGAAGTGACCGTTCTCGACCACGATTGGGTTCGCTGTAATAGAAGATTGTAAATTGTAAATTAGCTTTTGTTTTAGAGTTCCCTCTCTCAAAAGGAAAAAGGAACCCTTATAGGATACCTTTGTTGTCCGTCTGTCTGTCAAGATCCTTTTCTCTGTACACTTTAGGTAGATTTTAGTAAATAAGGTTTTGGAATATCTCATTTAAAAGTATTTAACTCAAAAGTAAAGAAATAATAATCTAAACATTGTTTTTCACGTAAAACAGCGTTATTTATAGCCTAGTCTCTTTATGTATTAAAATAATATTCATGGTCAGGTGAATTTAGGTTTGATTGTCGCAATGGTCATTTGTATTCTCAATAAATTCTTGTCAGAAACTTAAATCAGTGCGGAAATCTAAAATGCTACACATAAGGATGCAACATGGCCTAAACGTCAAGATAAAGAAAAGTTTTTATCCCGTTTCAACATCATAAACTACAGAGGTAGGCATCAGTTACTTACGTTCTTTAACATCGTGTTCCACCGCGCTGATATCCAATTCGTCGCAGTTCATGAATTTATTCAATCGTGTTATACCAACAGATGTCTGAAAACGTATTGTATCATTGAATTCCATGTAAAAATGCACTGTCATTTAAAAACTTTCATCTAAAAAATATTTACATTTGAATAACTTTACAGATTTAGCAAACAAACATGAACAAAAAAGATTACAAGTTTCTTTAATGAAATATTTTCGAATATAAATATTATAGAATTAAGTCAAACATATAGCTTCATATCTTAAGCTACCACAACCTCACATGCATTAAACTACATCGCCAATTAGTAGTGTGAAAATTATCATGAAAATAAAATGTTTATCGACTTGTTAATACTTTATCTATAGCAGGTATCCGGCAAACATCACTTACACTTATAACAATTCATTGAAAAATGCTGCGTATGCGCAAGTATAATTAAAGTTCAAGAAGTAAAATAATGAATTGTACTTTGACATCATTCAAGTTTCTAATACGTGTGAGTTAGTATATTTTATATATGTATATATTTTGTATATGTACTGCCGAAGCAAGTACAACAAAGTTACGTGCGAGTCACATCGATATATATGCATTTTATGCTATATTTAATTAAGACTTCGATTTGCCGGATACTTCTATAAACTTGTTTATTCGTAAGAACATCACACGTATTAAATTCTGACGGAACTTACTTGCACGAGATTCGATATAACGTTAGGCAGCATGGACAGTGGGAAACGCAGAATGTTGAAAAGAGACAGCGCTACGAAAGCCCTCTTAGAGTCCAGCACTTCTGTATCGTTTACCAACACAAAGCACCCGAAGGACATCAGTGACACCTACGAGACCATTCCAGTAACTTAATTAGCATTTTATTTCATTGACATGCTTCGGCTGGACTTTGAAGTGGAGATACACAGTGTCGTAAATACATAAACTCGTGTGAACTAGCTGTGTAATAAAGATAAAAATGACTAAGAGAGTCAACTTAGTCAGATTGCACGCACGCTTGCGGACGCATCCGCACAAATACGTGTATTGTGAACGTACATAGGAAAAACAATTAAAATGTTTAAGAAACTCATTTAAAATAAAACACCGTGTATCTTCACCTAAAATAATGACATTGTGTATGTTCACTTAAAAGAATGACACCATGTATCTTCACAAAAACGAATAGCTCATTTACTACATTCTCATTCACTAAATGAATGTACTACTACTATGTAAATCTCATACATTGACGGGTTTTGTATGCCATGTATTTAGTTTGATCCGGCAAATCTGCGTAATGTTTACAAAACACGTCATCGCACGAGTTATAATTATATCTTATCTGAGGTCCTCTCTCGTAAGATATTATTTGAATGCATGTTAGTTCGAATGAGAAGGAACCATAGCCTCGTGTGGATAGGTAGGCTGTAGAAGTGCGGTCATTTTTGTCTGCTCTACCTCAATCGCCGAGACCACGATGATGGGAAGCAAACCTAACGGCAAGTGCATTGTGTAAAACAGAGACATCGAAACGAATATGTTCGTGGCGGTCAGGACATTGTTCTCGGGGTCAGAAATCACAAACGTGAAGAAGGTTAGGAAGGTCACCTTGAACACAAAGAAAAAGGTTTTAACACGTTTCTACACTGAGATAATAATCTTGCGGCTTTTAGCCCCTGGACATAGACCTCAACTTTTTCTTACGTTTACTCCTTTGCCAACCTTGGCATGGTATATCTGAATAATAAAAATGTTATCTCATTCTTTTTCTTATTATATAAATAAGTGGTACAATAACTTGAGAAAAATAATCAATTTACCTAGCATAACAATTGTTATAATAAATAATTTAAGACTGTTTAAGACGTTTATGACCAGGGATTTATTGAACAACGGCAATCAATAATGATATTTTGACGTGAATGACTACTTACATGCGATAAGCAGATAGTATTTAAACTTGTAATCACTGGATTGCTATTATCAAAGGTAATAACGAATATTATATCAGATAGTATAAGGTATTTGTCATAATTGCACCGCCCATGTGTATACCTGTTACCAGACACATTTTTTTATCTATACTTATAATAAAACTGTAACGAGGCGGCTACTGTACATTAAAGACATTTTTAATTTTTTTAGGTGTATTTGGGAGCAAAATAACCCAAAAATATACAATACAGTTTAAAAATGTTGTCTGTCTGTCCGGGATAAACTAAGAAACTAAGGCAAGAATTGAAATGCATTTTTTTTTAATATGTACTATGGAGTCCGGCGCTACACATCGGTTTTGTTTTATCAAAATTGGTCCAGGAATATTGAAGTTATGACGCAATTTAGGAAAAAAATATATGTCCACTATAAGTTAAGCCCCGAAATATACCGGACCTTAGTGCACAAGCAAGTCGTTCGCCTGATGGTAACGACTTGCTACTTTTTTTTTTTTACACTAAATTGATCCATGTTTGGCCACTATCTCGCCTGATGTGAAGCGATGATGTGGCCTAAGATGAAGCACATAGATCTAGAGAGAGACGGCAGTTAAGCGGCTGCTCAGACCCGTCTCCCCGATGGTTCACCGAACATCATCCCGAAACACGACTAGGTCGCTTGACGGTATGGCTTTGTTCGGTGGGTGGTATTACAACCACGGCCAGAGCCTACCACTCCACGTTTCATCCACGTTTCATCACGATGTTTTCCTTCACCGTTTTAGAGCGAGCGTGCAAAATCTGCACTTAACTATAAGTCATTGGTGCAGGGCCGTGTCGGGATTCGAACCCAGGTGCGTCGGATCGAAAAGCGCACGAGTCCCCGCTGAGCCACACTCGCTCTAAAACTACTCTGAGTTGCTTTCGTTCGTTCGTTCGTGCGGACTAAAAGAGACACTCTTATGCCTGTTGCATAGCGCTGTCCCTTTCATCCGACGGAACGAAGATTCGTAATTACGAATCGGAGTAAATGTTTCGATGATACCCACTCATAATACTATAGGATACCAATGCCGTTTTTGCCAACCGCTGTTTCAGTTAGATTTGTATTGCAAACATGGTTTCTTAAGCCAAAAACCAGTTATCTATTAAAAAGGATATGACTGACATCATCAATCATCATCAAACGTACACATAAACTGTTTTTGTTGCGTGAAACATTGAAGATAGATACTTAATACCAAAATTAGCATTTTATTCCTCAAGGAATATCCTTACTTACCAAGAACGGCGCACAAGACCAAATGAACGAAGTGGCCGAGTTCAAATATGCGGTCTGTTTAAGTACATTCATTTCTTTGTTCCTGATTTTGAGGATTTGATCTTCGAAGCTTGGCTCCCAGGCGTACATTTTAAGTACCTGAAATTAATATATTCATAGTAAATAATACTGAATGATATGTACTACCCATTAGGTGATAGCTTAATCGATTTCTCTAACATTTAAACAATGATCATGTCATGTAAATATACTGGTAATGTCATTGAATATCACTTTAATCAATTCTAAATCATCCAACTCGCTCTTGAGGTATTTTAGTGTTTCTAACGACTGGCAACACTCGCGCCACTCTGGCTCGGATTTTCTACTTTAGGGAAAGGGAATAAAAACAGTTTTTCGACATTGGACGACGATTCAGGTTTTATTTTGCCACGCCCGAAGATGAGATTTTACATAGGGTATATAATGAGAGACAGATAGAAAATTCTTTATTGCACAAACAAATTTGTAGGTACATAGGCGATATCTTCCAGTTAACCTCGGTGTACTGTGGAGTGATGTGGGTGTAATGATGAATATTATGCCATAGTATACATCCACTAGGAAGGTATATTCGTATTGTTAATTTTGTTTCGATTTTCCGCATATACATATTATTGTTGTATAACATTTATATCTAGCCTATAATATAGAGAGAAGACCAGACAATGTCTATCTTTATATCTATACTAGCTGCGCCCCGCGGTTCCACCCGCGGTTTCACGGGATAAAAAGTAGGCTATGTGCTATTCCAAGTCCTAAAATGAAACATCCGAAACATCCAAAAGAATCTAGTTGTCCCGTTCCTACTGTGAAAACAAGGTTTGCACAGAAAAGGTATGATGTTATTGTTCCACACTTACATAATAAACTTAACAATGAATGTAAAATAAAAAAGTACAGTAACAATGAAATTAAAAAAATATTAATAAAATTAATACTTAATTGGCTTAAGATGTTTGACTATGATGGCATTGAAAGTATGCTAACTGACTTTTACTACTGACACACTAACATACATATACTTACACACACACACACCCCCTCACACACCCTCACCCTCACATGCACACACCCACAAATACACCCCCCCAACACGTACATACCGATACATACGCGCGTACGTATCCCTTTCCTTCTACTTAATGTTAAGTTTAATAATTGTTAGCTTAATTTAAAACAAATATATTTAAATATTTTTGTACTACATAATAATTTTACCTACATAATAGTTTGTAACTAGCACATTTTTTTTGGGAGAAGCCACTGGCTCTCGAAACACAGTTTAAACTAGTTCGAGAGCCTATGGATTCAATACTACTCTGTAGAAATATCTATTATGTCACAATAAATTATTATTATTTATTTTATTTATAAAATGTAGGTAACATACCAAATTTCATCAAAATCGGTTCGGTAGTTTTTGCGTGAAAGAGTAACAAACATACATCCACAAAATCCATACAATTTTCGCGTTTATAATATTAGTAGGATCGACGGGCGTACCAGCTGTTACTAATGGTACGCGTCCATTGGTCCGCACCGCACGCTCTGCCCGAATCCGATTGAATAAAAATGCGGTACGGACGGTGGAAGCATGCTATAGGACATCTACAAATAATTAAAAAAAAAACTACAAATATAAGTACAAATCAAACCAAAACCACTTTTGTGCATTGCGTGTTGGGGGTTAACTATAATAATATAATTATTTGTCATCTGTCATTTCTGCGTAGACATTACTTTCCAATTTTCTATAGGAATCGTTGATAATAAAAAATGAAAAAATATCTTTATTTTTTTGTCAAGGCCATGAAACCGCAATGTCATTCTGATAAAGAAAATTAGGATTGTAGGGTAGATAGACTAGATAAGATATAGAACTTGACAACTATATACGACTTTTGTCAAGTTAGGTATTCATACATATGTATATACTCATTGTGATCGATCTCAAAATATATCCATATTAGGTAATATGTTGAAATAGATAGGTAAAGATTATTCATGTGATAGGATGCATACATGAATAGTATAGGAACGCATACGGGACAAACAATGAAACATTCATCATCATCATCATCCCCTTATGTTCCCACTGCAGGGATACGGGCTTTCTCTCATAGAGAGAGTTTGGGCCATAATCCACCACGCTGGTCCAGTGCGGGTTGGTGGATGTCACATGTCCTTGAATTTTTGTGATTAATTCTTGGACATGCCGGTTTCCTCACGATGTTTTCCTTCACCGTTTTTAAAGCGAGTGTTAAATCCGCACATAACTTAAGAATGTCAGTGGTGCGGGGCCAGCGGGATTCGAACATGGGTGCGACGGATCTAAAGTCGCACTGGGCCACACTCGCTCAAAATGAAACATTCATTTTTGTATAATAGATGAAGTTTTATATTGATGTATATACATAATATTGTGAAATATGAAGAATAACAAATTCACCATGACAGTGCATTGTTCAGATGACGTCATCTTAGTACTAAATTGTCTGTTTGCGTAAAAATGCTGATATAGACAATAAGACAGCTGTTTGCAATAATCTTATGAACAAATGATTGAAACAATAGAACACATCTCTATAATGCATGTTAACTAACGTATATTTGCACTTCATTTGCGAGCGTAAAGCAATCGTAAGATGCTGTCGCAGATCAAATAAATAAATAAAAACCAGCCAAGTGCGAGTCGAAGTCGCGCACGAAGGGTTCCGTACCATTATCTATACCAACGGCAAAAAAAATGTGTTAACAGACACATTTTTTTGCCTTTGGTATAGATGGGAGCCCACTTAAATATATTTTTCTTTTTTTTAGTATTTGTTGTTATAGAGGCAACAGAAATACATCATCTGTGAAAATGTCAACTGTCTAACTATCACGGTTCATGAGATACAGCCTGGTGACAGACGGACAGAGACAGACAGACGGACGGACAGCGGAGTCTTAGTAATAGGGTCCCGTTTTACCCTGACGAATGTAACAAGTTTTGTCACCATTTTCAAAGATTTTAAGGTTGGCAATAAACATTCATTCATTGATAACATTCAGAATGATGTTGGGTGATAACGTTCATGAATCGATAACAAGAACTGAGGCTGCTATCTAATGCGCAAGTGTGTATAAAATCAGTGGCTCACGCGTGGATGGTACAGTAAATATTCCTACATCTTATCAGTTATTCATTTATATGTATATAGTAGCATTACCTTCATATCAGCGTATCGTAATTGCTTATTTGATTAACATGATTTACTTATAACTGATTTAACTCAATTAAAAAGTTATTCGATTTTTATCAAGATGTAGTAACGTGTGTTAATCTGACTCAGGCTATAAATAAATAAAAATAAGTAAAACACGTTTTTACAAGATTTGATTTAACTTGCAATGTTTGGGTAAAATCTTGCTAGTTGAATCAGAACCAGTTCCTCTACGGAGTTGAAATTTTGCATATTTGTCAAAGTCCGATGACAATGCAATATTATGGTGACATCCAGCTGATCTGATAATGGAGAAGGAAGGCGGGCAATGGAACTCGTTAAAGGATAATCGTAATCTACTAAGTGTTTGGGCTCATTTTAATCTGCTCGCGGTTCCAAATACGAATTTCTTAAAAGCTTGTCTTGAATTGTATTTGTTCTAAATAAACAGCATATTCTATTTTTTGGAAAACATTTTATTTAAATTGGGCAGTAAAATTGTATTTTCAAAAATCCTACTACGTTGGTTTAATACGAGTAGATACGTTTGGAAAACTCTAGATGAATTTCTAATCGAATGCCATAGGCATCCCTATTCCTAACTTATTATGCCGGCTGGAAAGGCTGGTAACCGTCTGGTCTCTCGCATGTGAGAAACCTACCCACCTTGTATGTAGTTCTATTACATAAATTGTAGTTAAAGAGATATCTATTCTATATAAGGTCTGACGGTATGACCCTGATCCCCTGGAAGTTGGGCGGCCTCTAATGTGGGACGTTACTTGCGTCGATACTATGGCGCCATCTTCCGGAGACGCAGAATAAGGTTGGCGCAGCGGCTTATTCGGCCGAGCAGCTCAAGCGGCGGAAATATACTAACCTCAATAGTGGTTAAATTTTTGAGCTGTTTGTTGTGGAGACTTTGTGTCCGTGGGGACCGGGAGCTCATCGTATTTTCAAGTCTGAGCGCCTGATCGATGCGACGCGTGATCAAAATGCTGGGACTTATGTGGCTCAACGCTCAACGTATCAGTATTGCAATCCAACGGGGCAATACTGCCAGCGTCTTGGGTACGCTGCCAACTGGTAGTGGGTTGGAGCATTTGAGCTATCTATAGGCCTTTAATGGTCTATGGGTTGTCCAATTGCTTCTCCTTGTATGTAGTTAGTTTAGTTTTAGTAAGTAGAGTGTAGTTGTTTTCAGTAATAAAGGCATTCGCCCGTTAAAATTACATCCTTATTGAACAAATGCTCATAAATAGTATTCTTGTGGTATTACTTTTCAATTTAAATTATGTTCTATTGTACAGAGATTACGTATGACCGTGTCGCCATGGTGATATTTTATATTTACCTTTTACTCAATATTTTACAACCAATGTGTGAGACGTAAGAGTAAGGAGCATAACTAAGAGCTCTTACCTTAATTCCATTAAGTACTTCATTCATCAGCTTGACTCGTTCATCTTTGTACTTCATCTGTCTAATTTGCAGGGTTTTGACCCTGTTCGCTATGAATCCATTCACCGGGATCAGGAATATCATGACCGCCAGACCTGCCAGCACCGAGGGGCCTAAGATACCCCACAGGAAGTATAGAGCTAGTGCGATCTGCAGTGGAGCAGACCATATCATGTTCAGATAGGCTGTCAGTTCGATAAATCTGAAAAGATAGATGGTTCGTTTTAAGCTCAAGCTGTATGGTGAAAATATTTCAAATGTAAAGCGATATCTATAGCAAATTAATTAGTGTCACACACGCTAATACGAGATTATTTCAATTTATAAACTTAGGAGCAAAAACATTCATATCGAGCATTTTGTTGGAAGTCAAGTTTAGTGAATTTATAAGAATATTGGCAATGCATTAATACCTATTATATAATACTGTATGTATAATACTATTAAGTATTCTGTGGAATAATCTTGATACTTGCTAATGGATTCGATAGGGATCATTCAATGTTAGCACACAACATTAGCAGACGCGAAAAGTAGCATATACATTGTATATGATTTTATCTCTTTACGTCCTCCGCCGTCTTTTTTTTTTTGTACAACTGAATGACGAGACGAGCTGGTCGTTTGCCTGATGGTAAGCAATACGCCAGCCCATCAGAATAACAGCACCACCCAGAATTTTGTTTTACAAAATCCTGCGCGGCACTGCACTGCGCTCGTCACCCTGAGACAATTAGCTGTTGAGTCTCATAATGCCCAGTAATTTCGCTGGCTAAAATGCCCTTCAAACCGGAACACAGTAATGCTTGCGCACTACTACTTGGCGGCTGAATAACTGGCAAAGCGGTGGTACCCACCCAGACGGCCTCTCGCATACGAGAAACCTACCACCGTCTGCTAATTTGCCATTATATTATTTATTAAATTGATATAATGGCAAATTAGCCGACGGCGTACTTGATGTAAAGTGGTCACCGTTGCCTATGGAGTGGACATCATCAATACCAATAGCTTTGCCGGCTTTGAGAGCGAGTGGAGTAATTTTACATTTTTAACCGACAGGACAGGAAAGGAGAAGGTTCTCTATTCGATTGTGTTTATTTATTTATTTTTATGTTTGTTACCTTAGAACTCATTCATGAACCGATTTGGAAAATTCTGTTTGCGTTGGGTTCAGTATAGCTACGGAGAGGTCCCATATCAATTTCATCGATATGTGACCTTGGACTTCGAAGATACATTATTAGTATTATTATTTTAGCCATGGTCGTCCCACTGCAGGGCAAAGGCCACCCTACCCTTAAGATACATTAAAGTCGGTTTTTGTTTGATAAAATGTATACTTGTTTTTCTAGCCTATACTTTACCACTGCTGGGCAGAAGCCTCCTTAATTTCTGCCATGTGTCTCTCTCCTGCGCCACTTCATACCAATTTTACTAGTGGTATATGAATAGTTTTTACCCGCAGCTTCGCCCGCTTATTTTACCGTGATAAAAAGTACCCTATGTAACACTCTCCGGCCCTTCGGCTATATATCTTTGCAAAAACACGTGGAACCATTGCTCCATTGATGCATGAAATAAGGATAATAGAACAAACACACTTTCGCATTATTTAAGGTCAGACTCTAGTTGAATACTTTACGTAAATTGTGTAACCAAGGGTGTATTGTATCAGATATTAGGTATTTAGTAATTTTATTGAAGCACATAATATGGTGCAATCAAAAATGCACATAGAACGTAATGTATTGAAACTCGAAGTTATATCGATTTGGATCAAAGGAATCCCAAGGTTTAATATTTAAATCATGAATTATTATCAAGCAGTGACAAAATAGAGGCGAGGCTGTAGTTACTTCAGCGAGCTAAAACCACCCTAATAGCCCCACGAGGTTCACTTGAAATCTTTGCACAATACTGTGAAATTCAAAAATAAACATCTTATCAAAAAACAAATACTTCGTAGCAATTTGTACCATTGGTGAATTCCTTATCTAAAACAAATGATTTGAGCCCTCGACGCTTACATAGATAAAAACCTCTACCTGGTTTTACAATATCAATATTAGTCTAGTTATTACAAATCAGAGGCTTTCTCCTAGTGACCGCAGCCGATGCAACTTAGTCAAGGTACCGAAGTTAGTACATACAACGGTTACGTTACTATTCCATGGGTTAACGATATTTATTTAGCGCGGTTAAGTCCCGTCCCTAATTATAAAATATGACTCATCATAATACCGCCGCCTCAATGCCAAGTTATATATTATCAGTTTGTGGTAACATTATGGAGCTATTTTGATTTTGTACTGACACAAACAATATTATTTAATTTTGATATTTAATGCATTATTAGCGCATTACAGGCGAAACCCTGAGATTTTCTTGAGATTTTTTTTCTGCCCGAGTAATTTTGTTTTCATCTTCCTAGTTATTGAAAAACTCAAAACTAATTAATATTTATTTGGTAGGTAACGAGGTGAGTTAAATCGTAAGCCTGATGGTAAGTACCACGCCTGCGTATTGCATGTCAGTCAGCTACGGTAATGCATCGCGCTAGCCGCTATGAGACAGATATTTCAGCCTGACGACGGCGTTATTGCAACATAATCATGTTCTCCATAATATATTGTTTGTTCAAGGCCGACCACATAGAATTTGGGACCGTTAATAAAGAATCTAATACTTTAGTTTTACCAAACTGGTTTACAGTTTGGTCTGGCTTTGATAAATTAACTCTCGGGCAACAGTAGCCGAGAATATCGGCCTTGTTAAATTTTCTATCAACAATCAACAACGACAACAATATAAAATAGAACGAAGTACAAATGTAGGTATAGTTATATACAGTATGTATCTGTAAGTATGGCAACAAAGAGAGCTTGCCGGAAATCAGGCTATCGAGCTCTGAATATACGCACACGAGCTAGATTGAATACACGCTCATCCTATAGCGTTTTGCATAATGTGGGACTGTGATTCAGAGTTGAAAGACCTGGTTACATATATTTTGCCATACGGGCGATGTGCGCATCTTACACTATGGAATACCTAATTTTTATGTAGGTATCCATTACATAATGGCCCGGCATCTATCTATTTATATATAAAACAAAGTCGGGTTTGTTACAACACTTATAACTCGGGAACTGCTGAACCGATTTTCATGGTTTTTGATTGTCGGATTTGTCTGCGCCCGGAATAGCAGAATAATTATTAAAATATAAAAAAAACGGAAAAAAATATCTGATAATAAAATTTTAAATAAATTAGGTTTGGAACTCGGCCATCTTCCGCAATAGGGGATCGGACAACTTTTCAGCAAGTGTTTTAAATTAAGTACAATGAATATATATAGCCATGAAAAATACTATTTTAATTAAATAACGCTCTTAAAGTACCTAAAACTATGTTTAAATATTATGTTTCAAATATTGCCGCGCAAAATGTCACCGCAAAACTTGTGATGTCATATGTAGGTAGAAAACGACAAACTCTTCGAAATAAAACTTGCAAAGAGATTCTAATACGTTTTGTGATGTTTGGGGTCGATATTGTGGTAATGGAACGAAAAAATTAGCAAAAATACATTTTATGAAAAGCAAAAACGTAAAATAAACACAAGCTTGACTCACGGCATTTGCCTACAAATGACGTCATGCGCTGTGATTGTTGTTTCGTTTGAGATGAAGAACAGATTAAAAATGTCAGAATAATTTATTGATTTAAAAATATAAATCATTATTATTTCACAAAAATATTAATTGACTGATCTTTCTGGTTCGACGAACATTCGTTCTAACTACATTTTAGATTTTTTCTCGATTACTGTCCGATCCCCTATTGACAGCTCCCGTCAGCTTCATTGACTGTCAGGCGGTACGAAGTTCGCCGGGTCCGCTAGTTAAGTATAAAACATTTTTAACTATTGAAACTGATGGATTTTCTTGGCCTTGCCAGAAAAAACCATTCATCCATGGTATGTTTTTGTTTGTATCGTAGGAGGCGAACTTAGCCCGGGGCCCTTACTTCAGTGCAGAGTCCACTGCGAATCGAGCTAAGCGAGAATAGGTCTAAGCTGGACATTTTGAATTTCCATGAGTTATTTTAGCTTGAGAGCAAGTGTGGCTCAGTGGGAAAACGTGCGACTTTCGATCCGACGCACCCGAGTTCGAATCTCGCTAGCCCTGCAACACTGACTTTCTTAAGTTAAGTGCGGATTTAACACTCGCTCTAAAAACGGTGAAGGAAAACATCGTGAGGAAACCGGCATATCCAAGAATTTATCAGAAAATTCAAGGACATGTGCCATCCACCAACCCGCACTGAGCCAGCGTGGTGGATCATGGCCCATAATCTCTCTATGAGAAAAGGCCTGTGTCCCAGCAGTGGGAACGTGACGGGCTAATGATAATGATGATTTTAGCTTAGCCTACATAGTTTGGATGGATCACATCGCTACCACATTCATGGCGTTAACTGTAAGTGAATTTAAATATAGTAATTATAATTAAAAAGAAAACTTTACTCACATATGTTATGACGGTACATTATCACTACATAATATAAAACAAAGTCGCTTTCTCTGTCCCTATATCCCTGTGTATGCTTAAATCTTTAAAACTACGCAACGGATTTTGATGCGGTTTTTTTTAATAGATAGAGTGATTGAAGAGGAAGGTTTATATGTATAATAACCGTGCGAAGCCGGGGCGGGTCGCTAGTTTCAAATAAACAAGTACCTATACATTTTATAACAAAAAATAACCGACTTCAATTCTGATGTATCTTCGAAGGCCAAGGTCGAATATCTATGAAATTTATATGGGACCATATTAAAGCTAAACCACGCTATACTAAAAGAATTTTCCTAATCGGTTCATAAGTGACGGAGTTGTGAGGTAACAAATATTAAAAAAAAACAATCGAATTGAAAACCTTCTCCTTTTTCATATCGTTCACAAATAAATCAACTAAGCTCATCATTAGACCCTAATCAAATTCATATTGGACTACGTAGAGTGTATACTTTTTCGGTTGAACTTGTAGATAGCCGTGTGATATAGCCTTGCTCTTCGGTGACTTGGGCGCTTTATAGTCAAGGTTACACACATTAATCAAAAGCTTCGGTGTTACGGGCCAATGTATTTATAATTATAGGCACAATAACTCATGTCCAAAATAAATATCATATATGTACATGTAGCATGCCAGTTGTATGTACCACTTCAATGAACAAAAGACGGAAGTCACAGACTAAATTCCTCGAACAAATTGATGCAAAACATTAATGTGTTCAAAACCTTTGATTTTGTATACTTTTTTGTGTAATTGAGTGACGAGATGAGCATGTCGTTCACCTGATGGTAAGCTATAAGGCTGTCCATAACAGCAGCGCCACCCAGAACTTGGTTTTGCTAAATCATAATGACCTCTCCAAGTGTGTTACGGCGACGCCGGCCGGCATTATCTACTACAACATTGATAGATCTAGCAACAACCATGGCGCAATAAAATAGCGAGCCATTTGTTTTGCGATTAGAACAAAGGAGCCGTAAAATTAAAGGGCGACTATCGCCTTGTCTTTTGGTGGATGTTGATGTGAATCCGTTGGATATGTCGCTTTCCTCACCATGTTTTCCATCACCGTTTTTAGAGTGTTCTAACTTAAACATATTTAAGGTTATTAACTGAAGGTGTTTTTGCTAAGGCATAATACTATAATGTTAATGAATATCTGAATGACAAAATAAATTGATATAATTGCATAGTTTCCCAATCAACAATATAATTATATAGTGACATTTTTATTTGAATTTTAATATGGTTTGAATATATAATAATTATTTTGTAATTTGATGTCTACTATAATTAAAATAAAGATTACAATTATTTGACGTTACTTTTATGATATTGGCATGCCACCTGGTAGAATATGGTTGAACCAAGTATTAATAATTATTTAACAACATCTATTTACCCATATTCGCAAAAAATAATTTGGATTTGACAAGGTAACCAAAACACAACACATTTATTGAGTGAATAGTTCGTATTAGGAAACCGGTATAGTGAGTTCTAGTACCTAACTATACTATATCCAAGGGTCATCGGATATCTCGGATCTATGTGTGTGATACCGCTCAGGGCGAGCTAC
The DNA here is from genome assembly GCA_951640565.1 of Petrophora chlorosata. Classification (NCBI taxonomy): domain Eukaryota; kingdom Metazoa; phylum Arthropoda; class Insecta; order Lepidoptera; family Geometridae; genus Petrophora; species Petrophora chlorosata. The sequence goes on along the minus strand of OX621197.1, from coordinate 6,500,144 downwards.
GGGAATCAAAGTATCAAATGTCTCGGACAATCACTTTCAGCCTATAATACAACGGGAGTTTTGTTTTGCACGCTGACTTCAAGCAGATATTTTAATAATAGCATTGTGTCAAATTTTTACTACTTATCATCATCATCATCATCATCAGCCCATCACGTTCCCACTGCTGGGACACGGGTCTTCCCTCATAGAGAGAGAATGGGCCATAATCCACCACGCTGGCCCAGTGCGGGTTGGTGGATGTCACATGTTCTTGAATTTTTTTGTGAAAAATTCTTGGACATGCCGGTTTCCTCACGATGTTTTCCTTCACCGTTTTCGGAGCGAGTGTTAAATCCGCACATAACATAAGAAAGTCAGTGGTGCGGGGCCAGCGGGATTCGAACTCGGGTGCGTCGGATCGAAAGTCGCACGAGCTCCCACTGAGCCACACTCGCTCTTTACCACACTACTGTACTTATAAAAGGTCTAAAGTATAGCTGTCTCTATCGATAACATAAAAAGAGAAACGGACGGCAGTAGTTTTAATCAACGATTATTACATGGATCCAGCGTTCAAAGTCTCGCAGTTAATTTTCTATTATCATCACGTCTACGTTTTTTCGATTTAAAATATAATTGAAGGAAAATTGTAAGCCTTTGATAGCGAAAACATTTAGTTGAATTTTTACTACCATTGTTATTGTGCTGTTATTTTATTTATTACGTAAGAATTATTATTTTTTCTTTTTTACGATGGCGGTCTTATTATGCACCTTAACTATAGTAGTTTGTTGAATATGGGGGTAAGACATACGCAAACTTTTATTTTTTTATATTATTCAAATTCGTGCACATTACAAACGTTATGGCATAACATTATGCCAACATGTATGAACATTTTGTATGTGAGCCATAAAAACTTTACTATTTACATAAAAGTTATAATAATAAACACGCCCAATGATCATATACATAGATCCTGGCCCTAAATAGGGATTCCCTGTATCTAGGGAACCAGGAACTACGAGGTTTATGGTCCCACAATACCCAGACACGAATCAAATGCTTGTTTTTTTTTTCTGTGCACAAATATTTGTGCCGTCGCAGGAATCAAACCTGCAACCTATATGAAGTAGCAAATTTGCTATTTTTAAAATCTTTATTTAATTAAACGTAGACGTAGCATATTATGAAGCGTTTTACAAGAATGAGAGTCGAATAATAAGTAACTGTTGAGTCCAATACGAAAATATGCACACACCTCTGCTTTATTGTTTGCGATAGCAAAAGAGCAAACCAGGAACATTTGTTTTAGATAAGACGTAGGAAGGTAATTCGATGTTTTGAGTAGCTACTACGTTTTTTTTAACTGTAAATTTTAAGCGTAATAAGATGAAAATTAGGTACTTAATAAGTGCTACCAATGTGATTAACATGAACGCAATTTCAAACAAAACGCTCGTCAGTTTGTTTTCGTCATTTCACGATAGGGGGCGTCCATTAATTACGTGAGGCGTTTAGGAGGGAGAGAGGGTCGAACTGAATCTCACCCAATCTCACTAGGGGGAGAGGGAGTGCCTCGGCAAATATATAGTATTATTTTTCCGCTTGAAACACTTTTACTTAATACAATTGCGAGATAACTGGTTGGTGGAAAAATGTTTCTCCGCTAAAATATGGCTAAATCCTACACAATAATATTTATCGCGGTTAAACGTACGTAAAATAAATAAGCAAATTATGATTATTTTAATTAAATCTAACGCAATCAAGCATAGATTGACGTATTTACACTCAAAATACGCATTTTGAAAAGTCTCACTTGAGATTTTTAGGAAATCTCACGACATCTCACTAAGGGAGGGGGGTCGAAAAATCGCTAAAGTCGCCTTATGTCATTAATGTACGCCCCTATACAGTTAAACAGCATTCAATAGCTTAGCATTCAAGTACCTAAGAAAAAAATAAAGGTCATTATCGATTTCTTGAATCGCAGAGCACGCACGCGCATGGAAAAACTGCAAGTCCTCACACAAGGTTTCAACTCGGTTGGCTTCAACCTACTAAGAGCGCTTGTTTAACAAATGAATCAAGAGACGGGCACTAGGAGTGCACCATTTTCTACTAGTATTATCAAACAAAAAGAAACTTTGTGAGGATGAGGATGAATGGATGGATGTTTGTTATACAATCACGCAAAAACGAATGTGCTGGAAAAGGACATAGGATTCTTTTTATCACGAAAAACAGCGGGCGTAACCGCGGGGCGCAGTTAGTAGATCCACAGAATAATTAATAGTACAAGTAGTAGATCTATAAGTATACCTACTTAAGATATAGTTTACCTGTGAGCATCCACCGACATCAAGTTTACAATCTCTCCCACGGTCGACTCTTTCCTCGCCGCGTTGGACATCCGCAGCGACTTTCTGTAGATGGCGCTCGTGAGGGCGGTCCTTATCCTCATGCCGACCAGGTACATCCTCGTAAAGTAATGTGCTAGCAGCATGGTCTGCACGGTGGCACATGCTAGCAGCGCTACGGCGTACAGATAGCCTTTCCACTCAGGCTCGCCGCCTTCCACAAAACCTATAAGAAGCCTGGAAGAAGGGTGTTTCTTAGGTTCCGTTTAGCACTGCTGGCATGCGCTACCGTGCAGACCGTGCTGCTAGCACATTATACTATTGCACTCTCTCGACTTTTGCAAAGTCATTCAGAATTAATCAGTCGAGCACTATCAGATGACATATAAAAGCAAGGGCTTCTGAAAAACGTTTCTACATACTATACATGCCCGACGATCACATACATACATATATCTTGGTCCCTAACTTGGATCCCTTGTATCTAGGGAACCAGGAACTGCTGAGAACTTTGTACAACGACACGAAAAAAATACTTGCACTTTTTTTTTACTCAAGCATTTGTCCCGTATGGGAATAAACCCACAACCTCTATGGTGTTTGAGATATGAACTGACTCGCCTAACCACAATACAACAGAGGCTTTCTAAATAACACTAAGTTATAGCACTGCCACATTTGCAGTGATTATTTTATAGTACGACATATCTTACTAGATATGGCCAATATTTGAAATAAACGTTTCCGACAATATCATTGGCAACAACCTGCCAAGGTCTGTGTTCCCTGACAACTATAATCTGGAAGTCTTCAAATCAAGAGTGAACTGGTACCTTCTAGGCGAGTCTTACCACATCATCGCTAACCATCTGGTGAGATAGTGGTCAAACGCAAGCCTATGCCACTAGTCTCACCGCCGGCTATGAGCGAAAAGCGATTAGAGCTAGAAACTAGACACAAATTGGCGAGCAGCGAGTGTGGCGCGCGATTACTCGCGCCACGCACTAGTAGAGGAATGATCGCTGGTTCGTCTCTCGGCGTGAGTTCTGATCGCCAAGCGAGCATCGCTAAGCGAGTTTTATCTTTGATAAATTTGTCGCTGCGACAAAATAGTAGAGATAGAGAGTTCTCACCGGCATTGTGAACGGCCAGCGATCATCTCATCTCTTTTATTGACACGGAATCTATATCTTTTGTTCGTTTCTTGAGCGAGAAAATAGTTGATAGCTAATTGCTGGGTCGCCAGTGAGACAAGTGCCTATAACTAGTAAAAAAACCCTACAAGTCTCGACATCACTTTGATTTTGAAAGTGGAGCCGTCATTAAACTTTATGCATGTTTATTTCGATACCCGCTGCATCATTACTGGAGTTAATGTTTGAATTTATCTATGACGTTATGCTATGTCAATAATGGCACTCGATTCTTTTCGTGATTCGAATTATTTGCCTTTGAAATAAAGTCAAAGTCGCTACATAAATATAAGCAGTATGTCACATTTTATCTCTCCTTATCGGAAGAACCACGTTACAAAATCACAGTATACATACATGCACATGATTAAGAAATCATACAATTCAGAGTAATTCTGTGAAAAAAAAAACATAAGAGAAGCATTAAGGGACACGGAAGCACACTATATGTTTTCTCGTCTCACTTTAAACTTTTATTTTTTAATGGATCTGAGTGATAAGTAATAAGACGAGCAAGTCGTTCGCCTGATACTAAGTGCCACGCTTGCCCATAACAATTGCAGTGCCACCTAGAACCATTAATATCATAAAAAGTACTGCGTTGCACTCATCACCCCGAAACATCAGATATTAATTCTCGACCAGTAATTACGGTTACTACAATGCCTTCAAACCGGTTAACAGCATTCCTTGCGCACTACTGCTTGCCAGTTATTCGGCAAAGCAGTTGTACCCAGACGGCCTCCCGCATACGAGAGACCTACCACCTTAATGCGAGAAGGATTTTAATAGGAAGCTACATGTAAAGTTTCACCACTTTACTGAAGCGCTAGGAGGGGTCTAGAATGTCTGGCATGTAATCGATGACACTCAGCACTACTTGTATATTCAAAACATGTTATTATTGAATCACTTTACTCGAAGATTGCAGAACTCTGAACGCTCACTTGTGTAGCGGAACTCAGAAAATGCAAAACTGAGATCTCCAGAACAAAGTACTCTTCCTGCGGAATCGGCGCCTTTATACATACACGAAATAAACACGGTGATTTTACCGTGCGTTTCCTTAAACAAGTAAAACTCACTTGAGCAGCTGCGGTGACAAGAACATCAGTGTATCATTGATAAGCTTCAGTAATGCTCCAAACAAAAACTGTCCTCCGAAAGCGAGGCACAGTGCCGGCAGAATGGAAGCTGGCTTCCTTTCCTTCTCAGGCTTGAAGTTAACGCTGGCGGAAGTTTTGCGATACGTCGCTTTGGTGCCGGTGGACCTGGGAACAAGTGCATTTGTGATAGGTACCTCTTAAGACATACACGACAAGCTAATATCTAGTGCATGAATATTTTGATACCTCTTTAGACTTACGTGACTAGCTAATGTGTACGGCATGATCATGTTAATGCCTTTTTCAGTCTTTCATGACTAACCTGACTAAACCTGCAGCTATCTTTATTTTTATGTAACTGAATGACGAGATGAGCTGGTCGTTTGCCTGATGGTAAGCAGTACTACAGCCCTTAACAATAACAACACCACCCAGAACTTTGTTTTGCAAAATCATGCGCGGCGCTGCACTGTGCTCGTCACCCTGAGACAATTAGCTGTCGAGTCTTATAATGCCCAGTAATTTCGCTGGTTACCATGCCCTTCAAGCCGGAACACAGTAATGCTCGCGCACTACTGCTTGGCGGCAGAATAACTGGCAAAGCGGTGGTACTCCCCAAACGGCCTCTCGCATACGAGAAACCTGCGGTAGGTTTCTACTTATCACACCTTTCTACTTAAATAATTTTAGGGAATGCAAAATAAGACTCCGGGCAAGTTTCCAACCCGTGGTCTCTCGTTTAAAGCCGGCAGATGCGAACACTACTATGCCACTGGAAAACTCATGACCCGCAATTCGCGTATTTATTCTAATGTTTTTGAGTTGTACACTAAGTTTCCGCTAAGCAGGCGAAACTAACAGAACTAATGCTAATTTCACAGAATACTCAGGGCCAGAAGTCACTCCGCAAAGAAATTTGAACAAATAGCGACTCTTGCTATGACGCAATAAAATTCATTTCAGCTCGCGTAGCACTGCATACCTACCAGTCTTATTAAACTACAGAGCACCTCTCTTTGTATCGCATAGCTCTTATCTCTTTTGACGCGGCACGTGTAACGACGCGCGACCCGTCGTCGGTGTCCGGCTATGTACTTGTAGCTTCGTACCTACAGTGCGGAGTGCCTAGGCCTGGTAATACGTATACCTACTGTACATAAATTACCGTAAATAGGTACATTGTCTAATTGTGTTAATGATTCACTTCCTCCAAGTGACCATCAAACCACAATAACATTTGTGGTTAAATATGTTTCTATCGTTTATATAATAATCCTGAAACGCGATCACATTAAAAACAAACCGCCTTCTAACATATTATATAATTTTGTGAACGGTACCCTTACGTGCCCTCATTGCGCACGGACCTTCACAGCAAAAATTGGATATGCGAGTCACTTAAGAAATAAACATCCCGGCTCTATCTATTAATCTAGCATTGAAACGAAGTCTGATCGCCGAGGCCGAAACCGGCCAGGATGAATATATATATATATATAATAATCAAAGAACAGCAGTGGTTATAAATAAATAAAAATAAACCGTTTGCTCTGGAAGGCATCCAGGAAAAAAATAACTATAGGTACTCGGAAAATAAATTAAATATTTAATAAATTATTTATACCTGCACAGGACACAAATATTTTAATAATTGTTTGAGTAACCAGTAGTAGATAAATATTTGGTTTATGTTTTGAACGCATTGGGCATAGGCATATATTAAGATTGATTATTACGATAGTCAATCTTTATATGCGTTTTTCATCAACAAATCGATGTTTTTAAATGGCCTCATCATTTTGTTATTACTATAAATTTATTAACGAATTAAGGTACCTATGTTTTTTCTGTTTTTTTCTACTCTATCTCTTCAACCAATAGTTTAAAATCATAAACACTGTCTTACATAAACGTCTTCTTGATGTGTATTCGCTAAGTACATTTATACGGATACGGATTTTCATGTTGTTTTCATTAATTAATAAGTTTTTGAGGAAGATTTATAAATAACCGTTGTTGATGTACCTTAGACCTGTATCCTTGCGGGGGGCGTTGGTGTCTGTGACACAGTTTGAATAACTACTGCAGGCACCACCGATCCGACTTAGATATTCTCAATACAGTACATATTCCCATCATGTTTTAAACTTAAGTACTTACCTAATAAGAAACCAGCAAATTGTGGAAGATGAATAAATACTTTTTATTTTATTTTTTATTTAGGTCGCGATCGAAGGTCACCAAGAAGAAAGGTAGCTTCAGATTGAAGATAGAAGCAAAATTTTTTGCAAATTAAATTGACGCCGTTGACGAAGCTCGCATCTAACCGAATATTACTGGGCATTATGAGACTCAACAGCTAATTGTCGCAGGGTGACAAGCGCAGTGCAGCGCCGCGCAGGATTTTGCAAAACAAAGATCTGGGTGGTGTTGTTATTGTTATGGGCTGGCGTATTGCTTACCATCAGGCAAACGACCAGCTCGTCTCGTCATTCAGTTACATAAAATACTGCCTTTACGTCATGTATCTTAATACTAGGAAACATAAGTAGATATAATTTGGTATCTCATAAATACGTCACGAGTTTTGTTCTTCGGTACACTACAATTTCACCTTTCCTGTCTTATTGTTAGGGTTCTCGGAATATGGCTTGTCATTGATATGGGCTCAGTTTCGCCAAACTTAAGCATTCGCATTGTTTTGACCAAGCAACAATTCTATGAATTAAACGAGGTTATGAGATAAGCAGCGAAACCGATGCAAAATTTGAACATGACATCATTTTTAGAAAAAAAAATACAACAACCGACTTCAAGACTATACGTATATTTTTTGTTTATGTTGATTTTTTCACAAAGTGCTGAATCAATTTCGATACAATTTACATGGGACCACCTGGGAAGTACGACCTACCAAACAAAAAAATAATCATCAAAATCAATTCACAATTGGTGGAGTAATCGCGTAACAAACATATTTTTTTTAAATATTCGAATTGATAACCTCCTCTTTGAAGTCGGTTACAAAGCAGGCATTTTTTATTTTTTTTCTCTTTATAGGCTCGCGTTTGACCACCATCACACCTGATGGTAAGCGATGATGTGGAACACGCTCGCCTAGAAGATGCCATAAGAAATCAAATTGAATTTATTATTAAATCGGATGAACATCAAACTCAAGTTTGATCTCCAACGCTCTCGAACAAAGGAACTCTAAAATCTGAATTGCACAAACATTCGTAGACAAAATAATTGTATGGTAACGATTGATAAGGCAGAAAAAATTGTACCGGAGCAAAGTAATTGTTGAGATGTCAAGATAAGTTACCTACGTTTACGGAAAACGATTATAAGTACCCAGCAAATAATATGTAGGTAGGTATATAAGCACATTTCACACTAGTTTTTTTAGTACTAGCTTATCTTAGATAATTTTATATCCTCCATTTATTGTACTAAACTAAATAAACTAAATTGTCATAAACTAAATAAATATAATATTATAAACAATACATAAGAATAATAATTAAATTAAATATATTAACTAGTATTAAGTAATTCGGAAAATGTAATGATTGTAGTAGAATAAATGGCTTTTTTACTTTACTTTTACTTTACCTACAAATTCGTACGGAACCTTCGGTGGGCGAGTGCGACTCGCACTTATCCGGTTTTTGTTAGTTAGTTTGGAATTTTGTGAAAATCAATTGTTCATTTTCACAAAGATCGCAAGTCACCGCTACACTAACTATATTTTAGGGTGAAGTTAGTCGGTTTAAAATAACATCATTCTCAGTCGCGCGAAAAAATATGAGTATCGGTTTTAATGATTCATTAAATCATTAGTGAGCGAACCACTAAGCGTCCTAGGTCAGAGTACAAGGCAAACATCGCAATGTCATCATCATCAGCCCATTACGTTCCCACTGCTGGGATCCGGGCCTTCTCTCATAGAGACAGTTTGGGCCATAATCCACCACGCTGACCCAGTGCGGTGGATGTCACATGGCCTTGAATGTTTGTGATTAATTCTTGGACATGCCGGTTTCCTCACGATGTTTTCCTTCACCGTTTTTAAAGCGAGTGTTAAATCCGCACATAACTAAAGAATGTCAGTGGTGCGGGGCCAGCGGGATTCGAACATGGGCACCGAAGGTGCGATATATTGCACACTAATTTGTTTATGTGTTAATGTACCCAAACTTAGAATAAAGTAATGCATTTGTATTATTATTTGAAATAAAATGATTATGATTAAAAATGATTATGGGCGCGTCGGATCGAAAGTCGCACGTTCTCCCACTGGGGCACACTCGCTCTAAGGAGGAATACAACTATGCATATTAACTCGGTTAATGTATTGTAGACATATAGAAATATATATTTGCAACCACTGGTTTATTTTTCATTGTTTCTATGCATATATACTATGTGCTGTACAATACATTGTTATTGTCTTTTATTGTTTATGCGGGTTACTTAATTACTTACTAGGAAGTAAGACGAACGACACATACAAACCCAATAATAATACTGAATAATTACACTATACATAATCAGACTATTAAATGAGTGAGATGGTATGATATCCTTGTTAAAACTGAAACGCAACGAAAATATGTATTGTAATCCCGCTGAATATTATGTAGGTTGTTAGAATAATACGAGAGGAACTCTCGTTCAGCGTTCGGCGAGTCGACACCTGATGATGCCTCGTGCAGACGGCGAAACACGTGTCGTATTAGGAGGGTTGTTGTTAGAGGTTTCTTTATTTAACATTATTTATTATTTACTTAATTAATACGTTATTTACCCTTTCTTATATACAATATTAAACGCATTACCATATTTATTATTAAATATACATATACAACGTGTAACATTAATGTGTAGTAATAATTAAACCACGCATATAGAAGCTTATTAATAATTTAAGTCCAAGTGCAAATCACCAGAAACTTTTTAAAATCACAAGATATGATAATTTAAACATTTCTGGTAATCAAGTTCATTTCAACCCTAACAATCAGCTGATAAAGAGCAATGAACTTGTGACAAAGAATATTAGTGCGCCGCGTGTACAGATCTGACAAACAAATTTTATCTTCAGTTAGCAAAGCCAGCTGTCCTACCAACCTTACTTTACAACTAACTTTCAAGCAAACTGCTTTTTACGCGACTCCCCAAAAAAGGAATATAATGTTTTCGGGGTTAATGTATGTGCGTTTTTTTATTACAAAATGCCTCAACAGATTTGGATGTATGGGGTATCCTCGGAATCCTTAAATCATCCCAAGTGATAATGTTTTTGGCAGGGTATTTTTTTATTTTTATTAATGCTTACTTATTAATTACAGCATTAAACATCATCGCTCCAATTAACATTCAGGAATAAGGATCTAATCAGTGTAAACGGCTAATAAGAGCGAGCATGGCTGATGTTCTTAAAAAATACGTGAGGTCACCAACCACCGTAGGAATAGGATGTAAAAAACATCATGCATGAATTTCAACAGTAGGAATGTAATAGGCTGATAATGATGATTAAGACATTTCCAACATTTGATTTCATTGCATAGTAAAAGAGTGTTCGTAAGTCAGTAATCAATAAAGCGTCTTTACTTAGTCAGTTTTCAGAAATAAACCTGTTTAATCTTTGACAAAACGCGGCAAACACTAAAGCTATCAAACATTCGCCGCCGCTTCATGATTCGCTAGCCTTGTTTCGTATTGCACCAATCATAAAGATGTAATCCTAATAAATAATAGCCGCTGCTCCTCATTGGTCGAGCGGCACAAACAAAGTTACCTTCTAACGCCGCCCCATAAAACTCCACCGAAAAGGACCGTTTTCGTTTCGGAAATTCTTTTTAGGTTATTTCTGAATATGAATTCTAAGACGTCAAGAAAAATTTGAAACTAATCAAGGCAAGGCTAAGTTGGGTACGTTCGCGGAGATTTTTTTGTATACCGGTTCCGGAACATGCAAAAAAACTATGGTAAAAAAAACTTAAACCTATGTTTTTATTATGGTTTTAATGCATTCAAATCTGTCCAGGCAATAAGAAGTAATGGTGGAATAAATAAATACATACATACGTAAACCCTGAAATACTCCTTTTTGGGCAGTCGTGTAAAAATGTGGAAATACCCTTTTTTACGAGTGGGTTCCGGAACGGAAACGACCGAGTCCGAAGATCCGTTCAGTATGAAATTCCGGTATTTGAGACTCGAAATCAAGCCCTTGTAAAATGTTCGGCGTTTTCAAAGACAGAGCGCCTAGGCCACAAAACAGATAAATACAGAAGTTAATCTCATGTATGTACTTTTCATACATTTCATACCGGACGGCGCAGGAAGTTTTTGGGAGGAAAATTGATTGATTTAAAAATATAACTGTACACGATATCGACATAATTTTTTCGCAGTTACTATTATAACTGAATAAAGTTTTTTTGAAGACAAAACAAATGCGATTAGTTTACATTAACATCTTCCTCATTAGATTATTGAACACAAGGCTAACACAGCTTATACTACAATAAATATCTAATTTTAAATTGTAAAAATATGACAAGGCCACAAACTCATGTTCGCTTGTTCGGCGCAGGGCCGGGGGCTGGGGCGCTTACCTACCTACCTAACTATTTTGTGTTACGTGAAAACAAACCATCAAAATACAAGCAAATACCTACTTACCTCTCTGAAACAACTGGTAGCTTAAAAAACGACAATTCACCGTTTAATGTTGAATTTAAACAACCGTCCACCAAACAGTTATAATAACCTATTTTTCGTTGCTCCATTTTTGCACAAAAAAGTTCACAGACGCGTGTCTCAAGCGGATGGCACTCGCATCCCAACTGTGCCCAGATATCGTGTCTGTGAGCGGTGTCTATGTGTGCGTTGCTCGAGCGCACTTTGTATGTATGTAGATTTCTGTACTAATCTGTTTTGTGCCTAGGCACAAAGTAGCTCGGTCAATGACCCGTACTACCGCGACTAGGCCACAGCTTGTTAGGATTGGCCAAAATAATTCAAATAAATAATTTTTAAACTTTGTATGGAAAATATAATAGTGTTTTTTTGGTTGTATATTCTGCCCGATGATTCATGACTAGATACCCATACACACCTTTCAGTATTACTACACATTAATGTTATTCCCTGTATATATATATATATATACAAAAATATGTTTTAATTCATTTTACATTTGCAATCAACCCCCATACATATTATATTATTCTAACAACAACCTATATAATATTCAACGTGATTACACTACATATTTTCATCGCGTTTCAGTTTTGAGATGAATTTCCGCAACGTCACGCCGGATTCCATTGCATATCCTTGTTAAATTATATTATTTAATAAGGGAATAATCCAAACTAGCACCGTAACACAGGTTTATCCTAGTATTTATTATGCTACCACTTATCACGTTCAGTACACTGATTAGTAAATCTAACCTATATTTTTTTCGCATTGTAAACAGCTATACCGAATGAAAGAGACTGAATCCTACGACACAGGAGTTATCCTAGTGCGGGATTCAGAGCTAATAAGGAATTCACGATTTGTATTTGCAATAAAATGATTGATTGAATGCGGGTGATTATCGTATTTTTAACCGACTTCAAAAAAGGAGAAGGTTCTCTATTTGTTTTTTTTTTTTAATGTTTGTTACCTCAGAACTCCGTCATTCATGAACCGATTTGGAAACCTTTTGCGTTGGGTTCAGTATAGCTACAAAGTGGTCCCATATAAATTTCATTTATTTGACCTTGGACTTCGATTCAGGATTTGGAAGTCGGTTTTTATGTTTGATAAAATGTATACTTGTTAATTTTCAGAACTATTTATGAGCTATTTTTAACCGACTTCAAAAAGGAGGAGGTTTACAATTCGACGGTATGTTTTTTTTATTTTTTTTTTTTATTTTTTTTTTGTGTGTTTGTTACGCGATTACTCCGCCAATTATGCATTGATTTCGATGATTCTTTTTTTGATTGGTAGGTAATACTTCAAAGGTGGTCCCATATAAATTTTATCGAAATTCATTCAGTAGTTTTTGAAAAAAATTGCAAAAACAAAAAATATAAGTTTAATCTTCAAGTCGGTTCTTGTTTTTTTCGTAACCAACTTTCTAAAGGTGGAGGTTTGTATTCGACTGCTTCACCTGCTTCACCCAGGGTTGACTTCCGGTGAGGGAACTCCTCAACGGTGAATAGTACAGACACAACATTTCGTAAATGGATTTAACCATAATAGCCTGTTCTAAATTCCATCATGACATGGCAGATACACCCAGGATTGACTTCCGGCGAGGGAACTCCTCAACAGAGAATAGGACAGACATGAAATTTTTTTGCACATGCATTTAATTGTGATAGCCCGTTTTAAACTTCGTCATGATGTGGCTTCTAGATCATAAAAGCTTGTCTTTAAAAACTTTTTGAATTAATTTAATTAAAACTTGTTTTTCACTAAAAAGGTTAAAATAAATTATTTTTCAAAAAAAACTAAACCGACTTCAAAACCACAAAGGGCACTCAAAAGTAAAAAATAAATTAATATAATTATCATAAGCGCTACCCACTCATATATTTGAAGTCGGTGCCAGCCAAGTCTAAAAGGTAGTAGATAAATACTACCTACAAGTAGTACTTACTATATACATAGTATTTATCTACTACCTATTAGACTTGGCTGGCACCGACTTCAAATATATGAGTGGGTAGCGCTTATGATAATTATATTAATTTATTTTTTACTTTTGAGTGCCCTTTGTGGTTTTGAAGTCGGTTTAGTTTTTTTTGAAAAATAATTTATTATACCATAAAATTAACATATTTTTATTTGTATTTTTTATTTGTATAGTATTTCATTGTTTTTGGCTAAATAAATTGAATTGAAAAATTAAATTAAAAATGTTTGCGTAGATAAATTGAAATAGTACTTACTCTTCCCGTTTCTTCAAACTCCTTTCCCAGTACTTGTCGAACCTTTGGACGACTTCTGGAGAGGCGTCTTGAGGATTCAGCGACCACAGGTCCTTCTCAGTCAGGGACCGGCGGAACCCTGTGAGCGCCAGGGGGTCGAACCAGCTGAATGTTAGGCGGCTGGGGAACCCTGACGCTCTTTCGGGGCATTGGTTCTGATGGAAGAATGTCAGTGTGAGAATTCTGAATCAACTGATTTTAGGTTTTTTTATGTAACTGAATGACGAGACAAGCTGGACGTTTGCCTGATGGTAAGCAATACGCCAGCCCATAACAATCACTGCACCACCCAGAACTTTGTTTTGCAAAATCCTGCGTGGCGCTGCACTGCGCGCGTCACCCTGAAACAATTAGCTGTTGAGTCTCATAATGCCCAGTAATTTCACTGGCTACAATGCCCTTCAAACCACAGTAATGCTCGCGCACTACTGCTTGACGGCTGAATAACTGGCAAAGCGGTGGTACTCATCAAGACGGCCTCTCGCATACGAAAAACCTACCACCAGTAAAAAACATGGAAGAATGTCAGTGTGAAAATTCTGAATCTACTGATTTTAGGTCAATGAAAAGTAATCGTACATTAATAAGAAATTGGTTTCTTAGGTAACATGACGAGCAATTTCGTGTCTCTTTATGTAAACACCACCTAAAAAAATTACACTGCCACCAAAAAACCTAAAAGTCCTGACTGCCTCGTATACACCAAGGACACTAAAACCTGGTTGTATACTCTTTGGTCTGTACGCAGATGTTTAATTGAAACAAGCAATTTATGTTTCGTGTCAATCAATAACTAAATGACTGCCATCTTCGTTACTGTTTGATATAACTACGACTGTGTTCGCGAATCACCACAAATCTTTAATTAGTTATCAGAATTCTACTTAACACAAATAAACTGCATTGAATAAATACTCCATCAGTGATGTCCCGCAGTCATACTTTTGTCAATGAACAGTTGTCCGTGAACCGGCCGCATTCAATTGAGCACTTGTAATTACCTTTTCGTATTTGTAGGGCGTATCTCTCGGCGGCAAATCGGCGAAGCAATTCAGTATAAACATGATCACAATCAGCGCATAGTACACCATGTAACTGACGAAGTGATATCTGACGTTTTCATCTTCGCTTAGGTTGTTGTGCTTGACGATCTCAGCCCTGAGCTGAGGAAGCCCAGCCAGGATCAGAAATACCCAGAAGAAGAATAGCACCCCTGACGCTCGCATGCCAAACTTTCTGTTGTAGTACAGCAGTGTTGCTGACAAACCCTGCAAAGGAACTTTCTTGTACAATCGGACGAAATGTTTAATCAGTTCGTCTACTTCCTTCCACGAAAGTCAATGCTTCTAAGGTTCAAAATATACGAAATTGAGATTAAATGATTCTTGGTCGTGTATCTCAGGAATCAGACAAATGTGGTCTTATAGTGGTTTGTAGCTTTGAACTTTTAAATTGTTGTTGATTTATTACATCTTTACATCATTGTAAACAGACTTACTTTCGAAGGCGTTCACACAAATGACAATTGTTGGCCAGCACCCAGACCATTATAGACACAATGGCGTGGAAATAAAAATAGATACAATAAACGATCTCAATAATGAAATCAAACACAAAATATGATAAGACAATAAAGTTTGCCCTATAAATTATTCTGTGCTTTGATGAAAATTGAGAATATTAAGAATGCTGCAGGTATGCCCAATTCAATCCGTCTCGCTCTCGTGGCGTGAAACAAAAGCACTAGTATATGTATGAGCAACCAAAATACAGGCTTCTGTCCCATGATTTCTGACATGAACGAGGATATTATTTTGCCGGATATCGATTGAAGAGGAACTACTTAAATTTGATGTTTGAATTGATATATTAAATAAGTTTTCCTTAACATAAAACAATACTAATAGACCGAAATCGAAACAATAACGTGCTAACAGTATACTTCGTAAAACATTGAACGTATTCGACTCTACCTATTTATTGCTCTAATGATGGATGAGATGGGCAAAGTACGTAGGCCAACGTTTTACCGTTTTTTTTTGTTGAATTGTTACCTCATTTCATATTTGAAGATCCGTTTGGAATACCGTAGAGAGGTTGAATACCTGATTATAAGTAAAAACGCCGCGCCAGGTACTGATGTAATCACATTTTTTGTGGAACGTATAATCATGAGAATACCTTGAGGTCGCCAGCATAATGAAACACCTAAATTGAAAGGCTCAAGGACATAGTAATATACATTTTAGCATAGGCCGTTTATGTCTGTCCCTTTGTTAAAAAATATGGTATAAAAATTGGTAGCCCAATATTTTGCAAGGAAAAAGAGAACTGACGGTATTTTCCTCCATCCAGGTGTTCAGAAATCACGGCCCTGTTATACAGAAGTCTTAGATAAGAGTCTATGTATGTAGGTACCAATTGATTTATCGTGTAATCATAAGTATTGAACGGCACTAGCACAGTTGATTATATTCATGCAATAATTTGTTGATTGCTCGCTGCCGAGTTCGTTGGCTCAAATATTTATATGCGCCTTATCAAGCAAATCAACTATAAATAGGAATATTCAAAATACTGAATCTATGAAATATGGCGAGCCAGAACATTGGGACTGGCACATTTGACCTAATTAGTTGATCGCGGTCTAATGCTTGACTACCTACTCGAAAAATAAAACAAGTAAATAAGTATGATTATAGGTGGTTCTTGATAAAATATTTCAACGGCGCATACGGTCTTTTGGTTCATCAACTTTCAAAAAGCATCATATTACAATGAGTACTTACCAACGTCAATATCTTTATGATCGGAGCGTAATAGTCTGCATTGAAAACCTGTTCTCCTTTCGAAGACATGTGCACTGCGACACCCAAGTCTACAAATGTGAGCACTATCAGCAGACATGTTAGGATCAGCTTGGTGATGTTCAGGGGGTTCCATGGTATGTTCCGTTCTTTGCTATTGAAGATATAGTATGCGTCAAGGAACCCAAACACCCAGAGATATATGCATGGTGTCCATACGAGTATGGTTTTCTGGAAGCAATCTGTTAGCTCTGGGTTTTCTGTGTACCATGATGCTGTGCTATTCTGTAAGAAAAAGATTAGCCAATACATATTTAGTTTCTACTTTGTTTCTATCACGCAGAATTGCAAACAGACATGGATGAACTACTTTGTTTATCAGGCCTAGCGCACTCCGCACTGTAGGTACGAAGCTACAAGTACATAGCCGGACACCGACAGCGGGTCGCGCGTCGTTACACGTGCCGCGTCAGAAGAGATAAGAGCTATGCGATAGAAAGAGAGGCACTCTGTAGGTTAATATGACTGGTAGATATGCAGCGCTACGCGAGCTGAATTGAATTTTATTGCGTCATAGCAAGAGTCGCTATTTGTTTAAATTTCTTGGCGGAGTGATGCTTCTGTTCATTTAGTATTCTGTGGTCATAGCAAGAGTCGCTATTTGTTTAAATTTCTTTGCGGAGTGATGCTTCTGCCCCTTAGTATTCTGTGGTTTTATACTGTTTAAAGAAAGCTGGCTATACATACGTAATTAATTACTGTCTGAAAAATACTGACCACAAACTGACTCACAAACTGTACCTTTTTAACATGCTAGAGAACACAAAACCGGTTCTTTTGATAGACACTCGAGTTTTGTTATTATAGAAAATGGCTAGGGTCAGGGTCACTCGTCTCAGAATATTATTTATAAAATTGTTTTATACTGTTGATACTTGCGAAACCACATGATTTTACAAAAGTACTAACACTTGATAGAGCTATGACATCATGGTAATTATTGACGTTATGCAAGACAAGTAAATGGACTCAGAAATATACAACTTCGTATGGATAATGATGAGTGTTTGTTTTTACGAAATTATCGGGTCTATGCAAACAAATTTAAATCAAAATAACATTTTGACTGACATAATATGTTAATTCCATAAAAACATATGCATGTACAATTCGCAAAAGTTTAAAAACTATATAATGAGTATTGTTTAAGGATCTCTTTCCTGGATATACAGGGTGGACATTTTGAGATAGAACATGAAGGTTAGCTAGGTACTTGAACCTTTGGAGATACAAGAAAACGGTCTTAAGAAGTCTCTTGCAACCGGCTAACTCGCGGAAAACTTTGAGCGTGGTTACAAGAGAAAGTAAAAAAAAGAAAATTGGTATTTACAAATTAATTTAATAAGGTGACTTTAAATATGTACAAGGCAGGAAAACTGGCCTCAGCAGGACGATAGGACGGGTAGGACTGGTGGAGCAGGAACTGAAGAAGGGCCTCGGGGCTTCCAGGCGGGTCGATGTTCACCGGCCGGCTTGCTCCCGAGGCAGTAGAGGGTGCAGATGAACCGTGAAAGGTGAAGAAAAAGGGCTGCAACAAGACACGGTGCTAAAATGTCTGGACATGTCCCCAGTCCAAGCCCCATTCGTCAGCGTCATGGCCAGCGGCAACCGAATGTGACTTGGAAAGGGTTTAACAAATAAAAAACATTATATACAATTATATACCTGCGTAGTAGGCAGCCCTTCAAAACAGGATTAATAATATTAAATAAGATCACAATATTTTACGAGAGTTTTAAGAGTATGGAGCAGCGTGATCTCAAGATTTTCTCAAGTGACAGCTGGTTCAAAAAACAAAGAAAGAACGAAAAACTATTTATTTTTTTATGTATGGACAGGGCGTGATCGTAGACAAACCTTCATGATGTAATCATTAAGGTTTGCCACGTTACAGTACCCCGCGCGCCCAGGAGAATTTTCCAAGCCCAATGCGTAGGAAAATTCCACAATAATAAAATAAAATAAAAAAAATATACCCTTAGATAGGATCTATAACTTAAGATCCTTAATGTGCCACCTTCCTATTGGACGACCATTGAAGTCAGCCAGTCCATTACCAATGACGAGGAAATTAAATAGATTTATCCTTGTTGTTAACTGTTGTTTTTCGAAGTACTGTCTGATATATCCAATTAAAAAGGCAACTGCAAAAATTATATATAAAATTTTGGAGGAATTTGTATTCTTAGTATATGGTATTCCTCAAACTTTAATTATGGACAACGGAACACAATTTATTAGCAATGAATTGCAAGAACTTTTCACAAAGTACAAAATACCTCAAGTGCATTTTACACCAAAATATTGTCCGCAAGTTAACAATGTTGAGCGCTACAACCGCACTATAATGACTGCGGTTAGTTCTTTTGTGGAAGACGATCATAGAAATTGGGATGTGCATATTCCTATGATCCAATTCGCCATTAATTCTAGTGTGAATGAGGTAACAGGATTTAGTCCTGCACTTTTAGTGTTCGGCCGGGAATACTGTAACGTGGCAAACCTTAATGATTACATCATGAAGGTTTGTCTACGATCACGCCCTGTCCATACATAAAAAAATAAATAGTTTTTCGTTCTTTCTTTGTTTTTTGAACCAGCTGTCACTTGAGAAAATCTTGAGATCACGCTGCTCCATACTCTTAAAACTCTCGTAAAATATTGTGATCTTATTTAATATTATTAATCCTGTTTTGAAGGGCTGCCTACTACGCAGGTATATAATTGTATATAATGTTTTTTATTTGTTAAACCCTTTCCAAGTCACATTCGGTTGCCGCTGGCCATGACGCTGACGAATGGGGCTTGGACTGGGGACATGTCCAGACATTTTAGCACCGTGTCTTGTTGCAGCCCTTTTTCTTCACCTTTCACGGTTCATCTGCACCCTCTACTGCCTCGGGAGCAAGCCGGCCGGTGAACATCGACCCGCCTGGAAGCCCCGAGGCCCTTCTTCAGTTCCTGCTCCACCAGTCCTACCCGTCCTATCGTCCTGCTGAGGCCAGTTTTCCTGCCTTGTACATATTTAAAGTCACCTTATTAAATTAATTTGTAAATACCAATTTTCTTTTTTTTACTTTCTCTTGTAACCACGCTCAAAGTTTTCCGCGAGTTAGCCGGTTGCATTGGCGCCCAAGGGTTTGACTTTCAGTATGTACGTGGGTCTGTAGACTTGGATTGGGTTATGTGCACATTTGTAAATATTACCAGTTTGTACATAGCTTAATAATTGTAATTAGTTTTGTAAATTATTGTGTATCTATACACAGATATATTTTTGTGTACATCTTAGGTATTTGTGTATTTCGATAGAGTACGATAGGGTAAAATGGATTTCGCTGCTGTCAATTTAAATTTATTAAACAAAAATGAGCTTAGTTATGAAGTTACTATCAGACACGAGAAGCCGCACAACACTGTTGTAGAGATCCGTCAGCAGCTTGCTGGCTTATTAGGTAAATATGTGTCTGAGGATTTAACTTCTACATTTTCAGTCGCTGACGACTGTCGGGGCGCTGAAATATCACTCTCCTTCATTGAGGATAAAATAACCTTGTTTGAGAGTACTCTAGATAGGAAACTTGTGCCTAAAATTCTGTGTTTTCTTACACATATTTATATGCGTCTTCAGCGTATTGATATTTCGGACGACGAGGAATGCCATACACTTTATAAAAACCTTGTTTTGAAATTCAGTGCTTTAAAAATGCGTTTTGACTCGAAAAACAACAGTGCAAGCAGTTCTTCAACTTCCTACGCTACAGCTGCCTCTGGGCAGTGCACGGAAAGTAAAGTCATTGTACATTGTGATCGTGGGGTGACAAGCGAGTTTAGGAAATTCACGTTTGCTGGGGTTGGCTGTCCGCGTGCTTTCATACAGAAAGTTGAGGAATTCGCTGCTTCTAGAAATCTGCTCGGGGATAATTTACTAGCCCATTGCTATGAAATGTTTACTGACGCGGCTTTGCATTGGTTTCGCGCTTATAAAGACAAATTTGAAAATTGGGAAAGTCTCAAAGAAAAACTGTTTGAGGATTTTGACATATTGGATTACGATTACAAATTGCTTCGTGAAATTCAGGACCGGACACAAGGTAAGGGTGAACCAATTGTAGGGTACTTAGCCATAATGTCAGGCTTGTTCTCCAAGCTCTCTTATGCTATGTCTGAAGTTGATAGGCTTAAAATTCTGCTTAGAAATATTCGTCCTGAGTATGATAGTATGGTGGCTCAAGTTGACATTCAGTCAATCGAACATCTAAAGCTGGTATGCAAAAAGTACGAAGCGTGTCTCGACCGTAACAAAAATTTTAAGGAGCCTCCATCTAACAGTCCTTCTTCAATAACTAACGACTTTGTTTATAAACCTAATAGGAATTTTGTAAATATTGTAAGTTCTGACAGGCAATTCTGCGTTCGATGCCGAGTAAATGGGCATACATTGCGGTCGTGTAAAGAACCGCGTAAGATTGTTTGTTTCAAATGTGGTCGAAGCGGTTATCGTAGTACTGACTGTCCTGCGTGTAATAAAACTTTTGGAACTTCCGAGGCTGACACTAAGTCTGTTCCAAAAATAACAAAAAACGTGTAGTTGAGGATCAAAGGAATAATGTAAAAAAATATTGTAAATACGCGCGTAAAGAATGGGAGGACTGGCTCTCTGTAGTTCGCCTTTTCACGCTATCGTATAATACTTCTTTGATCCTCTTTGATGATCAGATTGACAATGAACGACCTTTTGTAAATATTAAAGTAAATGATTTTACTCTTTGCGGCTTACTTGATAGTGGAAGCTCTATAACAATTCTGGGAAACAACTCTCATGTTGCTCTATTGAATAAGGGATTTTCACTCGACTCGTCGTACAAAATCTCTGTGAGAGCTGCTAATGGACAATTGGCTCATTCTATTGGATTTATAAAATTGCCTGTCCAATATAATCAAAAAATATTTTGTATCACGGCACATGTAATACCGGATATTTCGTCATTTTTGATACTGGGTATTGACTTTTGGAAGAGATTTAATTTGCTTCCCGATTGCTTGAAAAATATTGAACTTAAGCGGCCTTCTGATTGCACGTCTTTGGGTTTAGACTATAATACTAAACAGGTCCTTCCTTACGAAGATTTATCTAGTATTCAGCAAGCTCAGGCAAGAAGCATTATATTAAAATTTCGGGAAACTTCGACGGAATCTCGGCCACTTGGTAGGACGCACTTAATATCGCATCGCATCGATACTGGTGATCATGAACCTATCAGGCAAAGATGTTATAGATTATCTCCTGAAAAGCAGAAAGTTCTGATAGAAGAGGTTGATAAGATGTTGGCTATAGATGTTATTGAACCGTGTGAAAGCCCTTGGTTAAGTCCAGTACTAGTTACTCCAAAAAAAGACGGCACCTGGAGATTTTGCTTAGATAGTAGAAAACTTAACTCTATTACTAAAAAAGACGCATATAAACTTCCGTTTATTAATGAAATACTTGATAATCTGGGGAATGCTAGGTACCTATCTAGTATCGATATTGCAAAAGCTTTTTGGGAATTGCCTCTCTGTGAAGACGATAGAGACAAAACAGCATTTTACGTTCCAGGTCGAGGTATGTTCCGTTTTAAAGTCACACCGTTCGGTTTAACTAATGCTCCAGCAACGCAACAGCGTTTGATGGACGTGTTGTTTACGCCTGAATTTGAGAACCGCGTCTTCTGGTATTTAGATGATATAATAGTAATTTCAGAAACATTTGAAGATCATATATCACTTTTATCTCGTGTTTTAGACAAACTTCAATATGCACGATTAACTGTTAACTTTGAAAAGTCTTGCTTCTTTAGGCGTGAGTTAAAATACCTCGGTTATATCGTTGATCAAACGGGTCTTCATACTGATCCTGAAAAAGTGAAGGCTATTCTTGATATTCCAGTACCGAATACTAGGCGTGACTTAAAAAAGTTCTTGGGTACTGCAAGTTGGTATAGGCGTTTTGTGCCAAATTTCAGCACATTAGCTGCACCTCTTAATATGCTTACATCAACTGGAAAGAAAGCTCGTCCATTTAAGTGGAATGAGGAGGCTGAGGTCGCGTTTAGACACATTAAGGAAGCATTGGTTTCTAGCCCTGTTTTAGCTTGTCCAGATTTTACTAAGACTTTCTCGGTACACTGTGATGCTTCCAACTATGGAATCGGTGCTATGTTGACACAGGAGGAAGATGGGATTGAGAAACCTATTGCTTACTTTAGTCGTTCTTTATCTAAACAACAACAGAATTACTCTATTACTGAAAGGGAACTGCTAAGTGTGATAGCTTCTTTAGAACACTGGCAGTGCTACTTGGATAACGGACAAAAGTTTATAATTTACACTGACCACTCTGCTCTAAAGTGGTTTTTAAATCTAGATAACCCATCTGGTAGGCTTGCTCGTTGGAGTGTTCGTCTATCTGCCTTTAACTTCGAGATAAAGCATAAGAAAGGAAAGGATCATGTCGTACCTGATGCTTTATCACGTGCAGTGCCGGTTGATATGATTTACGTTCAATCTGACGACGACTGGTTTAATAAAATCTTTAAAGATTGTCAGGATAATCCTTCTGCATTTCCTGACTATAAAATTGTAAATAATAACTTGTATAAACTTAAACGAAGTGGTTCTTTGCTCACTTCTGAGTATGACTGGAAACTTGTTATTCCTAAAGAAATGAGGGAAGACATTATCTGTGAGAATCACTCACAGCCTATTGCTGGTCATTTTGGCATATTTAAGACACATAAGAGAATAGCTTTACGTCATTTCTGGCCAGGCATGTATAGGGACGTTGGTAAATATATTACCAATTGTGAAACTTGTTTGGCTTATAAATGTCAGAATCATCAAACTTTAGGAGTGATGGGTAAACCAAAAGAGTGCTGTAGACCATTTCAATGCCTATCTATAGATTTGGTTGGTCCATTACCAATGACGAGGAAATTAAATAGATTTATCCTTGTTGTTAACTGTTGTTTTTCGAAGTACTGTCTGATATATCCAATTAAAAAGGCAACTGCAAAAATTATATATAAAATTTTGGAGGAATTTGTATTCTTAGTATATGGTATTCCTCAAACTTTAATTATGGACAACGGAACACAATTTATTAGCAATGAATTGCAAGAACTTTTCACAAAGTACAAAATACCTCAAGTGCATTTTACACCAAAATATTGTCCGCAAGTTAACAATGTTGAGCGCTACAACCGCACTATAATGACTGCGGTTAGTTCTTTTGTGGAAGACGATCATAGAAATTGGGATGTGCATATTCCTATGATCCAATTCGCCATTAATTCTAGTGTGAATGAGGTAACAGGATTTAGTCCTGCACTTTTAGTGTTCGGCCGGGAATTAGTGTCATGTGGGTCACTTTATGGCGTCGCAGACTCTAGCGACGTTGACTGTGACGATCTTATTTTTGCCCCTAGAGATGTATATGCGGAAAATTTAGGTCATTTATCGCCTATTTTAAGCAAAGTACAAGGTGCCCTTTGGGACGCTCATATAAAAAATTGTAAATATTATAATTTGAGACGTAAGCTAGCGGAGTTCAATGAAGGTGATATTGTATGGCGTCGGAATTATCAGCTCAGTGACGCTGGTAAATATTTTAGCGCTAAGTTAGCGCCTAAATTTGTAAAGTGTACAGTATTGAAAAAGTTATCTTCATTGGTGTACGAACTGGCTGACTTCAATGGTCGTCCAATAGGAAGGTGGCACATTAAGGATCTTAAGTTATAGATCCTATCTAAGGGTATATTTTTTTTATTTTATTTTATTATTGTGGAATTTTCCTACGCATTGGGCTTGGAAAATTCTCCTGGGCGCGCGGGGTACTGTAACGTGGCAAACCTTAATGATTACATCATGAAGGTTTGTCTACGATCACGCCCTGTCCATACATAAAAAAATAAATAGTTTTTCGTTCTTTCTTTGTTTTTTGAACCAGCTGTCACTTGAGAAAATCTTGAGATCACGCTGCTCCATACTCTTAAAACTCTCGTAAAATATTGTGATCTTATTTAATATTATTAATCCTGTTTTGAAGGGCTGCCTACTACGCAGGTATATAATTGTATATAATGTTTTTTATTTGTTAAACCCTTTCCAAGTCACATTCGGTTGCCGCTGGCCATGACGCTGACGAATGGGGCTTGGACTGGGGACATGTCCAGACATTTTAGCACCGTGTCTTGTTGCAGCCCTTTTTCTTCACCTTTCACGGTTCATCTGCACCCTCTACTGCCTCGGGAGCAAGCCGGCCGGTGAACATCGACCCGCCTGGAAGCCCCGAGGCCCTTCTTCAGTTCCTGCTCCACCAGTCCTACCCGTCCTATCGTCCTGCTGAGGCCAGTTTTCCTGCCTTGTACATATTTAAAGTCACCTTATTAAATTAATTTGTAAATACCAATTTTCTTTTTTTTACTTTCTCTTGTAACCACGCTCAAAGTTTTCCGCGAGTTAGCCGGTTGCATTGGCGCCCCACGTTGGGCGCCAATGCAACCGGCTAACTCGCGGAAAACTTTGAGCGTGGTTACAAGAGAAAGTAAAAAAAAGAAAATTGGTATTTACAAATTAATTTAATAAGGTGACTTTAAATATGTACAAGGCAGGAAAACTGGCCTCAGCAGGACGATAGGACGGGTAGGACTGGTGGAGCAGGAACTGAAGAAGGGCCTCGGGGCTTCCAGGCGGGTCGATGTTCACCGGCCGGCTTGCTCCCGAGGCAGTAGAGGGTGCAGATGAACCGTGAAAGGTGAAGAAAAAGGGCTGCAACAAGACACGGTGCTAAAATGTCTGGACATGTCCCCAGTCCAAGCCCCATTCGTCAGCGTCATGGCCAGCGGCAACCGAATGTGACTTGGAAAGGGTTTAACAAATAAAAAACATTATATACAATTATATACCTGCGTAGTAGGCAGCCCTTCAAAACAGGATTAATAATATTAAATAAGATCACAATATTTTACGAGAGTTTTAAGAGTATGGAGCAGCGTGATCTCAAGATTTTCTCAAGTGACAGCTGGTTCAAAAAACAAAGAAAGAACGAAAAACTATTTATTTTTTTATGTATGGACAGGGCGTGATCGTAGACAAACCTTCATGATGTAATCATTAAGGTTTGCCACGTTACACTCTTAAGACCGTTTTCTAATAAATATGGATAGTCATCCATATTTTATTGAAGTTATTTTTAAGTGTATTCACATACTGTGAAAAAAAATACAGTCAGCAAGAAACTGCGTAGTTCACTTATTCTCTTTTTATGATGCCTATCAATCCAGATCCTTAAAAAGATCTTTGAGACTCACTCAGGTTTAAACTGAGGTCCAAAATTATTGTCAATTCAAGCAAGAAACAACACAAAAATATGATAACTACAGGTTGAGATAAACTTTAATGGGACAAGATGACATCTAAAGACATTGTCACAGGGTCTCTACAACTTAATCTTAACTCAACATGATTGACGATTGAGGGACTATAGTGGGTAGGCCGGCTGTTCAAGTAGCCCTTCATGTCCTATCTCAAATCTATACATTTTTAAAGTAGAGCAAATATCACCAATGGTTATTATTGTACTGTATATTGGTACTTTCGATATGACTGTACTTGGTATCATCATCATCATCAGCCCATCACGTTCCCACTGCTGGGACACGGGCCTTCTCTTATAGAGAGAGTATGGGCCATAATCCACCACGCTGGCCCAGTGCGGGTTGGTGGATGTCACATGTCCTTGAATTTTTGTGATTAATTCTTGGACATGCCGGTTTCCTCACGATGTTTTCCTTCACCGTTTTTAGAGTGAGCGTTAAATCCGCACATAACTTAAGCAAGTAAGTGGTGCGAGGCCAGTGGGATCCGAACTTGGGTGCTTCGGATCGAAAGTCGTACGTGCTCCCACTGAGCAACACACGCTCACTGTACTTGGTATCTTAGTTCAACTTGCACTGATGAAAACTGTAAAATATTAAAAGATCTATATGTTTTCAACAAAATGCGACAAAAACCTGACATTCAGATGTCAGGTATTTCTCGTCTCGCGCCGTTCCCCTGATGGTAAGCGCCACGCCTGCCCATTACAACTGCAGTTCCACCCATTTGATACCATAAAAAGCACTGTGTAGAAATCTGCTGATAGTAATTGCACTCATCACCCCTAGAGATCAGATATTAAGTCTCATATATGCCCAGTAATTTCGGTAGCTACAATGCCCTTCAAACCGGAACACAGTAATGCTTGAGCACTACAGCTTGACGGCAGAATAACTGGCAAAGCTTTGGTACCCACCCGAATAACCCCTTGCATACGAGAGCCCTACCACTTAAAGGAATCTATATATCTGACACTAAGCACCGGTGTTGGTTTGATCCTATGTTGGTGCTTTTGAAGTGACTATGGTGAAATGCCACTGATATGTTATTAGCTCATTGAACCATTAATCAATCTACAATAAGATTGACTAAAGGGTATAATCATACATATATCTATTAAACATGTTAAATTATATGCAAAAATAACCTTGATTTAAATAACTTAAAATGACAAACAAAAAAAAAACAGCAAAAGGTTTCTAAGACATTTGTATCTGGTTTAAGAAAATGCAGCTTTTTGTCATTTTTATTATAAGAGCAGCTTCACAGGTTCTGTCCTATGAATCACAATGTAATTAAAATCTTTGTTGTTATGAAATTTACATTACAAATATATGAAAAGATCTACAGATATCCAATACATACTGTTTGTATGAGTTGGAATATGCTCACTACTGAACTGAACTAATTATAATAAGGTAGTAATTAGTAAGTAGAATAATTTCAATTAAAGCATTAGAAATATGAGTTATGAATAATTGATCTAAAGGTTGATGTTAAGTTTTCTTTAAACCTGTCTAGGTATGTAGAATCTTATTGAAATCCAAGGGCTTGGCATAATTAAACTATAATTAACATAAAAACAGACTAAAAAATTTAACATACTTTTTGAATCTTAGCTCACAATTTTTTTTATATAAAACCGTAGGAATCTATTCTACTCAAGGACTATGTCTTATCTTAAGTAAGAAGAACCTAATTTGTAAACACAAAAAATGTACCAAAAGAAACTAGTCAAACAAGTTATTGGGATGATTGTGATGAATTTTAAATAAAATATAAATAGATAAATTGGAATTTCTTACCTGTACAATTATATAACTACTAGTTTATACTAACTGTTCACAAGCAATTATTATTTTGGTTAGGATCCGAAGTGTGTGTTTCTAAATAATATTTTATTGTCATGGTCACTAGAATTTAAGAGCAGTATTAAACTGGTTAGGCAAGTAGATACTGGAAAATCAAATGTTGCAATTTGATATTTAGTGCCTACCCTCCCCATCTCTCTCGCAATCAATTCGAATTCAAGATAAGTTATGAGTGTCATTAGAGGCTCGCTTACCCAAAATTTCGTACCGCAGAAGTCGTCAAGCGTGGAATCGTAAGACATTGTCACAAATCGTGCTTGCTAGATGTTGTAACTTCCATAAATTCAGCTTGCTTGGCACTGTGCTAGTGTTTCAATGTCCTGTTTTTACATGCACTAGTATTTTATTTGAAATAATGCAAGTCAGGTTATTTAGCTAAAAGAAAAGTTATTTCGAAAAATATATGTGTGCTACTGAAGCACCACTCCACCACATCCACTCACACAACATAACCGCCCGTTCCGTTCACCGAATGACGAAAGAAGTGAATGACCGGACAAGACCGGTGATTTTTGACATTTTTGACAAGTAAATTTTTACTTTATTTTAGGCTTTGCATGCACGTCTTTAGGCCACTAACAAGTAAAAACTTAAGCCGTATTCACACTATTAACACGTGTCGTGTCGTGCGTCATCAGAACTACATCAGAAGCCTATCGGATTTATATATGTTTAACCGACTTCAAAAAAGAAGGTTCTCTATTCGATTTTATTTTTTAATGTTTGTTACCTCAGTACTCCGTCATTTATGAACCGATTTGGAAAATTCTTTTTGCGTTGGGTTCAATTTATGTAGATACGAAGTGGTCTCATATGAATTTCATCGATATTTGACCTAGGACTTCGAAGATACATTGAAGTCGGTTTTTGTTTTTTTCTAAAAAAAAAATATAGAGGCGTGTATACTATTCTGACGTGATGCGCTCTGTCGCTGCGTCAGAATAGTGTGCACTGATGTACCTACTGCTATTCTATCTGGGTCTTTGAATTTAATTTATGATTTTAATTTTTGAATTTAATTTAATTTTTAATGTTAATTGTTATTTTCAATTTGTAATTGGCTAAAAATGGCTTGTTATTTTAATTGTAATTTAAAAAATTTTAATCTTAATGTTTTATTTATAAAAATATGGATGTGTCCGAAATAATTTTTTTTATTTTATTTTATTATTTATTAGAACAAGGTAAATGCACCCACATGTATTATCTCATCATTTATGGACAGAAATGTGTGTTGATAAAGCCGGAATCACACTATCAACCAATGACTTGTGTTCTTTGTTTAGACAAACTAGTCGTTTTTAGTTGTTCGGCCACCCAAAGACGTATTATATAATTAAATCTTTGCGGCCACCTATAGTGTTTTTTCAGTAATATCTTGTTCATTCATTTTTTTTTCGACGAAATAACCTTAACGTTTACGCGCACCAACGGAATAAAATAGTAGTATTCTTCCCTAATCTGTCATAGCTAACAACACACAAAAATTTTCAGACGTTCGTATCGTATCCTCAGATAAAATGTAGGCAGTTCGTATCGAATATGATCTAGCTGGCTGCTGGCCGAGTCTGGTCTACAAGACAAGATCCACTCATCAGCAGACCAATGAACTCCTTGCAATAGACGCAGACGAGGAATATTTTACTATTGAGTGATGATTGAGTGTGTTCTGTTGATTGAGTTGAGTATGACCCATACAAATTTTCTCTATGGTATGACCATACCGGAAATAGGCCACCCCTATTCATAATTTTATTACAGATAAAAGAAATGACTATTTCATTCATTCATTTCATTCGTTCAAAATCGCTTCAACTGGTGTTGGCGTCTACCAAAATGAGTTTTTTCTAGATTTAGCAGAATTGTAATTGCTTTCAGGATAGGTGAAGCAGTATAATTCACGGAAGAACACCAGCCTTTTAATATATCGGTCCATATACACAAAATATTCTAAGTTAATTAGAGGTGAAAAAAGTTATCGGTGTTTTAGAATGGCCGAGTATTTGGCTGCTATATTTGGTACAGAAAAGGACAAGTAAGTATTATATCGTGGTAACTGCTTATCAATCTTCATCCTTTGCTGTGTCTGAGTTGATATTACTATCATCATTCATATTATTCGGATGGTAGGTTATGTTGGGGCTGCCTTTTCCTAGTGCCTAATGTTCCCTATTCCATCGTCTTTATGAAACCATTTTTATGTCTAATCCAATATATAATTTCACTATCATTTATGCTACTCGTAACATAAGTATCACCATAGAATAAATTAAGGGTACCTGTACCACCTACATGTATGTATTTTTCTAAAGAAACTAATTTTTTTCAGAGTAAATTGTTCTTTCTACTTCAAAATCGGAGCATGCCGTCACGGGGATCGATGCTCACGTATCCATAACAAGCCGACCTTCTCACAAACTGTGCTCCTACAGAACTTGTATGTCAACCCACAGAACTCAGCTAAATCTGCCGATGGCAGTCACTGTGAGTATTGAGTATATATCTTTGCCAAGAGGCATACAAAAGTGACAACACAGAGAACGAAATATTTAAAACAGTTAAATAAAGGGCTAATAATTAACCCATTGGCTTCTCAAGGGTCTTCAAAGGGTTTACTAGTGCTTGTAATCTGTGTTAGGTTGGCCTGCTTTTATTTGCTACAGCTGATCAAGACATTTATTATGTTATTGGCATAAGAGTATAATTTGATGCCATTGTCAATCTAAACACAAGAATGTTACAAATATTAACTACTAGCTGCGCCCTGCGGTTTCACCCGTGGTTTCCCGGAATAAAAAGTAGCCTATGTGTTAATCCAGGGTATATCCTGGATAGCTTATAAGCTATCTCCATACCAAATTTCATCAAAATCCATTCAGTAGTTTTTGCGTGAAAGAGGTAACAAGTTTGTAAGAATGGATGTATGGATGTAACAAAGGTACATCCATACATCCACTCTTACAAACTTTCGCGTTTATAATATTCTAGTAGGATTGCCATAGCTTAATATACTCTCCTAAAGAAAATATCTTCAGAGTAAATAAAGAATATTTTTTTATATTTCTTATATGAATATTGACTTGCTATTGCCAAATTCATGCCTGCATTTGTACAAGGCTACTATGTTATCCATTCACTTTTTTTACAGTGGTTGTCGCTAATGTCTCGGATGAAGAGATGCAAGAGCATTATGACAATTTCTTTGAAGATGTCTTTGTTGAATGCGAAGACAAATATGGAGAAATTGAAGAGATGAATGTTTGCGACAACCTAGGTGATCATTTAGTCGGAAATGTTTATATCAAAGTAAGTATTTAGATGTAAAAAAATCAACTGCAACAGCTCTATTCTATTTCTCTATAGAATTTAATTGAACAATCCTCATAAAAACGAATTGTGGCAACATACAGTTTTATTGCATGTTGTTCTGTAAGCTATCCTGTGATGGTGGCATACATTTATTACAGAGAAAATAACTGCATAAGCATAACTGAAATACAAGTATGTAGTTAATTAGCCTATAACTTATTTTTAAAATTTCAGTTCCGACGTGAAGAGGATGCTGAGAAAGCTGTGAATGATCTGAACAACCGTTGGTTTGGAGGTCGTCCTGTGTACGCTGAGTTGTCGCCCGTGACAGACTTCCGTGAAGCTTGCTGCCGTCAGTATGAAATGGGAGAGTGCACTAGGAGTGGATTCTGCAACTTCATGCATCTCAAACCTATTTCTAGGGAACTGAGAAGGTAATAGGGATTTAATGTTATTTATAGATAAAATATTATGAAAAGAAAATTATTATTTTATAGATACCAACAATGTCTTATGTGTGTTGAGATGCCAGCTCTCGCCCCGCATGTAGTGAGCACTTGTGAGCAAGTGAGATAGATGTGCTATGAGAGGTGTCGAGGGGTGCAGGTGCAAAATTAGAATTTTAGCTGAGCTTGTATAGGCTCTTAAAACTATCTTCAGTCATCACAAACAAAAGGGATATTTTTTTGGAACTGAGTGATGAGACGAGCAATTCGTTTGTCTGATGGTAAGCGTTACGCCTGCCCATAACAATTGTAGTGCCACCCAGAACTTTTAATGCCACAAAAAGCACTGTGTATAAGTGCTCATCACCCCGAGACATCAGAATATATTAGGTCTCATATGCCCAATAATTTTGCTGGCTGCAATGCCCTTCATGACAGGAACACAGTAATGGTTGCGAAATGCAGCTTGGCGGCAGAATAACTGGCAAAGCTGTGGTACCTATCCAGATGGCCTCCCTTATAGGACAGACCTATCACGAGTATAATGATAACCAACCAAAATGATACCAAGTCTCAAAAACCATTCCTATGAAGACAGACTTAAAGAACTAGGATTAACAACTTTAAGAGCAACATAAACGATGGGGTAATTTAATAGAGACTTACAAGATTTTGAACAATTATTATAACATACCGGACCTGTCAAACATACTATACAAACTCAATAACAATTAGGCACCAAGAGGGCACTCGCTGAAACTGGTTACGCACCCAAGTACAAGCAATGCCAGAAAACACTTCCTGCTGAACCGTGTAGTGAGTGCGCGGAACAAGCTTCCAGAGATAGTAATAAGTGCTCCTACTGTGAACTCTTCTAAAAATAGACTTGACAAATTTAATATTGGACAAGTGCACTGAAGGGCCATACACGCATCAGCTTTAAGCTGCTAGTGTATTAACAATAATAATAATATGCAAATGTTTGTTGTCGTTTCAGATACTTGTACTCCCGTCGCAAGAGTGGCGGCGGCGGCGGCGGCGGAGGCGGCGGCGGTGGCGGCGGCGGCGGCGGAGGCGGTGGCGGCGGCGGCGGCGGCGGTGGCGGCGGCGGCGGGCGGCGGACGCGCAGCCGGTCGCGTGACCGCCGGCGCCGCTCGCGCTCCCGCGAGCGCGCGCGCCGCGACCCGCCGCGCAACTCCCGCTCCGGTCGCTACTGACCGCCCCAAAGGACAAGCGGTACTACACAGTGATTGCGGACAATGATAACACAGTAACGTCAGTAACCATGTCCTTTCATTTTGTTTGTATGAATAGTTGAAAACAGTGTACTTTAACTAGCAAGTTGTAACTTTGTCATCAGGCCATTTTCATTCTGGGGTACATGCCTATTTACAAATTTGTCAAAGATTGTTTTTCACTTTTCATATAAAACGCTTATACGGGTATTTGACAAAAAACAAATTACATATATTAATGAACACCCTGAAAATATATCTGACTACTCTGATACTCGTCTTGGATGTTGCAACAAAACGATGACGTCACGGCTATATTAACTACTTGAAATTTAAATGGCTGTAATTATTTTGTGACAAATATTGGTTTTGTTTTCACATTTAACCATTATTTCATGTCTATTTCTTAAAGACAGTGGATAAAAGATAAGTCAGGAGCGGGGCCGGTTCAGACCGGGAGCAGACGGGGCTACGTCAGACAGCATAGCCCTGGCTGGGCTCCGGCTGGGCCCCGGCCCTTGTTTCATACAAATTCAAACAATACAACAGAGCCCAGCGAACCAATTCAGAACCTCACGATAACTCGTTGTCCATTGATTCTGTTTCATATCTTACAATGCAAATATTGTACACTAAACGAATTCGGTAAATGCAATATGTAATCGATACCAATATTATAATCAAAATCTTATTAAATTTTTGGGGCGGAATAGCTCGAAAAGCAACATACCGATCGTAAAACGACATCGATAATAGTCGAATCGATTCCGTATTCGTTATCATGAGGTTCTGAATCGGGGGGCAAAACGTCCCCGGCCCGCTGTCTGTGTGGTTTGAGCTTTAATTTTTTATACTTGTCAAATACCCTATTGTTGATTAGGAACATAATGTTGAACGAAAACTTATTGGAAATAAGCATTGAATGACTTATTGCCAAACCGCTTGTATGAGGCTGCAGCTCCTTGTTTACAGTTATCTATTCACTGACCTCAGCCATGTCTTATTATTAAATTACCCAAAATTGTGGAGTCATAATTTTGACATTTCATTGTTAAAGGCCTTAATCTTGCCTATGAATATAATTATGTTTACCAAAATAATTATGGCACTAGAACTATTCAACATGCTAAGGGAGCTATTAGAGGCATGAAGTTATTTACTTTGTAAAGCATGAAATTAAACTTATCGACACAAAATTCTGTAGTAACATTTTAATAACAGGCCTTAAATGTATAAATCAAATTACCGATAATGAGGCAAAAACGACTGGCATTTGGGGGATTTGCTGACCTTTCCAGGTGAGTGACCTTTACGAATTTGTAAAATACCTCCAAATTGAGTGGAATAAACTTCAAGGCAACATTTTAGTAATAACATCATTAGCCAATGTATTTTAATTAGGAAACATACCCAAACATTAAGTGCAGATGATTATGTACAACATAATGTTTTTGGACTGATGGGTAAGTGAAAACAATGGCTAAAGAAAATAATTATGTTCAATAATATATTTAGAATTGTCTGGGTATAAAATGAGTTAATTTCTTCCAGTTTTAACAGAAGACTAATCCGGATATTCGTTGGGCAATTGTTGCAAGGTGTCGCAATATATGACGTGGGCAGCATAGCGCGATGTTGACAAACATCACGCCATGTCGCATGCTGCATATACTGATTTCTAGACACTGGACAGACAATGGTGCAAAATTTTGCTCTTGTCACGTCGCTTGTGGCTGTACAACAAAGCCACACAAGATAGCACAGTTGCCTAAAATATCATGTTTAGAAAATTATAACTCAACGATTAATAATTTGTGTTGACGTACACTGTTTGATACAAAATTACAATACTTGAACAATATATATGATGTTTATTGATTTATTGATTATTGTATAATAATCCATGGGTCAGTTAAAAAAAAAATGGGAATATACGAAATATTTTGTATTTTATGATTGTAAATTGTATGTTGTATTAGTAGAATAATTATTGAATTACTTTGGTTTCTCCCATAATTGACAACATTTCGATGTATTTACCTTTTTTGTCAGATTTTTGTGATATCTGGGCACCAAAATTAATTTTAAATTTGACCAAATGTGCTGATATTGGGTAACAATGTATACTTTTTAGCAATGTGCAAAAGAGACAGACAGTATTTTGGTACTTCAGTGTCGAATTGCATCACATTTGTATATTATCATTCAAAATGTATAGACGCATGTTAGTAATCCTTTACTTCTGATCTCTTTGGTTAACGAAATTTCAATTGACTGTCAATGTCACCAAAGAGTATAGCAACTTTTTTTTACTGGTCCTGGCAAAGACGTTATAGAGATTCTGCCGAACTCTTTACACCTTCGAGTTTTATCAAAATATGTCCAAAACCAGTGAATGAATTTTTTAAAATCTTATTTTTCTTTAATGTACCATGCGAAAACCTCGAAATGGAATACAAAAATCAAAATGAAATGTTGTCAATTATAAATATTATCGTTGAAAATACAATTCAGAAAACTAGAAATTAGGGTTATGATTTATTTTATTGTGAGTTTCAAATGTGTTCGAGTATTTTGTGTAGTACCGCGAGTCCATTCATACCACTGCAATAAATACTGTTGAAGTTCACTTGAAGTCTCCAGTTTATTTTTATTTTCATATCAAGTTAATATTGATAAGTTTTCCTTTGAACTATGCAGTAACTTTGCAGTACATTACCATCATAAAGTATATTTGTAAGAAAATGTGTATGTTTAATAAAATCATAAGATTACATTTCCAGAAAATTGTTGTTTGTTTGTGGTTTACATAAATGTCTTGCTTTGTTTTCAAAGCGGATTTATTAAGGCACAGTTTAGTAACAGACAGTAGGTCAACTCTTAAAAGCCATAGAACAGCAGGGCGATCATGTATCTTTTATTTCAATCAATTTCAATAAGAAACCAGTTTCGATGATGGTTTTGCGATCACGTAACCCGTTTGTTGCAATCAAACGTCAACAAAAGCTCAATTGAAATAAAAATAAATTTTGACAAACAAAGTTTATATCGATATATAAACCATAGACAAGAGCCGTATTACACAGTAAAAATGAATAGATTGGGCGTATACATAACGAACGTACGCACAATTTCGCTTTGTAAGTTTGTCGGGTAATCGATAGGAGCACATTGAAATCGAGACAAAAAGTTACATGATCGCATTTTATTTATTGAAACAAATTTCTATTGCACGTTAGTCTGCAACATGCGATGTTTGCAACAGACTTACGTGATCGCCCTGCTGGAGTGCCTTAAAAATCTGAGTGGACCATGCCCATCAGAGGCGAGGCCTTATTACTGTCTCCAGCTGCTATCTGAATTTTTCTAAAATCGCGTTGCTTTTGGTTGGTCTTTTTTGTTTATTGTATTGTGTTCCAGGGATGGCGCGCTGATATTAAAAATAATAATTTTGAAACGACTTACGAAATAGGGGATCGGACAAATTTTCAGAAAGTGTTTTATATTAACTACAATCAATATATATAGCCATGAAAAATACTATTTTAATAAAATAACGCTCTAAAAGTACCTAAAACTATATTTAAATATTATGTTTCAAATATTGCCGCGCAAAAGGTCACCTCAAAGTTGTGACGTCATATGTAGGTAGAAAACGACAAACACTTCGAAATAAAACTTGCAAAGAAATTTTAATATGTTTTATGAAGTTTGGGGACGATATTGTAGTAATGGAACGAAAAAATTAGCAAAAATACATTTTAAGAAAAGCATAAACGTAAAATAAACACAAGCTTGACTCACGGCATTTGCCTACAAATGACGTCATGCACTGTGTTGGTGTTTCGGAACAGATTAAAAATGACAGAATTATTAGGTTTTATTTATTGATTTAAAAATATAAATCATTATTATTTCACAAAAATATTGATTGAATGATCTTTCTGGTTTGACGAACGTTCGATGTAACTACATTTTAGATTTTTCTCGATTACAGTCCGATCCCCTATTACCTACTAACGATTTGCGTAAATTTATATTATATCTAAACAAAAAAATCTTTTTTGACACAACAAAAAAAAAACAATTACATTTCGCATATCATCGCTTACGTTGAAATCCCCGTGTAACACATGAATTCGGGCTTTTTAGAAACAAACCTGACCGCTTCATTAGATAGGAAAACATGCTCATTATGAAATTATCCACGGAATGTTATGGGAGAACTGCGGGCGACAGACGCCGCAATCCTGCGGTTAAAACCAGGGACGGCTTGAAGCTGTCAATAGGGGCTCGTTTATTTGGGTTCTAAACTTACGTAATTTTTGGTTTAATTGAAATATAACAAATTTTAATCTAATTTATAGTTGGCCATACAAGTTCCTACCTTACATAACAATATTTAGTCGAAATAATAATCTATAGTTACAAAAAAAAGAAAGAACCTTTTTTGTGATTTAAAAATTAATTAAATTGATGAACTAATAGTAGTCGGTAAGTATTGGATAGGGCAGGTTTAAAAACCATAGGATTTCTAATAAAAATACTTAATTTACCTTTTTTACATTACATAATAATATTCGTTATTTCCTTACTACGATTTTATATACTATCTATTATCTGTTTTATTCGGTTTCGCTGCGGTATCTCCCAGTAACTTCTGGTCCCCATAAACGGTTTCCCAAAAATTAATGTTTTTCTCGTCAACATTTCGTTCGCATTTGAAGCTGCTGTTTCCTATTGTGTAACAATACCTTTCCGTGTCCGTAAAGGGTTGCCATGTATCTGCGTGGTTCATCGGTGTAGGATTTCTAAAACGTGAAAATTCATGAAACATAATGTAGGTATCTATTATTTTATTTCGAGTTACCAATATTCATTGGAAAGTGTAAGAATACCCAACCAATTAAATTTGTTTGGAGCAAATTCCGTAATAGAGATAGAGACGTTAGAATAATTATAAAATTATATCTGACACCGTGTTACGATAATATGATCTGTTTGTGCAAGCTTAGTGACTGCTCCTGAGTAGGTAGGTAGGTAAACTTGTGATCAGCCGAAAAAAAGTTTGTTTTTTCTACTTCTGACACCCAGTCAGAAGTAAAAATAAAGAAAAAACGAACATTTTTTTTCAGCGTTTGACCAGGATCTCGCTTGATGAGAAGCGACGATGTGGTCGAAGATGTAGCACGCTTACCCAGTAAGTGCATGTTCACTCTTGATTTGAACACACCCAGATTGTATTCATGTGTGTTCTACCAATTTTTTTTAAAATATCTGCAGAACATTTTTGCACCTCGTGCCACGTCGCGCACTGGGGGCACCATCGCAATACCAGCCTGTTAATGTGAGTTTTTTTACTTTTTATTTTAACTTACCCAGTCTTAGCGAAATTACTCCATAGTCCGGTAAAACGTTTAATAATACTTTTTGATTCTTCTGTTATTGGTATGTCCAAGTTTGTTATATTAAACTGGTACGGCAGTTCATCAGCATGGCACGTGCCTTCTACGGCGTCCATCTTATAGTGCTTTTTAGTGTAGTTCCTTTCGGTTTCTACTCCGAACTTGTACAAATAAACGGGCTCAGCCGTGCGGCGCGAGAAGTAGCGAGCAAACCGAACAATGTTAAACACAAACAGCTTATCGGTTTCCAAATTTACCACTTCTTGTAACGAGTCCATAGTTATATCTTTTCCACCGAAGTAATGATTGCGAATTTTTTCATCGGCATCTTTCACTTTTTCCGCAGATAATTTAAATTTTAACTCTCTCGGCACGACACTGCCGACTTTCGACAGGAATCCTAGAGTATGTGGTAATTTCCTAGCTATTTCGATACCTTCTCCAGAGGTATATCCCAAAATAATAGGCACTTTAGCCAAGCTACCTCCGCTCAATATATCGGGTGGTGGTTCCGTAACGAACTTTTCTATTTTTAGATAAGATTTTTCCAAAACGGGACCGAATAAAATGCCGTCTGTTATATCTGCGTGATCGGATTCTATTTGAGGTAACTGAACGTTGACTAGAGATAAAGTTGGTACGGTCCTTAGGAACTCTAGCAGTTCTTTCGGGTCTTCAGTGTTTTTGCCTAAAAGTTTCCCTAGCTGAAACGCTCTTTGTCGGCCGTAGATATTGTAGCCCCATTCGTTTAGGCACACTCCACTTTGGCATATAGCTTTGTTGAATAAACCTTGGCTCATTTTTGATACTAAATGATAGGAAGTCGAAGCAGATCCTGCACTGCATCCGAAGATTGTAATATTATTCGGGTCTCCACCGAACGCGGCTATATTATTCTTTACCCATTTTAGCGCCATGACCTGGTCTTTCAATCCCGCATTTCCTGGCACTTCTTCATTGTCTAAGCACAAGAAGCCTAACACTTCTAATCTGTAGTTGAACGTGACGAGGATGACGTCGTGAGCGAGGAAGAAGTCGGGTCCGTAGTAGTCGGAGTTCCCGGAGCCGGTGTAGAAGCCGCCGCCGTGGATCCACACCATGACGGGCAGCGAATGGGTTGGCGTTAGGTTCCTGGTGTATACGTTAAGGTAGAGGCAGTCCTCGCAGCCGGTCTCGATGCGGTCCAGGCGCTCGTTGTACTGAGGACACACCGGTCCGTGCTCGGACGCGTCGCGGACGCCCTCCCATGGGTCAGGGGGCTCAGGCGCCTGTTGAATGAAATCTTTTAGTATAAACATTACCCTTCGAATACTTCAGAGACATTACCCCATAATTAAAAGACATCTAAATAACAACGAGTTGGCATTGACTTTAAACCAATTTGCATTCTGATTTTGGAATAAATTAAACATCTGACGTTCGTAATTTTTTAAGTTTAGTTTTCCTACCTACAAAAGCAATATTTATTCTTTTTTAGACAGTTAACAATTCGCAAGAACATTGTGTCTTTGTATACCTTGTAGTTGCCTAATCCTTTGCTCTCACCTAAACACACGCAATCTCGCGTACCTATCTATTTATGTGCCCTCAGACTTATGTAATATGTAAATATGTCCTCCAATATTTAATCTGAAGAGTATATTAAAAAGAGAGCAACAAACAAGAGCATTAAATATGTAGCACGTAGAGTTACTATTAATATATTCTTGTGGCTCTAAAAATCTGTGCCTCTGTACAAGTCAAATAGCAACTCTACCGGAGTTGAATTCTAATGCGAGTACGGAGGCACCTGCTTGCGTATGCATGTGGAAGAAATAAAAAAATGTTTAAGCGACGAGCTCTATCGGTATGTCTTCATTTGCTACTCACCTTGAATCTTAAGTTGCCGACGGGAGGCTTCGCGTATGGTATACCTTTGAATGCTGCGTATTTTTCCACGCCTTCGCAGAAAGCGCCTTTCAGAACGCCCTGAGTTACCCGTACAAAAGGCATCACGTCACTGACCCTGAAATTACCCAAACATGATTATTTATACCGCTGCGCTCGTATGAGGTTTTTATGATTTTTACACAATATTATCTCTTGAAATAATTCCTAATTAATACCCTTTTAACATTGTTTGAATTGGTATATGAGTCGCGTGGTTGACAAAGGTTGTTGGTCCGTTGCCAGAGAACGCCTTGTCAATTCGTTTTATACTCGATATCAATTTTGTAGGTTAATGTGGACTCGCTATTAACCTACTTACTACACTTACCTATTATGGAATGGAGCTAATAAGGTAAAAAAAATAACCTTGCATATAGGTTTGTTTATAAATAGGTTCATCTACATAGTACTTAATATATAATACTCATGAAATTGGATTGTCTTTTGACCGGAACAGTTATTCTGGTGGTAATCGTAACTTGGCGAGGCATGTTGTTTACAAATAGCTTATCAAAGCAAATGTAATTATCTCAAACAATATATGCCTAGTATCGAGCCATTGAAGAGTTTCGCTGATCATCAGATTGGCTCGGTGGGATACCTAGATTTTTGCAAACATATATTCTTTAGCGTCATATCACAGAATACTAATGGACAGTAGCATCACTCCGCAAAGAAATTTAAACAAATAGCGACTCTTGCTATGACGCAATAAAATTCTATTCAGCTCGCGTAGTGCTGCATACCTACCAGTCATATTAACCTACAGGGCGCCTCTCTTTCTATCGCATAGCTTTTATCTCTTCTGACGCGGCACGTGTAACGACGCGCGACCCGCCGCCGGTGTCCGGCTATGTACTTGTAGCTTCGTACCTACAGTGCGGAGTGCGCTAGGCCTGGTCATATGAAGAAAATGTAAACAATACCGGGAATCTCGAGTCATGTCGGGATCTATCTCTTTTCATTTGGAATCAGGGTGTAGGTACCTACCTAATTTATGTTTTTCATAAAGGAAAGATTTGGATGTATGATTGTGAAATAACTTTTTATACCGGAGGTTAACGTTAACATGGACTGAATATAACAGGCAATGTATATCTATATAAATATTCTGGTATATTATCTGCGCCGCTTTTTATGTTACCTACTTGCTTTGCTATTCGCTCAACGAATCTCTTTTGTAATTTGAAATACCTAAGTACGTTCATTTAAATTTAATGACATTTTTATTATTGCAAGTAAAACATGAGCATTACCGTTAGTGCTACGTAGTTTAATCCTGTACTTCTAATAACTTAGTTCGTTTTGAACCTAACTAAACAGGTGAGTTATTGATCAGTGATCCCTATGGCAAGTACCCTAAGCGTTAGAGATAGAACAATGCTTTGTTAGAAATCTATTTAGATTTTTTCAAACTTGTTTTTAAATTTGTTTTTGCCAGATTTCTGTTCAAAAACACAGCCTGTATACCTATCTAATATTTTTTTTATAAAACGGGGTAATGAGACGAGCAAGTCGTTCGCATGATTGTAAGCGCCAATCCTGCCCAGAACTTTTAATACCGTAAAAAGTACTGCGTAGCACTGCATTAAGCTCATCACCCCGTGACATCAGATATAAGTCTCATATGCCCAGCAATTTCGCTGGCTATGCCCTTAACAGGAACACAGTAACGTATGCGCACTACTGCTTGGCGGCAGAATAACTGGCAAAGCTGTGGTACCTACCCAGACGGCCTCTCGCATACGAGAGACCTACCACGATTAAGCTTAATAGGTACTAAGTTTACAGACGGACTGTGTTGCTAGAAATAACGCAGTTTCTAAGGAATGCTCTAATTAATGTGAAAAGAACTAAGTATAAAGAAAGGAGCTTAATTGGGTAGTATTTTTGTAAGAGCTAAGTGTAGGAGCTGTTGTAACCGACTGCCTGAAGTGCCCTGCTGACCTTTGCTATGTAAATGGCACTTCGTGGATACGAAACTGGTACTATTATTTATTCTGTGACGAAACACAGTTTATAATGTCAAATGTATCAAGTATTATCATTAGAGCGTGCTTGATTTACCTATCTGCTGATCCGGAAATAAATTAACCTGCCATTCAACAACCCTTCAGTGGGAGAAGCATGTAATACCTACCTACCTACCTACATTGTTGGTAGACCTGTAGCAGAGGCCTGCCTGCTAAATGTTAACTTATGTAGGTAAACGACCCCGGGCTTAATCTCATTAATATTAAATAAACACATTTTCGCGGTTTTACTTCTATTATTGCATAGGGTGGTAAACGTCTAATTAGTGAAAATAAACTTTGGCCTGGTTTTGCTTTACACAAGCCTGACTATATTTAGTAATTTAAAAAGGTCGTCGTGCTGAAAATCGGTGACTGAAGTTAAGGCTTAGACTTTGACTAGTTTTCCACATACCCTACAAAAACTTTACAACCTAGCGCGGTCCATATATTGGCCATATATAAGCCAGTGGATTCCGGTGGAGCCTAGAAAAATGAATACTTACCCACTTTACTGCTTCGTCGCATTTTTATGTAAATAAATCGTTCAATATTGGCAAAACACTTTCTTCGGGAAGTTTGCTCAGACTTGGGGTAAGATAAATAATCAAAAGTAAGTGTTTCTCTGTAATGTTGTGACCGATGTCCTGGTAGTTTAGTTGGTAGTAGTTGGTTACCTATCTATCAATATTGTATGTAAAGTGGAATCTGTTTGGGAGTGATATTGAACAAGTTTACTTGTACTGTCAATTATTCTGTGGTCAACTGGTCATGCTGTGCTGAAAAAATAATTGAATTCTGTCTACGTCAGACAAGTTCGTCTACATATGCTCAATATTTACTACTACAATTTAAAAATCCACCGACACAAAAATCCTATAAAAAGTAAAAAACGGCTGAACCGATTTGATAAATATGTCTAAGAACCACCGCTAGAAAACCTGCTTTCAAATAAATAAAAAAACGCATCCAAATTGGTTCACCCGTTAAGAGCTACGCTACGGTGCCACAGACAGACACGCATAGTTGTCAAACTTAGAACACCCCTCCTTTTTGTGTCGGGTGTTAAAAATTACCAGAGTTGAAAGTTACAAATTAAGGTTGAATCATTTAATCTGATTATGAGTAAAGTCTTGTACAGTATCTTGTCTTGTATCAGTCTATCACAACACATATCAAGATATGATGTACGACGAAAACTTTTGTTTAATTGACAGATAATAATAATTATACGATGTGCACACTAATTTGTAGTTAACTAGTGAGCTTCACCTATAAATAAGTAAATAGTTAAGTATATAAATTAATCGTAAAACAGTATAATAGAATAATACTAGCTGTGTCCCGCTGTTTCACCTGCAGTTTCCCGGGAAAAAAGCCTATCTACCTATCTAGCCGGGGTAGCCTATTTTCCTTTCCAGGGCCTAAACAACCTACATACAAAATTTCATCAAAATCCGTTCAATAGTTTTTGCGTGATTGAGTAACAAACATCCATCCATAAATCCACCCATCTAATTTCACAAGCTTTCCCATTTATAATATATGTTAGTAATATTACATGTAAACAACTTTTATTCTAATCCGGTTTAAATGCAAATTTTAATAAACGCTCGTAATACTCACGCAGGGCCGGCAGTGGTCACACTGAAGCCTATTTCTGACGAGCAACATAACCATCGAAAATGAACCATTTTCTTCTGACTTAATACAATGAAATTGGCTTTACTTGGATAACATACACCTATTTACGATACAATTCAATTAGACGCAGACGTGTGTACCCCGACACGTTGTAAACATTACGACAGCAGTCGTGGCTTGTTTTATCACAGTGCAGATAAGCATTTATCATCAGAGTTTGATACGACAGTTGCGAAACCGTTGCATGGTTGAACGTAATTAAAAAGCAACCTGGGACTTTCAACTACAAGCCGGAAACCGAATTTTACAGAAGCGATAAACTTGTGATTTATACGTCGATTTGCAAAACGACGTCGTAAAACAGTTGCGAGGACTAAATATTCATCGGGCACGCTGAAAAGCTAGACATGCTATAGATAGAGTTCGCTAGATATCTAGAGTAACATCGCGAATTTGTTACCCGCGTCTTAGCTTCACGTCGCGTCGCGTC
The DNA here is from genome assembly GCA_951640565.1 of Petrophora chlorosata. Classification (NCBI taxonomy): domain Eukaryota; kingdom Metazoa; phylum Arthropoda; class Insecta; order Lepidoptera; family Geometridae; genus Petrophora; species Petrophora chlorosata. Next base: position 6,455,867 of record OX621197.1, on the reverse strand, counting down.
GTTTGAACGTTAGAAAATCGCGTCGGCTGACTACGTAAAGACAAACGAAAGGGTTGTATGTAGAGTGGAGTATGTATGTGTGTAGGAAAACATAATTGCGAACTCATGTCTTTGTACCGTTTGCCGTAAGCCCGTATCCTTGTCGAACGATTAGATGGAAGTCGTAGATCGTGTTTTAGTTAAAACGTTGTTAACAGTACGTACGAGATGTTCTGTTGTTTTTTAATTATGAAATAACTTCAACTAACAGTTCACAGAAACACTAATTATGTTAACCTAAATAAATCTTCAAAGCTATAAATGTAATAATCTTCAAAGAAGGTAAGTATGATATATATACCTACCAGCAAATCTACCAAATTTGTCTGTTGTAGGGTAACTTTGAAATCCTGGGACGGTTACAGCATGCCGGGATGCCAAGTTTATACCCGCCAAATATAAACAAACGCAAATCTGCCTTTAGTGCATGGTCTACAGACGATCTTCGGCTCAATTCAGAACTCGATAAACAGCTAGCTATTGATCTCTACCCCTATTTATAGCTACATTTAGCACTGAACTGTTTGCGCCAAAAGCTGCTAACTCAACCTTTTGTATCACAAAATGTATAAAATCTACATTTTATTGGCGAACTAAATTTTGTTACGGAATTAAAGATAATAAACCGTTTTTGTTATCAGCAGAATGAATAGAACTTTACAAATAGACATTTATCTGATGCGCATTTGCATAGAACCTACGTTTGTACAGCGCGCCTAGATTATCACGAGGTAGGTAAGTCATTCATGCGTAAGTAGACGTTAGATTAGGGTGGCCATAAATGCCGGGGCCCCATCCGGGACGTTTTGGGGAAAAGTAGAGGGGGAAGGGACTGCCAAGGTCGCCTGAAAACGAGAACGTCAGTAGCCGTTCTCGAAGGGAAATGATGAAGTGGAGGGTAAATATGTCCTGGTTAAGGGTCTCTCCATCAGTGTGGACAGGAGAGGACTTAGTCAAAACTGGATAAATGTTTATGCTATGTATTCTCTTCGTACTTTACTACTAATATAAATGCCAAAGGGTGTGAGGGTGTGTGTGTTTGTCACCACTTAACGTCTGAACGGATTTTGATGAAGTCTGGTATGTAGTACCTATTATAAAACAGGATACTTACCATCCCTGAAATAGAACACTTCCTTAAAGAGGAACTATAACTACGCAGACGGAGTCACGGGTGTAGATGTCTTTATTTCTTCCTTTTAAACCGTCTCAACATTGGTGGATTGACAACCTTAGATAACAAGAAGCAAACGCCTTCTAACAAAACATCTAAATTTGTGTATGTACCTTAAAAGTAGGATAAGTAAGTATAGATAGCAGAAGTACGTATGTAGGATAGTAGGTATGAATTCTTACATACGTACTATACATTAAAAAACGACTTCAACGTATCTTCGAAGTCCAAATATCGATGTAATTAAATGGGGCCACCTCGTAGCTATACTGAAATAAATGCAAAAATATTTTTTTGAAATCTGTCACCAGTTGGCGGAGTAATCGGTGAACATACAAAAAAATATACAGTGGAACGTAGAACCACCTTCTTTTTAAAGTCGGTAAAAATAAACGATGAAGGTCATCGCTACAAACACATACGTTTAGTTAGAACATTAATAAAATGTTGCAGGCGCGCCTTCAGTCTGTACGAAATGAAAAGTTTCTCGGATACTCTCAGGCCGGAATTTTGATGCTCTCAAATCACGAAATGTACCGACCACTCTGCCAGAACGTATGGCAACGCTATGTTAGATAGGTATACTGTGTCTAATCTAATCCGGGAAATAGACGTAATTCATCATCAGATTAGGGCTCAGGCGCCTTTACTACACGTATGACGTCTACTACATAAAACATAAGTAGGTAAAGGAATACGGTGTTTATGGAATGTATAATAATGTATATTGCCTACGTTTCGCTGCATAATAAAAAGGAAGTACTAAAAAGAAACATAAATATTACTCTTATCGCGCTAACTTGTCAAAATTCATCACAACCGGCCCCTCTCCTAACATAAAAATATGAGTAGGTTACCAGATGAAGTTTTCTTCGCGTTATACCAATTTGTGTATCTAAGATAATGCATATATTATGTAGGTATGGGGAGACCACGTGCCTTCTATCTTACGCGAAGAGCCACCCCTCTATGTTGGTGATTCCACCCCCGGGACGCCAAAGAGGGGCTCGTTTCGTGTGTTTTGACGTAAAGTACTCCAGAAGAGACAACTTTCCGGGTCTACTGGAAGAATTCAAAGAAATTTCAAATGTAAAGTGTAAATACAATTAGGTATATAAAGTTGCTGAGACTCAAAGGCCCATGGAAATTAGCTTTATGACCTGGAACCGAGAAAGCTGGGGCCGATTAAAATGACGGAAGTGGAGTTTCCCGGAAACGAACCAAAATGTAGGAATTCAAAATACGACAACGACCGATCCTCCTTTACATTTGACGGGATAAATATATAACCTGTTTTGATGACTGAATATTTCAGTGGTAAGAACTGAAATGGTTAGATATAACTATTATATTTACTTATATTGTTCTTTATCGCATCATTCATACCTTCTGTAAAAAAGTTTCAAACGATTTTTCAGACCTATATCTATTTATACACACAAGAACAGTGTGTGGTGCTGGTGCAAGTACAAGTGGCAAGTACTGGTGGTAGGTTTCTCGTATACGAGAGGCCGTCTGGGTGGGTACCACCCCTTTGCAAGTTATTCAACCGCCAAGCAGTAGTGCGCAAGCATTACTGTGTTCCGGCTTGAAGGGCGTTGTAGCCAGCGAAATTACTGGGCATTATGAGACTCAACAGCTAATTGTCTCAGGGTGACGAGCGCAGTGCAGCGCCGCGCAGGATTTTGCAAAACAAAGTTCTGGGTGGTGCTGTTATTGTTATGGGCTGGCGTATTACTTACCATCAAGCAAACGACCAGCTCGTCTCGTCATACAGTTACATTAAAAAAAAAAAGTGTATCAATAGATGTAAGTGGTATAGGTAACTAAATGAGCTAACTCCATATTCATGTCTATGTATATATATTTCACATCGTAACCTACTCCTACGTCACTATCACTACATAGTATAAAACAAAGTCGGTTTCTCTGTCCCTATATCCCTTTGTATGCCTAAATCTTTAAAACTACGCAACGGATTTTGATGCGGTTTTTTTAATAGATAGAGTGAAGAGGAAGGTTTATATGTATAATAACCATGCGAAGCCAGGGCGGGTCGCTAGTAATATTATAAATTCGAAGTCTGAGGGCGTGTTTGTTTGTTACCACTTAACTACTAAGCTGATTTCGATGAAATTTAGTATGTAGGTACTTTAGGTCCTGGAAACTGGAATAGAACATAGACTACTTTTCCGAATACTACGCGGGTGAAACCACGCGACGCAGCTAGTAAATGTACTTAAGTAGCTCACATTTTAGATATCAGACAACTGTTAAGTTATATTATGGAAAAAGTTTATGAAACTAGTTACAGTCCGCAGTTTAGTCCAGTTTCAACCTTCCAACTAGGGAACAGCAGTTCTAATTAATGCATTTAGTTAATAGTTTTCACTTAGGGATTCGCGCTTCAACTGTGACGTTGCATTCAACACTATGTCAAGTCATTACTGCTATCTATGTAATTACCTAAGAGGTCATGCTGATAAGAACGAAAATAATCTTAGTCAAACCTACTTACATAGTTTATGGACCTTAAGCCATACGTGACGAATACCTTCATAGTCCATTAGCCATTAGTTCCTGCGTGTCACGTAGATCACTTACCTAATTACTTTACCTATAATAGGGGGTGAGCAACTGGGCACAGCTGAACGAAAGCAGCTGAGTCCCTCGAAAAAGTGCCGGGTGGCTCATCGGGTCACTGAGGCAACGAAGTTAGAGTACTCATTCTTCGTCTATGTTTTCTTAAGTCACCAACTTTAATGTGCTTATTTTTAAACTCTCAACTCTGATGCTGTTTTGTTTTACTCAACTTGCGACTGCATCATTAAACAATATAGGATAGTGGACTACAAGACACTATAGGTACAAATAATACTAATTAGTACTTACTAGGCATACACAAGATAGGTACCTAATCGGATTTAAATAATGCATGGCAGTGCATGTGATATTCCTATAGCTAACAAACTCCACGTGTATCCACAAAGTACCTACCTAAGTCAACTTTATAAAAACTTAAGCACCTAACATAAACTTATCAAAGTTAACCACCTCAGAATGTATAAATATTGAAATTTTAGGAACATGCGATACTTGTAGAACATCCAGTGAAACATTTTACATCTCCGTTGTTTTGCCTACAAGACGGCTTACTTTAACCTCATTAATTTTTCATCATTTTCACGCGTCCCGATACGGTCTTAGATGGGCAAGTGTTTGTGGACCTTAGTGCGTGACTCCACGTGCCCGTGGAATTCTTAAGTGAAGTCTAGTTACGTGAATTTGGTTAGTTTATGATACCTGTCATTCTCTGGTCGTTCAACTATCTAACAACTACCTACTATGTCGATCTGTAGTGACATGAAAGGACAAACTTTCGCATTAATTATAATTTTAACAAGCTTTTATTTAACTTGCAATGTATGTCTATTTGTCCGGGTGGAATCTTGCAAGCTGAATTAGAACCACTTCCTCTTATCCTACGGAGTTGAAATTTTGCATACTGGTCAAAATCCGATGACAATGCAATATTATGGTGACAGCTAGCTGATCTAATGATGGAGACGGAAAATGGGCAATGGAACTCCTTGACGGATAATCGTAAAGTACTAATGTTTGGGCTCATTTTAATCTGCTTGCGGTTCCGATTACGAATTTGTTAAAAGCTTGTCTTAAAAAATATATTTTTCAACAAAAAACGTATATTTTAATAAAGATATTTAGGTACCAGTTAAATAAGGAAAGGTGGTCTAACTTCAGCCTTGTAGCCTAGCGATCACTTTGTTTTTATCTTTATAGGCGATCGTTTAGTGTCGTTTGTGAGACCTACTTCTCATTGATAAGACAACCCCAATTAATGGTATTATCGAAGGATCGACCTTAGGAATACTTACACAGGGTGTACGGCTATGCCATAGGAACGACAAGTACGTAAGTAGGTACCTGCATTTTTGGGTTCTGATGCTCCTATTATATACACAGCAAAAATTTGTTTTTTCTAAAATATCTTCAATGTACAGTAGCTGCCTCGTTACAGTTTTATTATAAGTAAGCTTAGTTTTATTTTTCAGTTTTATTATAAGTATATTATGGCTTTATGATTCGATCGCACCGTAAGACTACAGAATGTATTTTTTTCTCATTTGGCTGGTTTGAGTAGAATCAGACAAGCGACTTATTAAAAACCTCTATTAATTAAAACTTCATACCTTCAATATTTAAAGTACTTGCCGTCCATGTGCCAGAGTCGTTGTAACATTCTGTATAGTAGTACAAAGTAGGTAACATCTAACACAGAATAAATAATACGTACATCTACCTGAAGGAAGACGCTCTCCTACCTTATGCCTACTTAGGTACATAATAATTTGTATAATAGGCAAGCCGCTGACATTTAATGGTAAAATTTGCTGGTTTTAACTCACGGTAATTCGGGAAACCAAATTTAAAAACAGCCTCCTAATCCCGCGGTCTTTCGTTTGTTATTAAATTTCACAGGAAGCTGTGCTTCGCTTACTTCACAACGACGCCATGGACATATAAACATGGCTGCACACCATAATTATAATTAATAAGTAGGTATACATACTTAGGTACTATGTATATGAGAGGCGTAGTTAACCAACGCGTAGTAGGTATAGGCATGGACCATGGTATAGGTATACTTATATATAAATGCTGCACAGGGTGCACCACAGGCTATATGTTCTTACATGTATATATACTTTACCGCTGAAACTTTCATTTCCATCTTTTTTGTGCTTTTTTAAGATAAAGAGTAGGTATAAAAGCATTGATAATAAGGAAACACGGATAGAGTTGATAGTTTAATTTATTGTAAACATAAATAAACTTAATTTATTGTAAACAAAATTACAAATACAACACAATATTGTGTTACAATGGCCGGCCTTATAGCTAAAAGCGATCTCTTCCAGGCAACCTTTGGTGGGGGGTGGGTTATGGGTCTTTTCCGTTGCAGCACGTGGACATAAACAGTTAAAGAAATATTTAAGATAAACACTAGAAGTAAGATAGATGAACAGCCGGATTCCCTGTATACACCTACTCGTATTTAAATTTTAAATACTTTAACTGTTATTATACCCAATACATGCAAATACCGTACGTGATGACTTGCTGGTGGCTAGGGATACGAGCATAAGCTTGTAGGGTAGACTTACCCCAAGGCAAGCCAATTTAAGCGGTAAACTTGTACCAGCGACAATTAGCACTCGGTGATTCAGAAAGTTTTTATTAATTTTGGTTCATCTGAGATATAAAGAACAAGGAAATAGGTAATGAGAGAAATGAGAGAAAATGAAAAACGAGAACCTATTTCCTCAATTGACTTCCTCAATGGTTTGCTAGAAGAAAACTCTTTTTGTACATAAATACTTGATAATCCACGATGTAAAATGTATTTACAGGCTAGCCTTTATATATACAGGCTAGCCTTTATATTTTGTATAACCCTAGGGGAGGGCACTGTACGCTGAAACACGGGCGATGAGCCTAGTCCGGCAGCAGATACCTCAATATTATAAATTTGTTAACTAGCCAAATAAGTTTAAGAACCTTATTGAATAAATTATTTATTTATTTATTATTTATGTATTGACAGTGTACAATAAAGAATATAGTAAGAGATTTTCGGAGATCACCTCTTGTCATGATATAACAGCTGAGCAGCCGCTCAACTGCCGTCTCTCCCTAGATCTATGTGCTTCATCTTAGGCCACATCATCGCTTCACATCAGGCGAGATAGTGGCCAAACATAGATCTATCAAGCGTAAAAAATAAAAATAAATAGTTAAACTCAACCTTCTTAGAAAATTTCTTCGACGTCGCTGTAACTAACGCGTCCCTGAAGATTGTAAGAAATAAGAAGCCTGTTTAATTTTCTTTTTACTTTTGTAGCGAAAACATTTAATTTGGTTGCTCTGGTTAAATATGAAAATATTGCTTCTTTATAAATTTGTAGGAACTCACTCAAATAAAGTTAATTAAATTATAATTCTGCGATACGTTTTAAAACGTAGGTATTCCTCCTGTATCGAACATGAATACTATATAAGTAGAAGTACCGTAAAATATAAAAAATACTGAACTTTAAGATGTTATTTTTTGTTAGACCTATATTTCGTATTGTCTCTAAAGGAACTTAGTATAGTCAGGCCTAGCGCACTCCGCACTGTGCGAGTAGGTACGAAGCTACAAGTACATAGCCGGACACCGACGACGCCGGTTCGCGAGACGTTACACGTGCCGCGTCAGAAGAGACAAGAGCTATGCGATAGAAAGAGAGGCGCTCTGTAGGTTAATATGACTGGTAGGTATGCAGCGCTACGCGAGCTGAATTGAATTTTATTGCGTCATGGCAAGAGTCGCTATTTGTTTAAATGTCTTTGCGGAGTGATGCTTCTGTCCCTTAGTATTCTGTGGTATAGTGTAGGTTTTGTTTCAATTTCTAGGTGTAGGGTATAGACCCTATGCTTACTTTTAAGTAGCTCACATGATATCTATATATCATGTGAGCTACTTAAAAGTAATAGTAATACTTAAAAGTAAGCATTTTATCCTTTCATTTTCGCAATCTTTTAATAAGATTTTGATTCGGGCATGGCTGTAACATAAGTGGTATTATCTAGTCAATATTGGAGTAGTTAACGGTAGTGCAATAGTATGTAGTAGAGCTAATATAAAAGTGAAGTAGAGGGACTACCGTTTGCGACTAGACATAGACACAGACACAATCAGTGTTTTTTTTTATGTAACTGAGTTATGAGACGAGCAAGTCATTCGCCTGATGGTAAGCAGCACGCCTGCCCATAAAAATTGCAGTGCGTATTACTGCATTCTCATATGCCCAGTAATTTCGCTGGCTACAATGCGCTTCAAACCGGAACACAGTAATGCTTGCGCATTACTACTTGGCGGCAGAATAACTGGCAAAGCTGTGGTACCTACCCAGACGGCCTCCCGCATATGAGAGACCTACCACGTGTAGGTAGGTGTGTACTTACAGGTCTAGGTTTGTTATTATTCACACGAATCTGCGACGTGATACTCCAATCTGTGCTGGTAAACATTTTCTTAAGAGGTTTTATCTTTGTCAAGGATACATAGGCGTGCTAATATTATTCAGGAGTCTCCTATTCTTCAGGAATTTTGTCCTTCGCTGATTTTAGCTGGGAAAATAATATTTTAAGTTGGTCGTAGGTAGGTAGAATAGAATAGAATATATTGATTATCATAAGGTTGCTGGTTATTATCATTAAGACTCGTTTACGTTCAAATGCAACAAGAAGAATCTGGCTATATATTATCTCTGGCTGGGCTATATATTATCTGGCTATATTTTATATTAGAAATCGGTTTGAAGGGTCAGCGTTTAAAATTATCCAAAACTATTTACGTCCCGCTGTTTCAGCCGCGTTTCCCGGGATACTTTATAAGCCCCAAGATCACATATTTTCTAGATAGATCCTGGCCCCTAACTAGGATTCCCTGTATCTAGGGAACCAGGAACTACGATGACCATGGTCCCACAACACCCACGAAACAAATGCTTGCGCCTTTTTTTTCTGTGCACTAACTTTTTTCCCGTCGCGGGAATCGCATCCGCAACGTCAGTGGTGAATGAGATTTGAGCCAACCTGCCCAAGCATCAAATCCCCTGAGCCGTTACAGCGTGAAGAAGTAACAAACACACGAACATACAAACTTTCGCATTTATATATTTTTTTTATTACCTGGTAGGCAAGCATTTGACCGCAGTCTCACCTGATGGAAAGTAAAACCAATGACGTGCCTTCAATCTCAGTTAGTGGAGCACCTCTCACATGGGTCAGACATTTTAAGTACTTGGGCCATTGGGTCACAGGAGATATGTGTGATGACATGGACATGGACAGAGACCGTATAGCGTTATCTGTAAGATGTAATATGTTGGCCCGCAGGTTTGCACGTTGTTCTGTACCGGTCAAATTGACGCTTTTCAAGGCATACTGTCAAAACTTCTACACGTGCAGCCTGTGGGTGAAATATACGCAGAGAGCTTATAGCGCGCTGAATAACGGTTTCAGGGTGCTGCTGGGGCTGCCGCGGTTCTGTAGCGCATCGGGTATGTTTGCTGATGCACGCACATACAATTTTTCTGCTATATTATGCTGGCAATATTTGTATGAAAACGGGAGCTAAATATAATTACTTTAGTAACGTGAAATGGTAAGGCCATTTTCCATAACTAAAGATAATCATGGATGCCTAACTCTTAGGGATGAAATACGAGTCCAGAGACCACAACAGCTATCTATATATTTTGTGTAGAGACTGAGGCATTCAAGACGTGGCTTATCGTTGCAAGCAACGCGGACAATGTCTCAAAACTGAAAGTCCTTGACACCGAACAAGCTGAAAATAATTTGCTTATCTAGGACACGGCCTATACACCACGAGCTTTAATAACTGCTTGTCAACTATGTGAAATGGGAAGATCTCGACCTATTGGAGATTTACACTTCTGCAAAGTAGGCAACCGGTTCATAAGAAACATAACATTGTGGTAAACCAAAAACTTGAGAATATTGAAGCTTTTAAAACATTACTTACAAAAAGATGACTATTGTTTGATAAAAAGAGGGGCCCGAAAAAAATACTGAATACTGACATATTGCTTGCTTTATATGTTATTATCTCCAGTAAATATTACAAAAATAATATTTATAAACGAGGAAAACCTTTCTTAAGAAATGATACCATCCACCTGTATCGAATTATTAACTCCCTGTAATTTCTCTTTCATAGCATAAGTAATAATAATAATAATAATTAGCCTTTTTATTTACCTTACCAAATATTTACAATTTTTTCCTTAACTTATGTATACATATATGTTGGTTAACTATTTTTTTTTTTATTATAATTAAACTTAATTTAAATAGGTTAACTTTAATTATTAAATTAGCTTAGTTTATTATAATGTAGCTTAGTTTATTAATTTAGTTTTAAATAAGTTAATTTAGTAGTATTTATGTATTTTCGATCTATATAATTTTCTATTTATTAATCTATCTATCCCTATTCATATCTATCTATCGATCTAATTATCTATTTACTAATCTATATATCCTTATCTATAAATTTATTGATCTAACTATTGATTTATCTATTTATCTATCTATATATTTATTTATCTATCTATCTTATTAATCTAATGGTATTTTTATGTTTTTCCTTCTTGGTTAGGAATCCCTCTTTGGGTATAGGCCTCCTCCAGTTTACTCCATACCTCTCTATCTTCCGCTTTGCTCATCCATGATATCCCAGCGGTCTTCACGATGTCGTCAGTCCATCTTTGCCTTGGTCTGCCTTTTCTTCTTTTACCACCAGGTCCTGTCCATCGAGTCGCCTCTATAGTCCACCTGTTATCTTTATATCGGGCTAGATGACCTGCCCACTGCCATTTTAGTTTTAGCGCATAGTGCAGAGCGTCAATCACTTTTGTTTTTTGTCTTATAAGATCACTTCTAATTTTTTGGATCTTACGAATTTTTAGTACGCTCCTTTCCATTGCTCTCTGGCAAGTTGTTATTTTTGATTTTGTTGTTTTGGAGTAACTCCATGTTTGGCATCCATAGGTTAGGGTCGGTAGAAGACAGGTGTCAAGCACAGTTTTTTTCAGGTGGAGAGATAGGTCGCCTTTTAAAATTTCTTTTAGACTCCAAAATTTTTTCCAACTCATCGCAATACGTCTATCAACTTCTTCTTCTGTGTTTTTGTCTTGGAATGATATTTGTTTTCCTAGGTATATGTAACTGTTCACATACTCCAAGGGTCGTTCCTTTAATTTTATTATATTTTCTTTGCTGTTCGTGAGTATTCTGCTAGATCGATGTAAACAGTTTGTAGAGGCTTGATAGGAGGCTAGTTGGCCGATAGTTTGCTACATCTTGAGAATCGCCTTTCTTATACAATAGAATTATGTCTGACTTCTTCCATTGTTCTGGTATCCGGCCTGTATTTAGGATTAGGTTGAACAAGTAAGTCAGTGGTGGTGCTAGTTGTGGTGCTCCTAGTTTCAAAACTTCGTTTTGAAGTCCATCTGGACCAGGGCTTTTATCTGCTTTTAATTTTTTTATGTGATCTATCACTTCCTTTTCATCTATTGGTGTTATGTCTTCTTTTTTTCCATTGTTCATAAGTTCATTTATGTCTGTTTTTGGAGTTTCTGTAGATTTTCCATATAAATCTTCATAGAATGTTGTGGCGCATTTTACAATATCTTGTCTTGTTTTTGTCTGTTTTTTTGATGCGGTTTTTAGACTTTGAATCCAGTTCTTGTGTGTGTTTAGATCTTTGAAAGCTCTTTTTGTACTACTATATAGTTTTAAGTTTTTCTCAATTATTTTGTTTCTGTAGTTTTTATAGTCCTCTTTTAAAGATTTACTTGTTTTCTTGAAGAGTTTACTTAGTTTTTTTTTTTCTGTTCTTTTGACTTGTGTTTAGTTTTTATAAGTTCCGATCTTCTAACCATTAATCTGCGTGTATTTTCGCTAATAATGTTGTTTGATTTTCCATGTAAGTTGTCTTTTCTTTTTATTTCCATACTATTCTTAATTGCAGTCTCTAATTTATTATAGTAAGATTGTGCATCTTGATCTTCTGTTCGCAGTTCTCAAAGAAATCTCTCGAGGTTATTACAATATGTAGTAATGTCATCGGCAGTTCTTGGCGTAGTTTGTGGAGATTTAAACGAAGACCTACATTTCTTCTCTTGTCTAATGTGATAGGTAGCTCTCACAAGGCGGTGGTCGGAAGGAAATTCCACAATGAGTACTTCCACATTCGAAATGTTTTTAGGACGATTTGTCATAATATAGTCTATTTCGTTTCTCGTATTATGATCAGGTGAGAGCCAGGTCCATCTGCGACTGTCCGGTTTTTTGAAGTAAGTGTTCATAATAGAGAGTTTATGTTCAAACGCATATTGTATGAGTAGCTCTCCTCTTTTATTTCTCTTTCCATAGCCAAATTTTCCCATAATCAATTTTTCATTTTTCTTCGGTTGTCCTATTTTTGCATTAAAGTCTCCAATTACTAGTAGATTATTTCCAGCGATTGCGTGAGCTTCTTCTAATGTTTCATAGAATGTATTAATTTCTTCATCACCGGCGTTTTCAGTGGGTGCGTAAGCTTGTATTATAGACAGCAAAGTTGTATTATATTTTAGCTGTAGTACTGAAACTCTTTCGGATAACCCTTCGAAATTTGTGATATTCTGTTTTTGTTCTTTCTTCACTAGAAACCCTATACCATGCAAGCCAGGTGTTTCTCCTTTGTAGCAGATAATATAGTTTTTATGTTCTTCTATGTTACAGCCCATTTTTCTCACTTCTGCTAAGCCCAAGATGTCAAATTCTATTTTTCGTAGTGCAAAGGCGAGTTCTATAAACCGTTCCTTAGATGATAAGGAGCGTACATTGCATGTAGCAATTTTTAGGCATTCGCTGATGTTTTTCTGGTAAATAGGAGGGTTTTGGTCATTTTCCTCCGCGGTGACCGGCCGTGTTGGAGGAGGGAGAGGGGTTTTATTCATTAATTGCTATTGTTTGAGTAGGCCTTCTGTATTTATGTTTTCATCTGTCTCACGGAGGTTAGTTTGTGTCGTTTGCGTAACAGGACGAGAAGCCCAGTAAGACGATATTTTGTTCTTTTTGTGGGTTTGTATAGCTCCTTTTACTCCTTTTGTTTTATCCTTTGGAGTGGTTTGTGGAGGTGTTTGTGATAGAGCTCTCTTGTTATTTCTTTCTTGGGTTCCTGATTCCGTGGAATTTGAGGGCAGTATTATAAGTTTGTCATATTTGATCAACACTTTGTGTCCATTTGCTTTTTCTATTTTTGCTTATTCGTATAGAGCTTTCCTTTTTTCCAAGATCTTCGGTGGAAAGTCTTCTGCAATTGAGTAGCTAGTGTTTTGCAGAGATTTCCATTGTTTCTGAATTTCTATTTTTCTTCCTAGTGTAGTTAGAGTTAGTATAATTGGTCTGACCTTATCGCCCTTCTTTCCTACTCTTCTAAGAGCTTGTATCTCGAGCGATGTACAGTTTATTTTCATTGTGTTGTTCAATATACTAAGTATTAGTATTAGTAGTTACTAAGCATAAGTAATAAGGAATCACTAAATTAATTTCGGTGTTTTCTGTGACATGGTAGTTATAGGAGTATTATTTTCTACACAAGTGCGGCTACATTAATTAGTAGGAGTGCTACAAAATGTTTTTAACGATTTTCTCATAAATACGATTTTAATAGGTTATTTCGGGAGAAATATACCTCATGGGAAATAGGGACGAATAAACTCATGTTTTTTTAGAAATCACAATTTTCTAGCTGATTATACTATTTTCAAAAATCCAAATATGCAGTTTTATTTTCTCCTAAATTCACAACAAACATACAAAAATTCCTCACTGCAAAGGAAAAGGTACGTCTACCCCGAAGGCCCCAGAATTTTGCCAGATTCTGTAGGTATGCTAATATACCAAAATTCTTGCAGTTTTCGAAATTTTCTTGTGTTAGCAGAATTCCTATAACCATTAATCATTATTGCCTCACTTTCCGAAAATACTATTTAAGAGTGTGTTCTTCGTCGACCGGATCAAATATACCAACTCGTTTAAAGGGTAAAGAATCAATATTTGGTTTTCCTCCCGATTAAGTCCACGCTCTCCGAAATAAAATGTTAGTTTTTCTTTGAGGGCCCGATAAAATACGACGGGAGAAGAGAATGCATTGGATTGTATCCCTCCGGCATTATTAGGGAGTGCAGATACCTACTAGTTGAAATTCCTTAGGGATCTCGCGGCACGGGGGTGTGGGTGAAATGAAAACTAGTCATGCGAAAACGCTTTCATTGCTTTTTACGCGTTGCTAGAGGCAATTTAGACGTTGTGGTGTTTTGTAGAGAACAGTCCCCTCAGGGGTTGGCTATTGATAACGCTCCGCGGGAAAGAGCAAATTACGTATTTATTTATTGTGCTTCATTGATTTCGAGACAAACAAGGAATTGATATTGAAGGTTGGCACGATGTGTTTGCCGTTTTACGATAGTTCCGGAAAAAACAATAGTAAAACGGAAACGTAGGTTTTGTTCTGCTTTTATGATGTCTGTCTGTATAATCAAATCAGATTGATGACTATAGCTGATGGCTGTAAAACTCATAATAAAATAAAATCATAGCGAAAGCATAAATATACGAGTTTAAATATACATACTCGTAACTTCCACTATATAAATAAACTGAGAGAAATTCCTTGGTAGAAGGTGGAACCTGTAGTTGTTTTAATTATAACGCATGAAACTTGATGAAACTCTGAACATTAGCAATTTAAACTGCTGCTAACGTTTTTAGTTTTAGATTTATTGTTCATTTAAGTATGGTGGTTCAGGTAGGTATGATCCATATAGCACTATACTGTGACCAACTGCCTCATGGTTATGTTTAGCTACCATAATACTTCGAAATATCAATATGTTGCCGAGAGATACCGTATCTCATGTGAACTATAACAATTGCAATATCCTATAAAACAAACAATGGACTGGAAAACCCCTAACCAATCATTAGGGTAAAAAGCGAGGGGAGCCCGCGGAGCCAGTCGTGTGCGCTTCAGATGAGCAGCCAAAATTTTATTTCATCCCCATCTTTTAAGGGGAACAATACACTCAAATATTGCTTTAGGGTTATCCGAAAAAGCATCTGTAGCTAAAACCATTTATACATATATTACAAGTATATAACTATAAATGTAGGTATCTATTATGACCAATGTTTACTGGTTTTAAAACGTTTTAGAAAACGCATTACTCAGGCTCTGCCGTCCGTCGCCCGAGTTAGTAATATAGATCTATCTAGAACGTAGACTGTAAATTAGTTTGTACATATTTTAATTAAAGCCTTAGTTATAGCTGAGCACAGCAGATAAACCTGTTCAAATAAATAATAAAGAGACCCTTTTTATTAAGTCTCTACTGGTACACAGGGTTATAAAAATAATAATATACTAAGACGTTAAAGAGAATACCTACCCATTCTCAAGAAAGATTATAAACCAACTACTTTTATTAACCAACTATATATATATATAACAATATAATGTAAATACTAGACCGCTAGACACCGCATAAATTTAATATAGGGTTAGCGCAAAATTGGAGATCGGTTAGGGCGACAAAGTTTTCCCAGAAATCCCAGTCATAATTCGTTTTACTTGCTACTTTTTAAATATTTAAGCTTCGCTTGACTCGCTTCCCGTCTATTCAGTTATCACATACTTTCATAACTCCAATGCGACTTTTTTACGTGTTTCAATGTTTCACTGAGGCACTTAAATTGTTTAACAGCTTTCGCTGACTTTCAGCTCTTACGGTTTTGGATGTCTGCTTAAATAATTAAAGAAAAATTTCCAGAGTAAAACAAGAACCATAAAGAAACTAATTTTATAGTATTTTGGTGACTGTTTGTAATATACGCTTGAAACATAAATACAGTTTACTGGTGGTAGGTTTCTCGTATGCGAGAGGCCGTTTGGGTGGGTATCACCACTTTGC
The DNA here is from genome assembly GCA_951640565.1 of Petrophora chlorosata. NCBI lineage: Eukaryota > Metazoa > Arthropoda > Insecta > Lepidoptera > Geometridae > Petrophora > Petrophora chlorosata. The sequence goes on along the minus strand of OX621197.1, from coordinate 6,440,036 downwards.
CAGTTATTCAGCCGCCAAGCAGTAGTGCGCAAGCATTAATGTGTTCCGTTTTGAAGGGCATTGTAGCCAGCGAAATTACTGGGCATTATGAGACTCAATAGCTAATTGTCTCAGGGTGACGAGCGCGGTGCAGCGCCGCGCAGGATTTTGCAAAACAAAGTTCTGGGTGGTGCTGTTATTGTTATGGGCTGGCGTATTGCTTCCCATCAGGCAAACGACCAGCTCGTCTCGTCATTCAATTACATAAAAAAAAAACAGTTATTTAGAAATAATTTATTGCATTAACCCCTCGTGAAAACGTGACCTTTTTCCTTTGAGACGTGCAAAAACAGTTGCCAGTTGGCCATCATAATATATTTCCCTTTGATTATGATGCACTTTACAATTCAATTTCTAAATGACTTCGAAACATTCATATCGAGGCCCCTCTGTAATTATGACATTTGACGTGTTGGGGATTATCGCAGGGGCTGTAACAGCGAGCACTTGCATACATTTTGTCAATTTGGCACGGAGAAACCAAGGGGTTAGTTCTTGTTAGTGTTACGTTGAGTTATTACATAAGATATTCGTTGTCAGTGCGGGGAGCCGGCAATATAACATTGCGTGAGGTGCCATCTGTTCCTTTAGTATTGCCGCTATGAATGTCTAGGAAGAGTTAAGCCGGCTAGTAAAAATAAGTTGTAGTTTGAGTAGGTATGATTAGAAAATGCAAGTAAAAATTACATTCTGATGCTCATTCTTTGAAAACAATTGTAGAATTCGAATGATATTGATTCTTGTTATTTTTTAGTATGAAATCCGAGGTTTTGAGCTGAAAATAATATCCATTTCACTAGTAAATTATAACGTTGATTTTATCTAGAATTTTATTGTAGTTCGATTTGACAATGTTGACTTTATTTTACATTATTTACATATGATATTGTAATTGTATCATGAATTTGCAGTCGAATGCCAAAATAGTTTCGAAAACATTAGTTTGGTTTGCGAGTTGGTTTTGTGTGTGCAATACTAGATAATTTATGAGATGGCGTGAACGCCATTAGTTGCGTTGCGACAGTTTCCACTTTATTTTCCATTGCACTTGGTTTTATTACCTACAATCCAAGCCACAACCAATAAAAAGATTATTAACTATACAGTCGCACTGACTGAGCCAGAGACTTTCATATTAGTTTGAAGGGCCATCTGCAAGTCGTTTAATTGAATTGCGAAGAGAAAACTTCGGAAACCATAAGAATAACTTGGGAAAGAAAGCACCCTTCTTCATCTTTCCTTCGGCTTATGCGAAATGCCCCCCGAGGCTCGCAAGTTGATGCGATGCAGGGGAATATCAGAAAAATTAAGCCGCCTTGGCTATGGACAAACGGGAATTTGAAAAGTTTATAACTCGATCGATATAATGCAGGAGGGGACAACGCAAACGTTTTATAATGATGTTACTTGTTCCTTTGTTCTCATACTTCAAGTTCCTGGTATTGACTGAACGCCTAATACAAAGTACTTATAAGTAAGTAAATATTATGCACAAGGCAATTCTATGTTACCTGTATGTTCTATGTAAATCATGCAGGCAAATGAAACCAATAAATACTCGTACCTCTATCACCCGCCATTCGACGTTATAAATTAAACAACTCGAGCGCATATCCTCCCTCGCTACGTTCCCTCGCAATCGTGTAAATAATGTCTCCTGCCGCCATAATTGCGCAACCAGGCAGCCACCCTACACCGAAATATAACTATTACGCTTTTATTAAGCTCACGAACCCACCAAAGGGATACTCATAATTTAATTACAAGACCCCCGAAATAAGTTATTTCAAGTCGACGGGAAATGGTCCGAAGGCTTAATCGAAACGAGCGATGGAAGGCGCGGCGAGGAGGCAGACGCCGGCTTGCCAGGAGTCAAGGATTCCTTGGTTTATGGTGTTATTGCTGCTAATTGCCCGTCCTTAGAGAATTACGCGAAACTCCGCGTAACGACATTGTATAGCACGCTACTGTACTAAATACCTACGTAGCTGGCGACCGTTATCAGCTCCCACATATAATAATACTATACCATTTTAAATACTTCCTTATTTTTTTTTCTGGCAGTATCACTGTGAACAATTCAGCGTGTCTATCCACAAAAGGAGCACGTGACAGGCGTAGCCGTGGTGGATGATAGGAATGGTCAGTAAGAACTGCGGAAGTTTACTCGTGAGATCAAAAAACAGTTTTAGATGGTTTCAATGCATGAGGTTCCTTTCTTTTTAACATAACCTTTAATTGTAAGAGATTTTTTCATGACCAACAAGAATGGGTTCCTCAGAACCCTTAATACCTAAATCTGTGGAAAAAAACGCTCTGACGGTATCATGGCTTCCTAACGAAGCGTTTTCAAATTCCCAGTTCGCACGGTCGTTTTTTTTTCTTGAAACGAAAAATGGTAGGTTTGTCTTGGGAAAATAAGTACTCGTAGATAAATATGCTGAATAAAGAAAAAACGACATGTTGGTACTTAGATTACCTAGATTGTCAATAAACGCACAAAGAGTTTTACGTAATTTACTTTACTACGTACTTTTCGTAGTAAATCGATTTTCCGGAACATAATAATTATTACCTCAATTTCATTGCTATCTCTGTAATGATTCAGTAACAAAATACATAAAAAATATCATTTATATCGATGGTAGATATCTTTTTAATTATGCCCAATTTTTCTGAGTTATAAATTGGAAGGTAACTGTCAACAATAAATCAAAATTCTAATTGCTCGTTAATAAAAAAGGCTAGCGAAGGGGTTGCGAATTGATACTCTATTATTTTATCGATAGGTTATTTTGTTTAAATTGGTTTTATTTTCATAAACGGCATTCGGGCAAAGGAAAATGTTATTAGGGGTAAGAGGAGTCCACGGAGAGCATTTGGACCGGAGAGACAATAACCATTTCACCTTCAATATAGCCTTACTCATTTATAGATACAGGTACTTACGTTAGTGTCCCAGCGCGGGATTTGTATATTTTAAGCATACTAAGACGAGATTTCCTTTGTCATTTTCACTCCCTAATTTCTTAAGAAAGGGTGGGATGACCCTATTCTATGTCGACTTTCGACCCCGAAAACCGTCCGTCCCGGTTCTGTTTACCCGGCATTAACATTGAAAGCAGAAGAACGTGTATGTTACAGTAAATCTGAATTATTGTGAGTTTCGTACATTCACCAGCTATTGTTATTCCTCGCATTGATACGGTCTGCGGTAGGTAGGTACTACTTTTATTCTAACTCGATAAAAACAGATCAAGAAACGTAAAATATTATTCTAGTTTTAAATTGGTCTAAAACATCTGCAAGATAGGTACACATACAAAGCGACTTATTGGTGACGAAAAACTGATCGCTACGAAGATGCATAGTCTTGAGCATCGACGTAAGGCAGCATGTCTGTCAATCATCTATAGGATACATTTCATTAGGGAATGTGCACAGGAACTTCACGACCTCATTCCAGCCTCCCCCTTCCGTCACAGGATGGGCCAAACACAAAGCGTTTTGGTTCCACGTTTATAGTGCGTATAGTGCTAAATAATTCTTTGCCGTCTTCTCTGTTTCCTGATTACTATAATGTGAGTTTCAAGGCTAGAGTGAATAGGTATCTTCTAAATCTACGTGCTCCATCTTGGAACAAATCCTCGCTTAACATCAGGCGAGATGCTGGTCAAACAGATTTATCATAAATAAATAAAACACATTGATATTGTACTCGTATTTTATCGTACCTGTTATATAAAGTATTTAAGCCCTGCATAGCAGTTAAGCCCTGAAACGAGTAAGCAAGTAGGTAATAATTAAGTGATACTGTGACCGCGAAACCGAGGGCGCGGGAGTGAAGAAGAGGAGAGAGTATCATTAACAAAAATTCTATGTAAAGTTTGTTTCCCCTCTTTCTCATCCCTTTCCGCAACCCCTAAAATAATTATGACCGAGCAAGGTGAACATTAAATACCATTACTACAAGTGATTTAGTACTATAATACCACCGCGCATTCTTAGATTAAGGTACCACAGAATATAATTAGCTAAGTACAAGTAGATTTACTAAAATAACGCGAATGTCCCTTTAACATTTTGTGTAGGCAATATAGATATTGCCTACACAAAAAAACTACATTTGAATTTTCTCAGTAATCTAAGAGAAAGAAGAAGAAAGAAGAAAGAAACGTTTATTTGCAACAACTTATAAACTATGAACATGTGACATGAAAAACAAACAGAAAATAAGAAAAACATTAAGTCTGACAGAGTAAATAAATAAAATAGGTAATTGTTGCAAACCGGCCTCAACTCAGCGTTGTGCTGGTCGTGCGACCAGCGCTGGTCTTCCGTTGAGGCCGTTTGAGTTACTGACATTTAAACTAAAAACAAATCGCCAACAAAAACATTTAATAATAGTGACTATTTCTTAGTCGCGAGGACGTGTGAGGGTGTGTGTGTGTGTGTGAGGGGGTGTGTGCGTGTGTTTTTTATGTTCGTATTTGTGTGTAGCAAATTATATTTCGTATTAGATGGCACTTGTATCATGCTTTAAAGTTTCCTGCGATTTTTGGTGGACAGTAAGAATTTTTTTAATTTTTGTTCTAAATCCTAGGAAATTTTGCAGGCTCCTTATGGGCGGTGGAATGTTATTCCAACACTTAGTTGCTGAGTAGCGAAAACTACCACGGAAAGCGGCTGTGCAATGACTTTGCGTTGATAGCTGTACCGCTCTCTGCCGTGATTCATGGGTTATATGCCTAGGCGTCCAAGACAACTTATCATATAGGAATATAGGGGCTTGGTGCTTAATCACGCCAAAAAGCAGACAAGCTAGATGTAATTTTTGGCGGTGCTTCATTTTTAAAATGGAGTGTTTATTTAAGTAGGGTGTCACATGTGCTCTCAACGGAATATTGAAGCAAAAACGAGCACACGCATTTTGGACACGTTGAATTAACTTATGGGTTTTAGCAAGCAGACGTGGACCAATTACGACGTCCATATAGTTAAGCTTAGAAAGGACCAACGACTCAACAAGTGTTATACGCAAACCATCGTTTAAAAATGGTCTCATTCTGTATAGTACTTTTAATTTGTAAAAACAATTTTTAATTGCGTTTGCTACATGTTTCTCAAACCGTAGGTCACAATCCATATGCAGTCCCAGATTACGTGCTTCATATACACGATCAATCTCCTCATTCATGAGGAAGATCTTGACCGATGAAGGGATATTGGCGAGCTGCTTTTTACTACCGAAGATTAAGTATTCAGTCTTTAAGGAGTTCAGCAATAAGCAGTTTTGTGTAGACCAATTGGCTATCCTAGTAAGATCGTCGTTAATTTTACAAAGCGCACTGTGAATATCTGAAGGTTTAAACGATATATATACTTGTATGTCGTCAGCATATATGTGAAATTTACAATGCTTTATAACGGTAGTTATGTCAGCAGAGTATAAAATAAAAAGGACAGGTCCCAGGATTGATCCCTGGGGCACTCCTCTTTTAACAGGGACTGTATCCGAAGAAGAGCTACTGAGGTTCCATCGATTTACCTACGTCAAGAATAATTAAAATTACCTATTATCATCTACTAGCAAAGAAAACTAAATATTACTAGTACTAGTAAGAAAAGATACAAAATAGACGTCTATTTTGTGATATTGGTCTTTAAATACCTTCTTTAGTTAGATATCATAGTTCTTATACCTATCTATTTACTAAATGCCGTGCAACTCGCCATGTTACATTGCCACGGCCGGCATTTTTGCTGGTTTCCCTCCTTCCCAGCAACACACATTAGATAATAGCCCAAACTTTCCGCGTGTAACGGACGATGGAAGAATTATTGCAAGGACGCGCTCTTTGTATCATTTTTATAATAGAAAGGTTCCTTTTCATATGGATTTTGCGCAGATTTAGACGGCGAGCAGCGAGGCCCTTAGTCATGAGGATTTTGTATATTTTTACCTCGGCTAACAAACCCTAATTTTAAAAATAGCCAAGGTTTTTTTGTCTCTATATAGCCTTTTCCATAGTACCTACAAGCTCGAATACTATCTTTCTTTGGGGATGTATTCCTGAAAGCGTGTCCATAGAACGGATGCTGATACAGGGCAAAATCGAGTGTACTCGAGCACACGGAAGATCGCCCATTAAATGGGTAGATCTAGAAGGCCATTGAATAAACTTTGCACGAAAGCACGTGAAAGGCAGCCGTCAGAGTTGAATGGCGACGCGTTGTGAGGCGTACAACATCAAATAAGGACTCCAACTAATGACCACGACGAATCGACGATGAAACGACTATGAATGATATTTATTCATTCATACGTTGATCAGTAGTCTATCTATTTAAAGCCACTCTCTCGCCTGTTTGGCTGAAGATGTAGCACTTTATTTAAGTACATATATAAAGGAAGACGGTAGTTGAGCGACTGCTCAAATCCGTTTTTCTGATGGTTTACCGAATATCATCGAGTAACAAAACTAAGCCGCTAGACGGAATGTCTTTTTTGATAGGGGGTACAACAAAACAACTGCGGCCGAAGCCTATAACTCGCCAAAGCGCGTGTAGTGTTAAGTCTGTGTTAAAGTCAAAGTCAAATATCATGTATTAAATAGGCACAAAAGTGCACTTTTAAAGGTCAGAAATACATGATACAAATAAAATATGTTAAAAATTTGTAACTTATGTTAACATGACTTTGAAAAAAGGTAAGTATGTTTACCCATTTCTTTCCTATACTCAAATTGAAGTCTGAGTGCTGAAAAGAAATGCGAAAACTGACTCTAGCAGTGCTTCGGAAATACGCCCGCTAGAGAAGATAGCACCAAGAAACTCTGCGGGGATGTCTTTTTTTCAGCACAATTACGTATAAATTAGAATTAACAGAATGTCAAACAAGAAATGCGAGTGAGATGTCCCATAGTCATAGTATCAGTAACAGAAAAGTGTAAATAAAATGTAAGTAGTTGTGACAGTAGCAGTAGGAGTGAATAGAACAGACCAGTCCCCGCAAGCAGCACCCGTTCACGAGTATGACTTGTGGACCAGCCATCACCCCCCTCAACCATATTGGAGGGAAGGGAGTGACCCGACACACAGAGCCGCCGCAAGCAAAGACATTTGAGTGGCTGTAAAACCTAGTCACTTCAAACTCAAATACAATTTTTATAGCTTTATTTGAATGACTAACTAAATTAGACATCTCACATAGCATTGTACAATCCAAGAAGAAATAAAATATAAATATAATGCACAGTTAGTACAGAATAATTAATAGTTGTTAGGAAGTTAATTTTTTTTAATAGTTTTTATATAATACACAGGGTGGATTATTGGGTTGCGATTGTATGGCCAAATTCGAAACTATGAGAAATAGAGCAAAGTGGTGTAAGGAGTCATGAGGTCGATTTAGAAGAAAACAAAAACTGCATATTTACTTTTATTTAAATATGTTACTTTAGTGGGAAATCAAACCGATTGATTTTCAAAATTATGACGACCTGTATTATTACACCAACGGCTTCTGTTGCTAATAAGGACTTCTTGCAAAGGATACACTCCTTTGCAAGTCCTTATTGTAAATGAAAGGAAATGGCTCATTTTACAAGTCATAGATTCGGATTTGGCCACACATTCCTATCTTAATAATCCACCCTGTATATATATATATATATATATATATATATATATATATAAATGTAGACAACTGCATCGATTTTTAACTCTGTAAAAACAACTCAGCAAAGTCTGTAAGCCCAATGTTTAGCTTTACATGTTTCAGTCGAGTTTCAGGTAAGCGCGCGCACATATCTTTGATATGTGAAGAACAGATTTTAACATGTTATTCACATATCAAAGAATATACAAACATGTTTTATCATAGGTAGGCTTATATAACGTAACTGACTCAATACCTTTCGCTTATTTCCTAATTCTACCCTGTACTGTTAAGCATTCTGTAGTTCCACTGGACCATTGCTGTTTTGCCAAAAACATTCGATGGTACAATCTAGCCTAATAAGACTAATAAGTCATTTAAATTTGACTTAAACTTCTAAGTAGAGTCAAACTAAGAATATGATTTTGATCATTCTATTTTTGTTTGGTAGGTAGTCAGAGGCTTCAGAGGTGGTCCCATATAAATTATATTGATTCAGCACTTTTTGAAAAAATAACTAAAACAAAAAATATCAGTTTATTCTTGGAGTTGATTCTTGTTTTTTTCTAAAAATTAATTATTAGTAAGTACGTTTTGTTCTAATTTAGTATGAGGATGATGCAGTGGCGTAGCTAGGTAACCAAAGGCCCTGGGGCAAATAAACTAGGGCCCCAACTAAACTACTATTTAAAACTATTTAAAATCGTTTGTTCCGTATTCGTCGGGTTCCGAACTCTGGTTTATTTATATTCCGAATGTGCGAGAAATTTTCACTAGTTCATAGTTGGAGTCCGAGGGGCCCCCTAGGCTTGGGGGCCCCGGGGCACTGCCCCGTCTAGCCCTCCGGTATGCTAATTTGTTTTTATAGGTTCGCTGGAGTATGTAGCATCAGTGAAATGAGACCATATTATCTCATATCATAATATTTTATTATATTCAGTAAGCAGTACAACAGATTTTCGAAATAATGGTATTATACTGGGCTAATTGGCATATGCCAACTCCAAGATCAGAATAATAATAGAATAATATTATATTCCCTATTTACCAGCTTATTAGGTAGGTACAAAATCGTAATGTTCTAGACATGTTTTTTTGTATTCACGTAGTTTATTGAAATAGTTATCCTCCATACTAAAGTTATAAACATTGCTGTCTTAGACCTGAACTAATAATACCTTAAGATTTTAAATAATTAGGAAGAAGAAAAATGATATTGCTCGGGCAGGGATCGAACCTGCGTCTTCGGAATACCATCCCGACGCCTTAACCACTGGGCCACCGAGATTAATTAAGATTTTCGCCTAGCATGCGCATTGCTTATTAATAATGCATTCAATATCAAAAATAATAATACCTTTTTTTATTCGTTCAAGGTCTAGCATTCTATTGTTTATTGGCTCCTGTAGGTACTACGGTATTTTCTGTTACTTAACCGTGTGACCGCCAAAGTCGGCTACACTCCACAAACAACAAGTGCTCTCTACGCCGAGGTCGGCTTGAGTCGACTTAAACGTATGAAAATTGTGTAGCTTGGCGAAGAGGGCACGGCGTTGCTTCTATAGCGCGGCGCTTGAACGTTAACAGTTTCCGTAAATTAATAAAGCAATAAATACAAGCGAATTTTAGTAAACTAAATTTTTGAAAACCCCCGATACAACGCAGTGCTACGCAGTGTTTTTTTTGGTATTAAAGTTGTGAGTGGCACTGCAATTGTTATGGGCAGGTGTAGCGCTTACCATCAGGCGAACGACTTGCTCGTCTCATCACTCAGTTCGATAAAAACATCTATAAAAAGTAAAGAACGGCTGAACCGATTTTGATAAAACATGTCTAAGAACCACCGCTAGAAAACCTGCTTTAAAATAAAAAAAAACCGCACCCAAATCGGTTCACACGTTTAAGAGCTATGGTGCTTGAGACAGACACATCATAGTGGTCAATATAACACCCCTCCTTTTTGCGTCGGGGGGTAAAAAAATAAACAATATGGAAGTATCTAGAACATTTGATTAAGCATATAGCATATACAGTTAAACGGCAAAGCATAAATCTAGATTTTCATGCCGTCGTAAAAACGAATAGCTTACGCTTGTTCTTTAAACGGTAGGTAAACCTGCTTTTATAGAACAGTTTGTAGATTTTGCTTTGTAGTTTATTTTGCTGGTTTTATCAGACATCTGAATTACGAGTAAAATAAGGTCTAGAAGAAGATGCCTAATGAGCTGTAGGCACTTCGTTACTTACGAACAGATTTTGTATGTACATTATCATTACTTAAGAGTAGGTTAGTGTAGATATATATGTAAGTATATTAGTAAGGTATTAATTAACCTTATTTCGATACTTCGACCAGGACGTACAGCTCTTCAAACTCGTTGTACACTGAAGGACCCCGACAGCGGTATATCTGGGCCCTTACGTTTTCACGCAATAGGGGATCGGACAGTAATCGAGAAAAAATCTAAAATGTAGTTTGAACGAATGTTCGTCGAACCAGAAAGATAATTCAATCAATATTTTTGTGAAATAATAATGATGTATATTTTGAAATCAATAAATAATTCTGACATTTTTAATCTGTTCTTCATCTCAAACGAAACAACAATCACAGCGCATGACGTCATTTGTAGGCAAATGCCGTGAGTCAAGCTTGTGTTTATTTTACGTTTTTGCTTTTCATAAAATCTATTTTTGCTAATTTTTTCGTTTCATTACTACAATTAAAACACCTTTTCAAGGCAAGTAGGTACCTTAAAGCCGTCAATAAGGTACTTTTCAGAAACAGATATTAAAAACAAACAACAAAAAACTAAAGATCAATTAATTACTTAAAATAAACGCTTAATTATCAATTTCAGGACACAAACAGGTTTCAAATTACAAAAAAAATTGTGCCTTTAATTAATAGACAACATAAGTTTCAACTGAAAAGCTCGCATAATTACCATGTTTTATAATTACATCATGAAAATATGAGTTTCTATTAAAAAAAAACATCAGTGAATTCCGTTAATGAAATTAATATCGCACGAATATTCGTTTACAGACGCGAAGCTCCAAAAGGAAAATAATATTAACTTTTTGTTGAATATTAAAATATATATTCAGAGAAATAGGCAGATCAGAATAGGTAACTTTTAAGGGATGACAGAAACCATTAAAAGCTTTCAAGTGTGAGTTTTGAACTGATTTAAAAAAGGAGAAGGTTCTCTATTCGATTGTTTTTTTTTAAATGATTGTTACCTCAGAACTCCGTCGTTCTTGAACCGGTTGGGAAAATACTTTTTGCGTTAGGTTCAGTTTAGCTACGAAGTGGTCTCATATAAATTTCATCGATTTGACCTTGGAGTTCGAAGATACATTGAAGTCGGTTTTTTTTTACGCTTAATTGATCTATGTTTGGCCACTATCTCGCCTGATGTGAAGCGATGATGTGGCCTAAGATGGAGCACATAGATCTAAAGAGAGACGGCAGTTGAGCGGCTGCTCAGAACCGTCTCCCCGATGGTTCACCGAACATCATCCCGAAACACGACTAGGTCGCTTGACGGCATGGCTTTGTTCGGTGGGTGGTATTACAACCACGGCCAGAGCCTACCACTCCAAAGTTTGATAAACTTGTACAAAATCACCTCTGCAAATTGGGTTAAGACTGAATGTAATGGGCCCTTTACATAATTGTACGTATTGTTAGTATAATTGGCGTGCATAAGAGATTCTTTACCCCAGACGTGTAACGCCCAGAGCATTATGAAATAAAGTGGCTGTTATTGAGCTTCATTAGTCATCCCAAACCTCTTCAGGTTTGGGATGACTATGTCTTGATGAATAGCTCTTCACCTATCCTACTATCCTATCATATCCTATTTCCTACTAATATTATAAATGCGAAAGTTTATGACAATGGATGGGTGGATGGGTGGTTGGTTTTTACTCAATCACGCAGAAACCACTGAACATTTTTTTTTATGAGCCTTTTTCGTCCCACTGCTGGGCAAAGGCCTCCCTTCCCTCCTTCCATGACCCTCTGTCCATTGCTGTTAAGGGCCATTCCTTGTCGTAGGCGTCTGAATATATTTTGATAAAATTTGGTAAGTACCTAGGTTTCCAGTTGATTAATTGTTTTTCCGTACAAAATGTATGGGGAAAGTTTTTGGAGATTTCTGTCATTTCTAGTACTCACACCTTAAATGGTCCGATAGAGTATTTTGATTCCTACAAGAAACAGGATCGAGTGGCATAACAAAATATTTTTGGTATTTTAGCATTTTTTTCGCTGACTGTACATATTTTCCAAAATCTGTGAATGCAGTTCAAACTTCAAGCTATATCAAAAAGTTATGGATAATCTCCTAGGAACGTTTTCCTGTAACTATAACGGTTAAGGTACCTCTGCCCTAACTGTCGCAAAAGTCCACCCGAACAGTACCTATAGTATGCGTTGCCCATTAGTATAGTCTTTACGCGTAATTTAATTTTACTTTCTTTGAGCACAGTTATAAATTTTGGAATTTTATTATTAAACCGTACGCAGTTGCCTATGAAGGACATGAATATAATAAAATATTACGCTCAGCATTATGCTCAACGTTGTGTTTTACAAGTTACTTTGCACCATCATATCCCCCCCCCCTCTCTTGTGGTTCAGTAAAGTAGTGGAACTTAACCTCAAACAGTATTCTTGGGAGAAGTTGAAATGTCTTATGAAAACTTTGTTTCAATTGCTGCACTACACTCGTCTGCGTTTACGAACACATAATAAGCCAACACATAATAGGTATCGTTTACCAATAACTTGTAAAACGATACCTAGATACCTATTAATAAGCCATAAATAAGCTGCTAAATTTATATTAGCATTGATCGAATTAATTGTGGTTGCGAAATACGATTAATGCTAAAATTCATGGCTTAGCACCCTACTTCGCATCGCTTAGCATGCCGCACGATGCAAACTGCGGCGGCGATCTTCTAATGCTATTGCGATTTCGAATCGACGGAGTGTTCCGTTACCCCGTGCGCCTCGTCTGCGTGATTTTCATGGCAGATTTTGTTTAATGTTATGTTGTAACTTATCACGCCCTTTCATTTGAGGCCAAACACGAAGAATCTATCACCAATAGTTTATTTCTATTTTTCAATAATTTTATCGTTATGTAATAATGAAATTTAATACGAAATTGTGAATTCTCAACTACGAAATTTCATATTAGCAATTAGCATCGCAATAGCACATATCATGCTAACGGACAATATTTCGCAAGCTAATAAAAAATAAACAAATAGCAATAATTTCCATTACTACTAGATAATATAAAACAAAGTAGAACTTCTTTCTCCTCTGTAAATTTAAGGAAAATTCCGACATCGACTAAATTGTTCTTGAGTTTGACAGTTGGAAGGAAAAGTCTCGAGCCAAGAAACGTGTGACAGGTGTTTCTTCAAAAAAGGGATGTCTCTAGTCAACGATTACATATTACCCTAAATCTGTTCGATAAACTGTGTTGCAGTTTAAAAAGCAGAAGTTAATTAATTTGAAGTAATTAAGCAACCATAATAATAATTTTATGTAATGTATCGCAAATACCAACGACAAAAACGCCTGTTAATGTTTTCGAATAATTAAAAGTTGTATACGTGTGCCGCGAAGACGCTTTGAAGTCACAACGTACACGTGGGTATATGCCACGTAAACGTAAATACCACGTACATGCGGCGCTTTGATTAATTTATAAATAATTGACGAGTATTCATTATTCTGGATAATTGGTAAGACGCACCTCTGCCTGGAATACTAAGCAACTCTCAAGTGGAAGACTAAGTTGGTAACAACATAGCCACTCGGTTAGCTTAACTATGTTGCTAGACTTGCTAGATATTATATTATAGTACTAGTGATTTTGTGGCGGGCGCGAGCTGCTAAAGTAGCTCGCGTGGGGGGTGTTGTGTTTTTTTATAGAGGCTTCCTATCGATTACGGATCAAAAGTTATTTGTGCCTTATTGTTCTAAAAAAAAACTTTTGTGTGGCGGCCATCTTGAATGGCGGAATCAAATGTTTTTTCATAATCGTATTCTGCGACCCCAAGAGCCCCCCGATGCAAAATTTCAGTCGGATCGGAGCAATTTTTGATTTCTTTTAACTTTTTCAACTTTTCCCAATTTCCCTTATCGTCTTCTATGACATTTGGTGGAGCACCCCCGCTTATCTCTGACCATTGACCATTTAAAAGTTATATGCATTTTAATTATGTATGCCATATTTTATTCAAAATTTTCAAATATGGCCAATTTTTTGAGCATATTTAGTTCAAGCGGTACCCCCATCCGATTTATAGTTTCCGAGATCCCCTGAGCAGTTCCATCGAGGAATCCAGTTTTTGGTGATATCAGATTTTTCTGGTTGGTTTCAAAACACCCTCTATACATCCGTACTCAACATTTCCCCCCACCATAATGGCATCTGGGAAAACAATTCTGTCAACTAGACTGCCATAGTGCAGCCACCGCAGAGTATACAAAAATGGTTTTAAACATTCCAGGGAAAATTAAAAAGTATAGTCAGAGAAAATCAAAAAAGTATCTATAGTCAATTGAAGATAAATAAAAAAGATACGTAGTTACAGGAAGGAAACATGGATATTTTATAATTCTCTGTTTAAAAATGAATGTTAGCGAGATGTAAAAGCGCGTGTAGGACACGCGCCTGGAGGGTTCCGTACGTTACTTGGTTATGAAAAGTATTTATTGCCCTTATTTGTTTGATGATGCCATTTTACCTTACCTGTCGCAAAAACATATTTTTAATTAAGCTTTAAAAAAAAGGTCCGGTTTTTTAACATTTTTTTTTAAATACGCGATCATTTTTCCCTATCTACGAGTGTAAAATCTATATAGTCTCACAGGCCCTTGAAAATATCTTACGCTGTATATAAAAACATATCTTGATGTAGTAGAGAGAGTCGTACTTCCATCAAACAGCCGCTGTAGGAAAGAAGGAGAGCCTTGAAAAAAAAAGTCGGAAATGAAAATAGATGTTTTTTGAACCATGACTGAGCGTCAATTCGTACATATAATTAATGTAAATATTATATTGAAAATACAAAAAAAATCCGAATCAAAACCCACCAATGTTACGAGACTTCATAACTCCACAAGTTGAGAAAGCCGCCTGTCGTCAACTTGGCATTGTACTGCACAGGATACCCTACTATTCGATTTCGCAGACGTTGCATGCTTGTGGCCATAACCTGCTAAATCCTAAATATTATAGTTTTATTAAATCGGCCTTATAAGATGCGATAATCTGAATAATTCGTTCTATCCACATAACAAAGATTCACATATTAGTCGAAACCGGCTTCGTAACCGTATCGGTTAATAATGAAGGTACTCTGAACCTACTGAATTTTAAATGGCATGTCTTTGTCCGCGTTTACATTACCGCGACGTGTCTTGTTACAAGGTGTTTTTAATTAGACGCGTATATTTTTAGTAGTAAAACAACACATACTTACCTAAAACAACAATAAGCTTAAAAATATCGTTTTTCTAATTAAATTCTCCCTACTTAATTTCCTACTCTAATTAATTTTGCAAAACTTCCTTCATTCTCCCAAATGACAGTTTTCTTTATCAGGATTACATAGTTTTGCTGCAAAATGTCAGTGTAAGTGCTGACGCCGATGCGACGTCACGCTTTTGTAGGTCCGATAGTCAGTCCGAATTTTTCACCGACATTTGTCACCTATTTTGTAACCGACTTTTTGTAGATCGTGTCTTGCAATATGAAACTCCGTATGTTTCATTTTCACCGAAAAAACGTCGGTGACCGATTGTCTGATGTGGGCGGGCAGACTAAATAGGAAACTTTAGGGGCAAAGCACACACAAACGCAACATTTCTTAACGTATAATTTAACATTTCTTAACTTCTTTTAACGTTACTTATATCTTAAATTTGTTTGGCATAATTTTAGGAAATAAGTTATAAGTATGAACTATTTATGTTTATGCATGTTTCGTCATTATATTAATTATAAATAGGCGTAAATAAATAAATTTCGATAAGAGCGAGTGTGGCTCAGTGGGAGAACGTGCAACTTTCGATCCGACGCACCCGAGTTCGAATCCCGCTGGCCCCGCACCACTGACTTCCGTTATGTGCGGATTTAACACTCGCTCTAAAAACGGTGAAGGAAAACATCGTGAGGAAACCGGCATGTCCAAGAAATTATCACAAAAAATCAAGTAGGTACATGTGATATCCACCAACCCTCACTGGGCTAGCGTGGTGTATTATGGCCCATACTCTCTCTATGAGAGAAGGCCCGTCTTCCAGCAATGGGAACGTGATGGGCTGATGATGATGATGATAAAATAAATTTCTGTCTACACAGATAGTCTGCATTTGGTCTACAATACAAATGTTATGTACTTAGTGCATTTTCTATGCAGTCCGCACGAGTGCATGAGTGCATGCTGATGTAGTAGGACTGCAATCGCAATCAAAGATTAAAATCAAAGGTTCATTATGCCAGTAGGCAACAAATGATACAATTCTATTGCAATCAACAGCACAGACTTTCTAAGAAGCTCCATCATAAAATATTCTTTGATAGGACTAGCTGGTGTAGCTTTTTTATGTATTTGAATGACGAGATGAGCTGGTCGTTTGCCTGATGGTAAGCAATACGCCAGCCCATAACAATAACAGCACCACCCAGAACTTTGATTTGCAAAATCCTGCGCGGCACCCTGAGACAATTAGCTGTTAAGTCTCACCATGCCCAGTAACTTCGCTGGCTACAATACCGTTCAAACCGGAACACAGTAACATCTAACTACCGAAAAATGCAAATAAAAATCAAACCTCTCGTCAGGTTGTCAGTTGTGTCAACGGGTAGTGACTGTGGTGACTGTCGCATAATGAAAGAATTTCAGCAAATTAAAATTAAAAAACCCCCTACACAAAAAACCAATAAAAAGTAAACAAGTCTGAACCGATTTTAATAAAACATAGAAGAACCACCGCCAGAGAACCTGCTTTCAAATAAATAAAAACCGCATCCAAATCGGTTCAGACAGGTGGACAGATGTGGACAGACTTTCATTTAAGAGGTACGGTGCCACAGACAGACACACATAGTGGTCAAACTTATAACACCTCTCCTTCTTGCGTCGGGGGTTAAATAGATGAGAAGAAATAATTTTGACCATTTTAACCTTTTTTTAACCTTTTAGGGATTTCTGATCGCTTGCTACTTCTTGAATAAAATACATTAGGCATAAATAAAATAAATAAATAAAAATAAAAAATAAAATTCATTTATTTCGGACAACTTGGTCCATAATATTTTTTTAGTATGTACATGCAGCTTACTCACTATGTTAGTTCGCAATTAAAATATAAATTCAAATTAAATTAAATGAAACTGTATTGTATTGATTAATGTCAATTAAATTAAATAGATAAATAGATTAAATAGATTAATATATAGAGTCATACAAGTTTCTAACTTTATCTCCTGTATTTTATTGAACACAACTAATATCTTTCTTAACTGTACCCTTCATCTAGCTATTTATTTGTTTTTTAAACTGTACCGAATTGGGATTTGTTGTATGGAAAACATTCTATGGACAAATGACGGTTGTACCGAATTGGGACTAACTCATAATAATAGTACCCTACGAAATACCGGTTATTGTATTGGATGGTTATAAACAACAAGAAGCAAAACATTTTGAACTGTTATTGAATAATTTGGCATACAACTAAGACGATCGTATATTTTCGTTTAAATTTATACTGCATACACCAGCCTGCAAATATTCGTACTTATCTAATAAAATAACAACCTGTACATCAGAGACCCTTTCCCATCGAATCCATTGAATAGTTAATAGTTATTACGTTCGATAGCTAATAATAGGTAGGTTAACTCGTATTTTCTCCTTTGACCCGATTCTATCATTCCTGCATATCCCGTGTCAAATTCAAACTTGTCTAAAATATAAAAACAATTTTAAGGTTTATAAGACTGCAGATAAGGTACCTTTTTATTTAGATTTCTGAAGGTATACGTGAGGACCCAGGATACGTGGGAATTTAAACTTTGGACAATTTTGGTTTCTAAGCGGTAAAATAGATATAAGTAGGTAGTGCCTCTATTCACTTTGTTTATGTAATGTTTATATGGTTGAATAGATTAATTATAAAAAATTTAAACCGTCTTCAAAATTAATTAGCCAGCTTTTGGACAACTATTCAGGCGACCACGCCGCCAGTGCAGCGGCGCAGCGCGTCACCGGCGCCGCACTCCGTTTTGAGTATTTGGACTTGGCAGCCGCCGTCTCCAAAAAATGTTTCATTAGGTACATATATATACATCTACATATATTATAAAATAGGAGATAATAGGGTCAACAAGAAAATTACAGGCTTAGTTTTAATAAATAGGCACTTTCCAGAACTCTCACTTCGTCATCCCTTCGCTTCACTCGCACACTCGACCTTCACTCCGCTCGGGAGTAGTCAGAAGGTCATCGGCTCGCGTTTTATATTTGGCATTCTATACAATTCCTAGATATTGCATAAATTACCTAGGTAAGTACGTAATGATTAAAAAAATATATTTCGTACATATGACCAACATAGACGAATCCGGTATCGTATAGAATGACTAGGTAATCTACACAATGACTGCATTATACTCTTTCCCGCGCGTTAACATAATAAAATATACATCACTTCTTTAACTAAACCTTATAACGTTACGAACTATAATTTACTGGCAGGTTTCATGACAGATAATTATAGGTCAGCCTCGTAACAAAGGGGGTGTTAATTGCTGGCAAAGGGAACTTATGGTTTGAAGAGAATCTGAAAACTCTGAGAAGTTTCTCTGTGAACGCAGTGGTCTAAGTAAAGACTAAATTTTAAAATACTTGTGAGATGGTGAGAACATTCAGAACTTTGAAGTGGCATACGTATGTATATTAGATATCTGTAAGTATATGTAAGTCGATCGCTATAGTACTTATTGACGTACAGAATCTTTTAATAACATAGAAAACGTACACAATTTAGAAAATTTCTTAGAAAATAGGTAGGAAAGTAGTACGGTCTACGGATAGTTATTATCCACCATGTGTACAAAGTCAGTTTCTGTTATAATTTGGAAATCATGTGCCAGCTAATTTACTTTATAGTATTATCGAACATTTATGCTCCATTAGTAATTATGTCATGAATGTATTTGATGACATGGTGCGGTTTTCTCAAGCTTCTATTGTGGTAGATATCAACTACATAATGTAGTACATCTCAAACTTAAGATAGGTATAGAATCCCAGATATTTGTCACGTTTAAAACATAGCGAGTTACACTGCAGTCGCTAGTCTATGAATAGATAAAATAGGGTTTGTATAAGATTTAACAAACAGGGCACATATTCTAGATCCAGTATCAGAGTGATATATTTTGTAAAAGTCTTCGTAGATTTGTAGCAAAATATGGAAATTCAGACTCGGCTGTAAAGCAGAACAAAATAAAATAAGAGAGGAAAAAAGATACTGACAGCGATTTCGTCAACAGACGTCGGCAACAAGAAAATGGTAGGTAAATACCTAAACACGGACCGGGCTATCTGCCACGATTTTGCCTGTTCATAATAGAATAATTCGCAATTTCTTTCTGCGAGCCTACGCTCATTTAATAAACAAGAGAGAAATAAATATTTCGTGGCTTGCAAAGAAAGTTTTCGAGGAGACTTTTCCTTTTGAAAGTTGGCGAGCCTTTTCAAAGTGCCTACGTTTATGCTCTGCTGAAATAACCTTTTAGCTTGCACTGCGCACGGACCTTAACTTACCTGTTTTATTAAATTTAATTCCCAGGATAGAGAAAAATCTTTGGAATATGCAACTTCAAATTAGTGTTTTGTTTAGATTAATTATGAAGATAGAAATTAGTACGACCACTGTTGTATTGATAGATTGCATGAGCCTTTCTGTTTGTGCATAATTTAATATGCAATACAGAATGAGACGCAATGCAGAGAGCCATGCTCTTGACATGCCGGCCGGGCGGCACATCGGTTTAGCTATGCCACTAGATATTAGTAATATAGGTAATTTTCAGTAGACGAAATAATACATAATAATTTTGCTATTTCCAGCAATTTATTTTTCTATGAGTTTTAAGGGCGACGTTGCATAAAGTTTTGATTTTTAACAATAAGTTCGTATTTGTTACCTTCTTAAAAAAACATCACTATGACTTCCTCCATCTTCGAAGGCCTCTAGATCTAAGCGGCTAACCTACTGCGGCGCACGCTACGCACGATCCTAACCTCATAGTTGCGGTGCAGCATGGGAGAACGTGACCTGTGAAGGCAATGCGGTAACAGCTGCGTCTTTACACAAATAAAAAAAAAGAAATAGGAAACTCTTTTCGTAAAGTTTAACCCAATACGACTTGCGTCAACGTGAAACCGCTGTTTAAAGTCAGGTTGTCTTATATAAAAGTTTACACTGAACTTGACTTTCACGTAATTTCATATTCGCGCATATGGGTTAGTCAGTTTAACTTCGCATTACAGAATTCTAGCGGTACGACTTCAAAGCCTTCGCGGATTACCGTAGAGCCCACCGCACCGTTTCCTATCACGCAACAGGAATTTAACATAAACATTTATCTTTTGAGAACAAATATGAAGTACATTTTTAGAGAATATTTCGGTATCCTTTTTATGATGAAATGGGCTCACGTTTGACAACAACTCACCTGATGGTAAGCGCAGTTGCGGTCTAAGGTGGAACACGTTTGCCCATGAGGTGCCTATTCTTCTTGTCGTAAAGAGACCTCAGGTTGTAATTGGAAGGAAATAAGTATTCTGTTAGAGAATTCTACTTCTAAGCAGTACGTAATGCCTTATCGTAATGGAAGAGTCAGCGAAACGCTTTGGTTACTGGTGTTATGTGACTCTCCTCGCCTGGTGGTCCTAAGATAGAATGGGGATAAAAGAATCAGCTGATGCAGGTCTTGTGCACACTTCCCGAAATGTAGTCTGTAAAAATCAACAGGCTAGCCACTTGTCTTCTGTGTTCAAGGCTTTGTACCTTCTTCCTATCAAGAGCCTCATCACCAATCTGCATGTAATAATACTGGTGGATGTAAATTATATTGTCATGTTGGTAGTATAAGGCATTACCTGATGTATAATCTGTTATTTTTTTATTTCGTCTACAAATAAGGTCTAATTGGTTATTTTGTAAGGACACGTAGATCCGAAATGAACCAATGTTTTTCTTTATGGAACAATCAGCCATTGTTTTATGGTAAATAAGTAATAAGATGTGTGTCATAGTTGTTTGATATATTGAAATGTTTTTAGCCTGAGATCTCACTGCAAGACTTCTAAGTCCATGTTGTAATTTAATAAAATTTCATTAATACATGTCATTACAATTATTAATTATAATTATTATTAATTTACAATTATTTTATTTACATTACTTTTGTAACATTATTTTTTAATATTAGGTCTTTATTTTATTTGGTTGCACACCAATAAAGTTTTGTATTGTAATTTATTATATCGTAAACTTACAAATTAACTACAAGCTTAAACGGAGTAAACGGTTATTTACACCTGGTTGCCGAGAAGATGCAGCTAAATGAGAAATGGCAACCCAAACTTTCTAGGTTCTTTTATCTTTCTTCTTAATAAATTAAAATATTTCTTAAAAAAAGTTAAAAAATAAGTAAAATAAAAATTGCATACCTATTGATTTTTAGATAAACAGATGAACACAAAAACCATGCAGTGGGATCTCGGACTAGTTATTAGTATGTAGGTGCTTTTCCATGAATCAGGTATCGAAAATATCCCAGCAAACGACTTGCAGGTCCGTAAATCAAAATCACACGAGAGATTTTTCAACGAGGTTCCCAAAACTGGACTTGATTTATGTAAAAATGACGTCATTATTATGTACCTGTATTTGTAGAGGTATAAAGTATGTAATTATGTATGTATAAAAACAATACAACAAAGATATGTTTTTATCCTCAAAGAAAGGCTAAGAGGCCTCTTCTGTTGAGATATCTTCGGAGTAAAGAAACTCGACTCCGCGGACATAAAGGAGGATTCGTCGAAAGTGCCGCCCCCTAATTTATTGTTACATTTTCAACTGAAGAACCCGAAACTTTAATTAATTCTGCTTAACAATAATTAACGATGACAATAGCTAAAGGACCTATCTTATCAATATTAATATCCGTCGGTTAATAATTATAATAGGATAGATGGATGGATAAACACTATTAAAACGCAAATTGTATTTGAAAAATATTGACATTCGTGATCAAAAATTGATACATTTTGATATTTTCAAATATCCTAAAAACCCCAAACTGTTCGCGGTTTCTGCCTTCTACGGAATATATTTAATTTATAGAAAAACCGGCATCGACAACGCTTCAAAAACGGTTCTAAATAACCTAAAGGTTTTTTTACGTAACCGCTCTGTGAAAGTCTAAACGTTTGTAACGATTCAGTCTGATTTAATTAATATTTTAATAACGCACGATTGGCGCTTACCTCACACTAAATCAAACGTGAAACATTAATAGCAACGGGCGAATGCCTTTATTACTAAAATTAACCTATCTATTTACAAGGTGAAGCCTACTGGCCAAAAGGCCTATAGATAGCCCAAATGCTTCAGTCCACTTCCAGTTGGCAACGTAAGTGACTTAATATTCACTTAAACTTATAATTTATAAGGCTTACCTTCATTGGGTATTTTTGAAGACATATTCACATAGATACTTTTTCCTATCTTTTTAACAATTACAGACATCATTGATCTTGCTGACTGTACGTTCTTATTCACAATTTTATGAATATTCTGTTGGGAGAGACGATTGATTTCAATTCTTTATATTTGTTTACTTTCAGGATTTTTAGAAAATGCAAATATAATTTTGCGTTTTTCTCGATTTCGGTGGGTATCTACGGTTTGAAGTCACTTTGGGAAAATATTCCTGTTGGGTAGATTCGATTGAGCCGGCAAGTTTTCGACTTACGTCTATTTTCGTGCTGACTGTACCTATTCCCACAAATCTAATATTATTTAATATTATTATATTATATTATTATTTTAATATTATTATATTTTTATATTATTTTATATATTCTCAAAACTGACCTAAAGATTCTTAAGACCAAACAGTCTACCTTTAACAGAAAGGGTGGCTACTCTTGATGCCATAAAGGTTTGTGCTATCCTGTATAAAAGCTAGTAACAAAACAACTTCGGTACCTACCTGGCACATACAAGCGGGAAGTGCAGACATCACATGTGTTTAGTTTTTCAAAAACTGTAAGGACTACCTAGCATTACGGATCACTACGTACGCTTTTATGTAGGGTAGGGACACCAGTGTTTACCCAAATTGATTTATCCATACCCTATTTAAAATGTTAAATACTTTTTTAGACGGAATTTATTAAAATAAGTAGGTACGTTGGTGTTTTTAGAATGTAATATTTTTTGAAAGAAAGTAATTTTATTAATTTTACCCATGCGCTATGATAAACAAACTAAATAAGGTAGGTAATTTTGTGTAAGTCGAAAATAAAGGCAGATTATCTGAACTTGATTTTAGTAGCTATTAACGCAATAATTAAAAAATAGTTTACTTTATGAACCAGTTCACAGCCGGTATTCATCTTGCTTCGCCCGCCATCTAGTAAAAAACTCGTAAGAACTGCGCTGCTCTGCGCGCAAAGCTATGCGTGGTTGCCACTTCAGCGTGTTCCGTAGCTGCCGTTCAAATCACCCAAGAACTACTTGTTGTTTCGCTCGTTTTATAATGCCGTCCCTTTCACGCGCACCGGTTCGTGATTTGAAATTTATTCAGGTTTGGACTAACCGTCGTCCGTGTGTAACGTGTCCTCCGTCCCGTGTCGGGAATTCGCGCCAAAGTTTTCAAGCTCATTAGTAGAATAAAAGTTTGCGTTAGTTTCGTGTTAACTTAAAACTCACTGAGTTATTGACAAACATGATAGATGCGTGCGTGTGTGAATGTTTATATGAACTGCAAGTGAGGCAATACGACACAAATGGTGTAAAAAAAGTGTAACTGGAAAGTTAAACAAGTGTGTGTGATGGGCGCATAGAATTAATTTTGGATTAAGTGAGAAACTTCCTGCAACAACATGAGGACCAGCTGGCTGCTTTCACCGTCAACTTTGCTGATGATTTGTACAGGTAAGCGGCTATCTACTTAGTTTTTGAGTCACCTCAGCTTCGCTTGTCGAACGTGGCGTCTCATCCGCTCGTTCCGTTGTATCAACATCAGCGAGCGGGGGCAGGTATACCTTTATTGCTTACCTGTATGTGTGTGTGCGTTTGTTGACTTGACTGGCTCGTTCGTTCGCTCCTTCAAGTACACAAGGGGAAGGTACTGTGCTGCAACTGCGTAGGGTATAACGAACCATTGTTGGCACAGTTTGCGTACCTGCATTGTATCTTTTTATCATACTTAATAAAATTTAGTCTTATTTGGGTCCGAATTTATTTATGTATTTAGTTAATAAGGAACGATAAGTAGCTGTACTTTATAATAATTTAAATAATGGGTAATGTTAGCATAGGTGATGAGCACAAATGGTTTTAATTTGGTACCTACGAATGGGTAGGTAGGTATTGACAGGACATAAATACAGCAAAAACTCAGTTAAATCTCAGTTTTTTAAAACTTATATGTATTATAATTATTATCCATTATAACTATTTTAAATAATTTTAACTTTATTATTTTCATTGGGTGTGGACATACGCAATCTTCACATTATAAAACAATACTTGTTGAAACACTTAACTAAGGCACAGAACTCCACATTACGCACCCATGCAAATGACATGCACGTGAAATTTGATCATTTTATATAGGTAGTATACTTAATACTCTTTTAGTTCCGATTGGTTGTTAGTTGTGCCTTGCATCATAGTGTTTTGATAAGTGTTGTAAGTACATGAATATAGAATAATTTTTATTGTAAAATAGAGACGGAAAATAATTTAGTTGGAAAAGCTTTCAGACAAGATTTTATAATATTGTGTTTTGCCTCTCAATTAAAATAAGCTCGTCGGTCGAACAAATGAAAAAAGAAATTCGAACTAGTGGGAACAAACGAATGAAAGAACCCTTCGCGTTTTAGTATAAGTTAGTAACGTTGAATAACAAAAATAATGCAACTAAACTATTGCCCTCAAAAACTTCCAATCACATTAAATCGAGGCCTAGAGCCGGCATTTATCTGTGTCGAAGAAAATTAGATAGCTACAAAATAAGAACATAGCTGTAGGCACGCTTGAATACGTAAATTAGGCAACGCCAAGCTCGGAGAGTGAAATCATGTTTGTAGAAACCGGTTTAGATGCAGGTGTGCGCGGTGGCGGCGGCCGGCCCGGCCCGGGGACGGGACGGGTAGCTTTATACAATCCGTAAAGCAATTTTACTAAGCTGCACGGGTACTGGCTACATTTTAAAATTTACTTTTTAAAATTCGGCAGTAGGCCTGTGCAAAACCATAATTCATTTGACAAATTATTAAGCAACACATCTTCTTCTTAACTTCTAAGTACATACTTCGATTTGCTAATGCAGTGTATAACAATTAGTTTCCATTAACATAAATAGATTGAAGTGACGCATTAATTTAACGTTAATACGACATGACATGCGGTATTAGTCAGATTGGTTAAGTATGAAATTATAGCGACGACAACCTTTCTTGTCATAGATGGCGTTGCCTTTGATATTATAACCCTAGAGCGCATTAATTAGTAAGTAATATAATTACTAACATTAAATTAAAACGCTTCTTTTAAAACAAGAAAATGCTGTGGAAAAATTACAAAAGTTTACTTCTTGGGGTACTAAAAAAAATTATTTTCACACTATTTAAATTAAAGCAGGGCTCGTTACCGTGTCAATAATTGTATAATTCACCCTGCAATCGTGCATGTCGTGTGTAACGTGCATAACTGCGCTCGTTAGCACTGCTCTAGTTTAGGATACTTATTAAAAACTTTTTTACTGCAAAACTAACATTACCAAGCAACGAATAAGTACTCCATGGCTACTTTAGTTAGCTAACTAAACTACATTCAATTTAAATATTTATTAGAAATCTACCTATCTACTTAAAATTACGTGAGTGAGCTATAGGTTTCTAGTTATTGTTTATGAGCCACGCCCATTGTACTTTAGTTTGTAAGTTGTTTTCATGTACCTACAGATTATTATTGTTTGATTGATTGATTTATTTAATTGCTAACGCTAATTGATTGATAACGCTCTATTGTACACCAAAAACATAACAAAAACAAATAAAAATAGAACTTAAAAATTTGATTAACATAATGGGCGGTCTTATCGCTCATAAGCGATCTCTTCCAGACAACCTATGGACGGAGTTTGGTATACAATAAAGCATTTTGTATTGCATTGTGTAGTGTGAGCAATAGTTTTATAGTTATTGTTTGTATTGTAAAACGTAAACTTAGAAAGAGAAAGAGGCGGAGAAATGATTTAAATGACCACTCTAACAAAATATGAAAATAGCAAAGGACGGACATTCTAGAGAAAACAGTAAACTGCCCGCAGATGGAGTTGATTTTAGTAGGAAAACAAACTAACATAAGCCTAAACCCGTGTACAAGGTGTTCGAGATAAATGCACTATCCAATGAATCAATCAAATTATTATTGCTAGAAAGTTGTATACAAAGATGACAAATAAAGATAATTCCTAACATTCTACCATAACAATGGTGTGCAATATTAACATTTCAAAAAAAATATAATAAAATTAAATACAAATTGTCAGATTATAGAAGTCGATTTTAATTAATGTCATAATTATATAATGTCAAATTATTAAATAGAATAAAATAATAAATCAATGAAACTATCGTGAGTCGAAATATTAATTATACATAAATATAAACGGCTACAATGAGTTAGAATAAGATTCGTGAGTCAATTAAACTTGTCATTTAAATAATTATGTCATAAAAAAAAATCCACTGAACCAGGACTACCTCTAGCTTTCCTTTAAATGAAATAACACGTTGATAGGATTTTCTTTGATTAAATAGGTACTTAATACAGCAGAATTACCATGTGACTCCATCCGAATAATTGAACAGAACAGTTCTCTGGCGAAATTAGCACGACAAAACTGCCATGTTCATTTAATCGCCCTAATTAAATATTAAGCCATTCTTCTGTGTTTAACTTTTAGTAACTGAATCTGTAGTCTCTAATCTGATGTACCTATAAATATACAACAAGAAAAACAAAAGAAAAGAAGGAAGAAGAATATAATTTATTCTATAGCAAAAAACGACTTCAATTCTGATGTATCTTCGTCCAAGTAAGTTCGTAATTCCAAGGTTGAAAATCGATGAAATTGATATGGGACCGCCTTTGTAGCTATACTGACCCCAAAGCAAAAGAATAATAGAAAAAAAGAATTTTTCAAAATGGTTTATAGATTACGAAATTCGGAGGTATAAAACATAAAAAATACAATCGAATAGAGAATCTCCTTTTTTTAATACGGTTAAAAATAGTGTTGTTTCTTAACCACAACCCTAAATATATGACGTGTTTAGTTACGAAGATTGAACCAGTAGTTATTTTACGTATATCTATTAAGTAAACGTTTTGATAATTATATAACAACGAACCGTCCTCAAAGAAAATGCAATAATACTTGAAAATGGTCCTACATACACTTACTTTTGAAATGAACAATAGGACGAAGCAGTAAAGTCGAACATGGCATAGCGTAGGTTTACCCAATATAGGTAATATTCATAATTTATTCATTTTATAGATACAGGAAAAGTTAGGGTCAAGATCTATGTGTGTGATCGTTGGGCGTTATTTATTTATCATATATATAAAATTCTCGTGTCACAATGTTAGTTACTTTACTCCTCCGAAACGGCTTTACTGATTTTTACCAAATTTTATATGCATATTCAGTAGGTCTGAGAATCGGCTACTATCTATTTTTCATACCCCTCAGTGATAAGGGTTGTTCACCCTTAACATTTTTTTTTTATTTATTTGGCAAAACAACGTTTGCCGGGTCAGCTGGTTATATATATAATACAGGGTGACGAGCGCAGTGCAACGCTGCGCAGGATTTTGCAAAACAAATTTCTGGGTGATGCTGTTGTTGTTATGGGCGGGCGTATTGCTTACCATCAGGCAAACGACCAGCTCGTCTTGTCATTCAGTTACATAAAAAAACTAACAGTTTCTGGCGTCAGTCTGGGTGACGAAATTACTTTGACTCCGCCATTTTTCAAGATGACCGCCATATAAAAGTTTATTTTCAGAACAAAAAGGCTTAGATAACTTAATCTGGGTTACTAGTTTTTAAGCTTATGTAAAATTGTAAACTCCAATACAAAAAATTACATAAGGTTTTGTACATTAAGTAATTCATATAAAAATGCTAAGCAATATTATAGCGTTAACTAGCTAGAGTAGAAGGGGTGCTGGTGCTGGAGGATAAAGTGGCGTGACCGCACTGTCACGCTAGCTGGCACATCACATGAGATACCTACATGCGTGCAAACCCATTTCGGGTAAGTTACTTACCCCACCTTCCACATAGTTGGCGTACCAATTTGTGAGTAAATTTTCTACTTAATTCCTTTTATGCGTTTAAATGTGATACTTATGTTGCAGTTTTCTGCATTTGCGACCCTTAGAACGCTATACTTATCTTATATTGCAGTTTTACAAAATTCCAATATATATATACTACAGAATAAAAAATGTATACATAGATTTTATTTGACATTCTTCCCTTTATTTCTAAAATATACTTACTAAAACTAATAGCGAAGCAATTGAACAACTATTACCATTAAATGCCTATAGTTATCCCAAATGCTCCGGCCCACTTCCAGTTAGCAGTGTACCCAAGATGCTGACAGAATTAATTACCCTACTAGTTATGTGGTGGGTAAGTATATCAAAACTTGTAAAACATTTAATGTAATTTTTCACCTCAGATTCGCTTTGCCGGTTTAAAGCTGTGCACGCTACCCTATAAAATGGTGGGTAGGAAGGAGAATGATTTACATACAGTCAGCGATAAAAGCATTAGCATTTTTCGTAAACCCTATTATTACACTGTATCTATACATTCAATTAATGCCGATGTTTAAAGTGTACTCGCTCATGAGGCTTAATCCTAAAATCTACGTTATTCTTACGGACATACCAAGGCACAAATGCAACATCATTGCCATCATCCCATGGTTGCGTACCTCCGATCACCAACAGCTCTTCCGAACCAACTCTGTGACCGTGTGAGAGCTTTGTGAAGAAAACACTGTCATCCCGGTCCCCTAGCGCTGGATTTTTTTCGTTATTTCTGTGTTGCACTTCATATTTTCTTCTTTTTCTTTTATTAGGTATTATAAAATTGTAACTTTGAATGTTTTTTGCCTAAAGACTCGAAGACTGCTGAACGGATTTTAATGTATGTAATTTTTTGGGTTTGGTACCATAAGTCCCAACTTAGATTATTAGGGTATGTCACATCAAAATGGATTGGGAATAAATGTGAAACAAATGGTTTGTTACCCATTTAAACAATTAATAGCACAACACCTTTTAATTACTCGACGTCGATTCGTCCTATGATTAGGCTGTATAATTAAAAAATATATGTTTGGGCTTTTATGAAAGAAAATATTTACGTTTTCAACGAGTATTATCGCTGACTGTACCTACGTTCGAGTACGTGGCACCTTTTGCTGTATTTCAGTGATATATCGTGGTGCTGACTTTTATTCATGTGTTACACATGAAAAATTGTATAATCTTAATGAACAATCGACCTGTTCCTGTAAAATTGTGATGCAGTCGAGTGCAGTGTAAACTTGGGGCACTTTATTCTTACCTATATTCCTAGTACGTAATTAGGTACAACCTCTGTTCTTGGCAATTTTTGCTTTGGGATTAGTGAGGAACATTTTTGTTGAGTTAAGAAAATCAAGGCATCGGTTGAGCTAGGAATATAGTTAAGGACGATTCCAGAATATTATACCTAATATGATGAGACATCATAGGGAAGAGAACGGAACAACTCATAATTACTTAGTGTTAGTCCATTTAAGTCAGTATTAAGTATAATGCTATATTATTAAGACTACCATACCTACTTACAAAAATTGGAATTTATATTTCAGAAAAATTAAAGCCATTTTGACAAACTAAACTCAATAATTAATTATATTGATCCATACGTGAATTATACATAATGTTACTTTAGGATCTACCCAAGTAGGTAGTTCTACAAATCTATCAAATTACTTTTAATTATTCTGTGACCAAGGTTACTTTTTCGTCCTTCATTCCTGTTTTTATTGCATCCATAATGCAGATCTTTAGCAGGCTGCGTTTATTTTTAGCTTATTGCGCCGAGACCGGTCGTGCTTTGCAGATAAATAAGAATAAAACAGTACACCCTAGACCGGACCAGACCAGCGAAAATAAATAAGTATTCCGAGAACGCTACGCTACTACATTGCTTTTCTCGGACTTCGAATTAATCGCTGTACTCCTGTAAAGAAATAAAGAAAGCCAACAGAGACGATTGTTTGAAATAGATGTTAAGTAGATTTACTCCCAACGGCGCTGCTGTTTGCAGATTTGTGGAAAATTACGTTATCTCCAGAAAAGGAGCGTCACTCTGAAAATGTTATCCATTTTACGAAATAGTTTATTTACAAGTATTAAGGCCGTAACAAAGGAGGTAAGCACCGCGCTAGAATAACAGTTAGTTGCGATACAAACCTGTGTCTGACCTGTGGCACAGAATACTAAGGGACCTGTTAGTCCTGTGCGGCACTGCACTGCGCTGGTAACCATGAAAAATTTAAGGTCTCAAATGTCCAGTAATTTCGCTGGCGTTCCATTCAAACCGAATAGATTATACAGCAATGTATGCAAAACACTATTAACTTCTCCCAGATTAAGTAGGTAAAGTCCTAACGCCGAGACATCGGCTCAGTCTGCTCCGAAATGCTCCGAGAAACTATTCGATGTAGTCCCTTCATCAAGGTTCTACTACCGCACTGCCCGACATCGTACGGAAGCTCATCCGCATATCATAATAATAATATCTATGGAAAACATAGTCCAATTCTGCAATGTAAGATGTGGAATGAGCTTTCACCTGAGATCTTTCCGCGAAGCTATAATATGGGGCACTTTAAAAACACAACAAAACAACACAAGATACATCATATTAAACGTTATCACATCGTGCTATACAACATTATTAATTAACATGGTTCGGTAGATAATATACCCAGCTTGCAATTTGTTGGTAAATTAAATTGCTACACATTGAAAACTATAGAGCGCGAAGCAAACTTAAAATTAACAGGAATGGATTAAATTAAAATCAGAATTGAATTCCAGCTGGCGCGGTACTAGTTACTTACTACCTACGCGTTCTGTATTATACCCACATACTTACCATTCCTCGCCTGCAGATAACTTATTGCTAATATAATATAAAACATCGCTATATGTTCTTATTATGGTAATAAGGACATATACCGTGTAATATGGGCAAGTAGCATTACAGAAAATAAAGCTCCGTAACAATATCAGGCATTTCCTCCCCATAAACCTTTAATATAACGACGTTACAAGCACGTAATAAGCCTACGTATATTATATTTCAGACACATGTATTGAACACATGATTTACTGATAAGATCAAATGTACACGACGGAAGTTTGAATATAGTACCTACGAGGATATTCTCATCTTTCAATATATTATCCAATATTCCTTGACAACATGATGGACCGTGAGAAAGAAACAGACTGGCGCATTACATGAAAGCCGAAATATAAATACATACCTGTACGTATATACAACTTTCTATCTGTCAGTTGTCGACAAGATAACACGTGTTTAAGTAGTTTGACGCCAACAAGTTAACTTGACGAGCCAAATACGAACGCTAACCAATTTTAACTTATTTAATTAAATAGACAAAAGGCCCTAGGGGCTATGTGCCTTTAATAAATATTTCAAAATTGTTTGAATTTCATACGGGCTTAAAATCGTTGTAATAATAGCCTTTTGTGAGCCTTAAAAACAACAGTATTTGGGGAAAATCGAGAGCCGCGTCCCGATCGGACGACACTTCAATTTGGACATGAAAGAAAAATAAATTAAATCAACTGCTCAGAAAGCTTCTGCCGGGGTCGGGATATGGCGGTTGCTCTGTCAGTAACTATTGTACATAAATACATATAAGTATGCCTAGTTAAATTGCGTTCCCAAGGCGGAGGCGGAGGTGGAGTGGCGGACGGTTAGTTTGCTGTCGTGCTTCGGTTCACACGGCCTTTGTTTCCTTTATTACGAGCTCGTTCGCGACTTGCCCTTCCGTTGACATGCCTGACTGTCTCCTCATTTGCAGATTACTGACCCTTCATACACATACAAAGATGTAACTCGGAACATCGGAATAAAATTTTATTTTCCTGTCGGATTCTCTCCGACACGATGTTCGACATCCTAATAGGTTTTCCTCCATTTTCCCTCCCCTAGTTTCAATTTAAAGCTTTATCGAGCCTTTGTTGGAGGAATAAGTACAAAAAGTACTTACATAATTAATGTTCGTGAATGTATGCACGTGCCGTTTCATTAGGAGCGCAAACATTTCGCATAGCTGTTACCGAAACAGTTAGCTAGTTGGTAACGCGCTAACGTGGGAATGTAAGTGTCGGGTAGATTTACAACATTGCAGTAGTATCAATATAGAAAGAGAAAACATTATTTCTTGGTTTGTGCCATATACATAGCTCCTAGACAGAACCTATTTTCTTTCTAAACAAGTTTACCGGATATACCTACTCCATAAATCAGTCGCAGGAGTGAGATGGTGTTTCAACGTTTCCTTTTCGAAATAATACCAAGTGTAAGCGCGCCTTCATGCGGGGTACGGTCCTCCTGACTCTTGTTTTCGCATAAATAAGTAGCGTTGGTCTTATAAATAAATTCTTTCAACCAATTTATCTTGCGTTATAGAAATGGGAATTTGGGATAAAGAAAACAAATAAGTTTACTCTGGCGTGGCGGAGAGGCGTTGGTTTGGTGACGGCGGAGTAGCGTCTGAAGTTCCACGTAATGTTTTCTTATTTTCCGTGTCGATTGTTGATGTATTATATTGTATATTATTCACTTGCTTGACAGCCTTCGTCTATGTCATTATTTCATCCATATTGTATATAAATAATTTAGCTACTAACAAAATAAAATAAAGTTTCTTCCTACCTTCACAAGTTCAGGTCTTGTGATCATCTTTTTAGATTATCCAAGTTTCCCGAGTTTCAAATTAACAATGGTAGGTAGGTCTAGGTACATAATTTTTTTACTCCGTAAATTACCTACTTACCAAAGTCAGTCAAGTATTTAACTCGCGGATAAAAAGAAAAAGTTACAATTTATGCAAAAAGAATTTCGTTGTAAAAGGAACTGGATCATTGAAACAGATTCTTTATAACACTGAAGAATCTAAGTTACGCCAAGGCTGAAGGTGTAATTTAAATCTAATCTGCTATTAGATAGGCATTTGCGATAGTCAAGTAATTAGTTATTTTTCGTAACTGTTCATTAAGTTTATTAAGCTATGGATAAAAATTTACGTAGCTATTGTTGGTATTTATGTTACGTAAAAAATTGGACATTTTTAAAGGTTACTAGCATCGCATGTTGCACGATAATAGCTTATTTATTTAGTAACAGTAGTGTAGTGACTCATTAATACTGAATTATTATAGCATCGATTGCCTATTACCTGTTGAATTTACTTATTATTTTTAAATTATGTCCCTTTTCTTTATTCCTTGTAGACTCACATAGAAAATCGCGAGCTGCATAATTATGCAGGTCGAGATGTTTCATAAAAAATAATAGAGTAAGTAGAAGTTACCGGTTGTATAAGTACCTAATAAGAAAAGAAAGTGTCATTTGTAGAATTGGCGAGAGCAACGTTAGCTACTCGTATCATGTCATTTGATCAACGTATCAAATTACGTGCTTCCACCCAGAGCGGCAGTGTCGCTGATAAAAACGAGTAACAACACCGTTTATATTTCGTACAATTTAAACTACGTTAAGTACCTATCTAAACCTCTACTTTGTGTACGAGTATTTCCATTAAATCCAATGTTGCTGTAGAATATGCTGTCAAGTTGAAGACCAACCTCGATTTTCACTTATTTTACGATGCCGCAGTTTCTGCAGTTGAAATATCCGAATAGTGCTAGTGACTAGTGACGTGCCTTCATCGAGCACGGTATTTTGTAGGATAATAAACGTTCTCGATTAAATTTCTATTTAATACAGCTGTAGCGTAGTAAACGCCTACTTTACTATGGCTGTAGGCTTTCGACCGGAAATATGGAAAAGATTAATGATCTTGAGCAGGACTTAGACTCGCGACCGCAAAATACCGCGCCGTCGTCGCTTTACCAAGCTATCGTGTAGTCCGAACGCCGAGTTCTCCTTTGCAAAAAATGAATTAATAAATCTGGCTCATTATTTCAACTGCAAATTTAAAATATCCCCGTTATGCAAGTACAGGCACATAGCAATAAAACGAGGTAGTGCATGCTCTGCATGAAAGTAGGCACAGCATGCAACACTTTTGAGACAATGGCGTTATTTGCAGAACGCCAGGCACAATGGATGTTTGTGTCTTATCTTCGTTCCCACTGTACTTCTCGCACAAAATTTTCTCATTACTCTGCCACTTTTTGTTAGAATTAAGGTCAATGTGCGTGGGGCTAAATTATATCTGTGTTGACGACGTTTCATATTTTTTTTATCGTCTTTTACTTAACCTGCATGTTTTATGGGTCATGTGATGTTTGTAGCAGGTAATTATTTGTTTATGAAACGAATTATTAGTATTTAATTGTTATTTACCGTGCTCACCGAACGGACAGGTTGTCAATTTCTGGCAAACATGTTTTCATCCCGAGCGGGTCGGCCGCTCAGGGCCGGCTTGCACGACTCCTTATAAAATGTTTAAGCGCTACTTAAAACCTTTCAGTAAATTGTTTTTCTTAACTCAGATGCCAGATTTCATTTCGTTATTCTTATTTGAGAACTATATATTTTATGAAAAGATAATTTTAACTGGATATATTTTATAAGGGCTACAACTAGATCTGTTTATACCCTTATAAGATTATTCACTGAGAAGTTCCATTATTCTTTGAATGGGCTGTCTCCTTCAAATTCTTGTGAAACACTTGGAAGCTAATTTCAAAGAGAACAGAACAAAAAGCGTTGCTATGGTACCCTAATTTGGAATAACTTAAAAAGTTACAACAACCGCCGCAAAATATTTTAAGTGGTTTAAAAGGAGTAGAAGCTCATTGAAGTGTCGGTTTAGTTAGGAAGTTGAGGAATGTCGCCTCAGGGTCCCGTTACAGGGCTCAACTTGGATATGCCACAGCTTAGCAGTCTTGACGCGGGCGTGTGCTATGTTCCTGGTAACGTGTAAGTGGACTGAAGTAATAATGCACCACGTGCGTTGATGTGTGCTGCGGTTTCATAATTTTAAATGAACGGCCACTGCAGAGCACGTACAAAATTCTGGCAAAATTAGCGCTTAGAATTCATAGTAGCTACCTGCTTGTAAATTGCGCATCGCGTAGGAATAGAGTTTAAAACGCTAATACTTATGAGAGACATGCTAACATGTTTACATTACGTATTCAATGCGTAGCTTGATGCCGGTGCGATGGCCACGGAGGCACGTAGAGGCCATGGTAGACGTCGTCCGCTGCCAGGAGCCGTCCTACGAACTGGAATGCCTGATTTAAACTGGCTGCCACTGAAACGGAACGAATTATTTACTGTGTCGCGTCTTGTTCTCTGGATTAAGATTTGAATATTCATGAATAGAATAGTGACACAATATTTAGGTTTAACTGTTAAATCAATCTTATTCGCAATACCTACTGCAGAAAATGGTTTTCCCCGGAGATTGTGGAAACAGTTAAAAATGAATCGTCTTGAATGAGCTCGGGGCCTGCAGGCAACGTTTTATTTTGTTCTACAACTGGTCGGAGGAAAAGTGGGCAAACGGCGGGCCTCGGTGATTGAGTAACAAATGATACCAGTCGACTTTCTCCTTTGTGATATTAAGTGTGATTTTTGTTACTGGTTCTGTTGAGTCATTGAGTCACGCGCTAACTGTAGTAGTTTCACAATGAAACGAAATGCAACAAACACCGGTAGCTACCTACCTACCTACAAGTCTGGGAAATAGTTTAACATTTCTATTGTATTGGTTGATAATGTTCATATAGAGTTTCGCAGATTCTAGCTTGAACATTATCTCGGATTCGTCTCTTTTCTATAAAATCT
The DNA here is from genome assembly GCA_951640565.1 of Petrophora chlorosata. Taxonomy (NCBI): domain Eukaryota; kingdom Metazoa; phylum Arthropoda; class Insecta; order Lepidoptera; family Geometridae; genus Petrophora; species Petrophora chlorosata. The sequence continues at coordinate 6,403,817 of OX621197.1, read as the reverse complement.
GCGAGTGTAATTAATCTTATAATTTTTGTAAGCTAAGTTTAAATACAAGCAAATAAAATAGAATGTTACTTAATTCATTCCAAGAAATAAATACCTAGTACCTACAACATAAACTTCAAGTAACATTTATGTATAACTAAAGAGTGAAATATGTGAAACAGAAATTATACTCTTGAGGCAAATACATTATTATAAGTAGACCTACCTACTATGAATAAATCAAATAAATGACCTATAAAGGCTCCGAGTGACTGCTCCCGCTGCAAAGCACAAGTAATTACTAAATCATTTGTTCCAGAGAGTACTTACAGAGATATTGTTGAATATTTATTAGTTCTGTTGCCTAAACATTGTTACGGATGAATTTTGTTGGACGAAATTTATCTTGGACTACCTATTGTATCTGAAGGCCCACTCCCGTTTGTGAAGGCCAAAAGGTTGTCCAACTTTTCAATTACCTTCCTACCGTATTCTACCTGGATTATATTGTTATTATATGTACTAGTGCCGCCCGCAACTTTGTCCGCATGAATGTCGAAGTACAATCAAATTTAATTTAACCCGTATACTCGCGGTTAACAGGCACAACTCGGGCGGTTGACCCGATACACGAGTAGAGATTAACTCTGTTTAGCTTCGAAACCCTTTCAAGATATTAAGGTGAAATAAAGACCTTGTAAATATACTTGATTGTAAATATACATAAATTAATACCGTTGGCCTATTTATTATATGCATATTATACAATACCATATACGTTACACAATAGCAGTAGGTAATAGTACGTACCTCCACTAACTATCATGTTCTGCGAGTAGAGATTCATCAGTATAATAGGATTTTGGCTTGAAGCAACCATTATATTATGCTACACGGCTTTCTTATGCTCCGAAAGCTCTTAATGTGATAGAGGAAAATGTTTATTTTCCAAATAGTATCTTTTATTATACTTATCAAACTACCTCTGAGGCAAATAGAAGCAAATAAGTTATTATCTGAACTGATACATATTTATTTGTTTGCTTATGTAGTCGGAATGCGAGATATGCGTAACCTATGTTTGTATTATTAACAAGTCAGTGAGCTTGTATGTTTGGTTATATCTTAATTAGGCCTCATCCACTTTCCTTATTTTTCGTGAAGTACGTAACGAGACGGCGGCACGTGCTGCGCTCATCGCCCTGAGATCAGCCAGCATCCGTTTCTTGCTGTAAACTCTGGATAGTAGCACAGAAGACTTAATAGTACCAAGGGTAGTAATTATTATTATTTATTTTTTGTATTGGTAAATGGGCATCCGTTTGACGACATCTCGCCTGATGGAAAGCGAAGATGCGGCCTAAGATGGAACACACTTGCCCATGAGATGCCTATTCACTCAATTATTTTTCTGATATAGAGCTGTTGTAGGGTCATTATTGACGTTCATAAGTGCGTCTATGCCTAAACTGAATAAATATCATTTGAAACTTAACCCTTCACAAAACAATATAGTATGCACAATACTGTTTGAAAGCGGAACTACTGACAATGAGTTGGGTGTTTAGCCAAGAGTTTCTGCAGAGGAGGTACCCCTACTACCGCCATTTGTATCTGTAAAAACGAGAACGGTTAGTTACACTACATTCCTAAAACTTGTTTGTTACATTTAATTTGAAATTAATTGAAATATACATGCGAGTTTCGCCTTAAATATTTTTATGATTTATACTCGTAATTATTCCAGTTTTTTGCTTGCCGCCATCACTAAAATCGTTACTCCGATCTTTTGCCTGTTGTGATCCTACTATCCTACTTCACTATCACTACATAGTATAAAACAAAGTCGCTTTCTCTGTCCCTATATCCCTATGTATGCTTAAATCTTTAAAACTACGGAACGGATTTTGATGCGTTTTTTTAATAGATAGAGTGATTGGAGAGGAAGGTTTATATGTATAATAACCGTGCGAAGCCGGGCGGGTCGCTAGTATATTATTAACGCAAAAGTTTGCTAGAATGTATGGATGTCTGTTTGTCACTCTTTCACACTGCAACCTTGAAAAAAAACAGGCATTGAGATGAAATTTAGTATGGAGATAGCTTATACTATAGATTAACACATAGGCTACTTTTTATCCTGGAAAATCGCGGGTGTAACCGCAGGGCACAGCTACTAGTCATATAATTGAGTCCTTAAACTAAACTACTTCCCGTTACCCAAGAACTGATTAAAAGATAATCTGAAAGTTATTACCGCCTAAGTAACTTGTAAATCCGACTTTATAAAGGGGTTAAGAGGGCAAGAAACAATGCAATCGTAAAGATATTTTAATTTAGTCACAACAAGCTTCTTTGTTAAATTCAGTTGCTTTGTTTCAAGAAGAAAGCAAGACCGTGATAATTAAAAACCGGTTATTACGACTTTACTTAGGCTTTACTTAGTCTTAAAAAAAACTGAACATTAATAAAGATACACTCGTACAATTTCCTGTAACATTTACAGTCCTTTTGACGGTATGAAAGGCCAATAGGATATGAATGTCAAATATTTAATTATTTTATACGTATACATACGTAATATTTAAGTATGTTAAAACTGATAGTAGTTGAATACGGTATTCGAAATTCAAATAATAAAAACGGGAGAAACGTTAATAAAACTTCCTAAACTAGAAAATATACTAATTGAGACATAGACATAATCGATTTCTAAGATGGACTAAATATCAAAAGTCAGGGGTGTCATACAATGTACTATTTATGCCTGTTAACTTTTGATGTGTGGAAACCCCGCAGGAGCCATATATAAGAAGTTGAAGTTGAACTTTTGATGTTTAGTCGATCTTAGAAATCGATTATGTCGTTAGACGATCCATTTAATACGATACAGTATTAAATATGTTTGGTGGAGTACGTCGAAAATCAGTGCCTAGACCATAGAGTTGACATTATTTACTCTAAGGCCTAGACCTTGTAGTATCAGGAGCAAGATCTCGTGGCCGGCCTAAGACGCAATGGCTTAATGTCGTAAATGCAGATATGAGAGCCAATAGACTTACAATGCAGGATGCAGAAAATATTGAAACTAAGAAGTAATAGAATTACTTAGTTAATCAATTGTTAGAAAAAAAATGTACTTACGCGGATTGTAATTTTCTTTCTTCTTTTTTTATTCGATTTCGTGTTTAGAGCAAACGCTATATACATTATGTATGGTTAATTATTCTGCCGCGATGCATGAATATTTTGTACATTATGGCCAAAAGAGACACGAACCAATGTTTTATTGTTCTATGTCAAAATCTCCGACTTTTACTACTTTACATAGCTACCTATTAATACGGTAAATCACTTGGGTATTTGGAAACATTACGGGGACAAAAAAATAAATGAATATCAATCTACATAATATTATTCCTAATTATATGAATAAACATTAATCTAGGCGATGCGTACCGCGGCTGCGCGCCCTGGCGATGAAGTACTCTTAAGAAAGTCCTCAATCTTTGGTACACTGTAATTTATTTTGTGCAGTGAATTGAAACCACGGGGAAATGAGGAGATTTGTCAGCGAGGGAAACGGAAAGTCAGGCCACGCGATAAAAATAACGTAAGTAACCCTCCCAGGCTACGCCCTTACCATAAATTGTCGATAGCAAAAACTAGTGTGATAAAGAAAGATACATGACTTTAGCCTTCCACGACACTTAGTGCTTCTACGTGCATCTAACGTATAAAATATAGCTTCCATTATCTTTATTATTATATATTTTATTTGCAAACTACTCATATTGCGGCGGCTCTTACTATCTTTCCGTAAATGTAGTTAGTACAAAGGGAAATTTCTGAAAACTCCTTCCAAACGAACAAGGGTTTAGGTACTGAGATGAGATTCACTCATACTGTCAGCACAATAACATATGAGGCAGAGATATGCAAAACGGTTGTTGATATATTAGCGCAGAAATAATTTGACATTTCAAAGATTAATATTTACTATAAAAAAATATTAACTTATTCTGGCGCCAAGCAGTAGTGCGCAAGCATGACTGTGTTCCGGTTTGAAGGGCAATATAGCCAGCATTACAGAGCATTATGAGACTTAAGAGCTATCGTCTCAACGTGACGAACTCAGTGCAGTGCCGCGCAGGATTTTGCAAATCATTTCTGGGTGGTGCTGCAACTGTTATAGGCAGGCATGTTGCTTATCATCAGAGGAACGAACTGCCCCTTTCGTCACTCAATTACAAAAACTAAGTTTTTTTTTTTTTTTTTTATGTAACTGTATGACGAGACGAGCTGGTCGTTTGCCTGATGGTAAGCAATACGCCAACCCATAACAATAACAGCACCACCCAGAACTTTGTTTTGCAAAATCCTGCGTGGCACTGCACTGCGCTCGTCATTCTGAGACAATTAGCTGTTGAGTCTCATAATGCCCAGTAATTTCGCTGGCTACAACGCCCTTCAAACCGGAACACAGTAATGCTTGCGCACTACTGCTTGGCGGTTGAATAACTGGCAAAGCGGTGGTACCCACCCAGATGGCCTCTCGCATACGAGAAACCTACCACCAGTAGTAAGTATAATTTATTTCAAATATACCAGATATGTTCGTGTTCGTTGGAGGTCGATAACTTCACCGGTGACGATGTAATGTATTTAATTAGGGCCGAGCACACACCGCCGTTGATGCCTAAATAGGCAATAGACATTTATTTCAGTATCAGGACATTTAGGACTAAATGACACCACAGCCAACGAATTTGTCGACGGCCGGTCGGTCGCCCCAAGTACAAATGAAAGGACGAGGTGGCAAAAGACCTACGGGAGCTACAAGTTTGTTGCCTGGCAGGAACTTGCACTGGATCGAAAGAAGTGGTATTCTTTAGTATCGGAGGCCAAGACACACTTTGGGTCGCTGTGCCAGTATAATAATATATAGATACATAGCAGATTTCTTTAAATCACTGTACCTGCTTTAAAGTTTTTTTTATTACTATACCTGAAATTCATTTTCATGCTATCCGTACCTTACCTTCATCTTCATGGTAATTTTTGCTTTGAGATTAGTGAGGAACACATTTCGGATGAATTAAGAAAATCAATGAAAATTAATGTAATCGGTTGAGAAAGTAATAGCAGTTTAGGACGATTCAAGAATATTATACTCAATTGGATGAGACGTCACAGGATGAGAACGGAACAACCCATTTTAACACCTTATTTTCTCTAGCTAGCTTAAGTAGATCCCAGCGTGCTGCTTATTTTGCTCGTGCTGTCATCAATCAATTTTATGTCGCAACGCCCAATAAACCCCATTGTTACCTTGATATTTTGGCTTTGGGTGTGTGATAAATCCTACTAATATTATAAATGCGAAAGTTTGTGAGGATGGATGGATGAATAATACATGTTTTTTTTTACGCTTAATAGATTTATGTTTGGCCACTATCTCGCCTGATGTGAAGCGATGATGTGGCCTATGATGGAGCACATAGATCTAGAGAGAGACGGCAGTTGAGCGGCTGCTCAGACCCGTCTCCCCGATGGTTCACCGAACATCATCCCGAAACACGACTAGGTCGCTTGACGGCATGGCTTTGTTCGGTGGATGGTATTACAACCACGGCCAGAGCCTACCACTCCAAAGCGCGTAAGCGGGTTTCATCACGATGATTTCCTTCGCCGTTTTAAAACGAGCGTGCAAAATCTGCACATAACTATAAGTCATTGGTGCAGGGCCGAGTCGGGATTCGAACCCAGGTGCGTCGGATCGAAAGGCGCACGAGTTCCCGCTGAGCCACATTCGCTCTAAAATTGAGTGTTTGTTACTCAATAACACAAAAACCATTTAAAATAGGAACTGATTTTAATGAAATTTGGTATGTACATCCCGGAAAAGGACATAGGTTACTTTTTATCCCGGGAAATCCCGGGGCGCAGCTAGTTCATAGTGTTTCGCAAAAATAAATTTAAGTCACTCGTGGTAGGTCTCTCGTATGCGGGAGGCCGTCTGGGTAGGTACCACAGCTCTGCCAATTATTCTACCGCCAAGCAGTAGTGCGTAAGTATTACTGTGTTCCGGTTTGAAGGGCATTGTAGCCAGTGAAATTACTGGGTATATGAGACATATCTGCTGTCTCGGGGTGATGAGCGCAATGCAGTGCTACGCAGTACTTTTTATAGTATTAAAAGTTCTGGTGGCACTGCAATTTTTATGGGCAGGCGTGGCGTTTACCAGCAGGATCGACTTTCTCGTCTCATCAATCAGTAACATAACAAAAAAAGTTTTGTATCGTTTGCTACAATACGAGTAATACTTAATAATAATTTGTTTGCTATGCGGATAGCGACTTTGTTAATAATAATAATAATTAATAATAATTAATGCTTTATTGTACACCAAACAAGAAATAAACAAGGTACACGAAATTTTCTTAAAAACTATAGTACAACGGGCGGACTTAGTTTTTTGTTTTATACTATTTAGAGATACTTTATAGAGAGTATATTTTATCTATTGTACTGGATATGGCGTATGCATATAATATAGTATAGGATTTGGAAACCACCTTAATTTTGCACTGTCCATGGTTTCACCGAGATTTTGTGTGTTACCAAATAACAAAATGCACTATGTTTGTATTCTGTAAGTACTTGGTTTAACTCATCGGCATCGCGAGATGGAATTCCTTATGATAACGCGCACGGCTCGGATTTGATACAGGCACAAATAACAAACCTTTTAACCATACCCGTATTTTGCTTCGCGGCTTCAGTCGTGGTATTCCTTTTTTCTGTAAGAATTTTGAAAGAAAAGAAGGAAAGAAAATACATTATTTTATTCAAGACATATACATACATATGTGTTTTGAATATTTTCTTAGCGAGCACCTAAAAGCTAAGAGGAGCATACGTGCCAAATTTCAAGTTTGCAGGCCTTGTAGATTTCATAATGTTGGAGTCAATGCGTCAGTGTATTTCGCTTTTACCTCAAAATCCAGTACGTAGATTTTTTTAAGTATTATTTTTCCTTACTTTGTGTACGAGGCTAGAAATGCTTGAATGAATTCCCGGGTTTTATAGATACGAATACAGTGGCGCATTGCAACTTCCCCCTTGAAGATCGTTATGAAAGGGAAGTGGAGATGTGGAGACACGGTCTGTATTTAGTTACGAGTACAAGTAGGTACATATTATATAAACAAAAACCGGCCAAGTGTGAGTCCGACTCGCGCACGAAGGGTTCTGTACCATTATCTATAAAATTACTTTATTCTGTTTTTTAGTATTTGTTGTTATAGCGGCAAAAAATACATGATCTGTGTAAATTTCAACAGTCTTACTATCACGGTTCATGAGATACAGCCTCGTGACAGACGAACAGACAGACGGACAGCGGAGACTTAATAATAGGGTCCCGTTTTACCCTTTGGGTACGGAACCCTATAAACACAAGTGTTGACCAGTCCCGATATGTTAGAATTGTTAGGTCATGTGTTGAAGTTGAATCGACGTATCCTATTGTACAGTATCCTCCTAGCCTGCGATATTTGGTTGCATAGGTATTTCAATGAATAGAATGTTGTCAGCATGAATACTAATCGACACAAGATCCTTTGACAGCCTATGCATGACATAACTATTCCATCCCATTCCCAGAGAAGCATTACAGTCAAAGTCGAAATGAAACGCAAGGTCTCAAGCCCCTGCAATAAATCAGGCCCAGTCGGGACCCAGATAGTAGATAGATTTAAGATCCTTGACGTTAATCGCAAGTGCAGTTCCCGGAGACAATGCTTCACTATTTTTATTGCGTTGGTCGGCGCTTTATTTACGCTTTTCTGAAAACTTTTTACTTGAAGTTAATAGCAATCTAGTTTGGGTTTTGCTTAAAATAGGCGTTGACGTTAGAAATATATTGATGTTTCTAGGTAAGATGTCATTTTCATTGAATTTTAGTGTACAGACCCAATTAAATTTCATATTAATATGATGAATAGTAGGAACGGGAAAAGTGCTTGTTCATGAAACGATCAAAGATGACATCTTTGATCGTTTCATGAACAAGATACTTTTTGTAAGATACTTATTGAAGCCCGGAATCAAAAGAGAATAGCCCTTAAGCCGGTAATGGAGGATATTCTATGGTTTCCTTCATCATTCTGTCAAACGAATGTCAGGTGTCAACTGCCTTTTTGTTACCTTTTTTCCTCAAAAAAATTTATAATGATGTGACGCTGATTTCCTGTTCACTGAACGTATTGATGTTTATCCGGAAAGTAATAAAGAAGCTTTTTAATAATTTATTGCTTATTTAGAAGAAAATTGAATTGAGTTGATGAAAATAGAATGATTCACACTGTCAGACGAGATTCGTTACGTAGCATTGTTGATGAAAATTTAACGGAGACGTCTCGCGAGAATTATTTCATGGAGTCACATGTTGTTGAATTATTTCCTCTTATAAATACGCATATTTTTCTCATGATGCGAGTTCAGATGTAAACATTTCGGAAGAGTTAAATGTAATTTAAAAAACACAATGTTGTACAAAAGCACTATATTTTTTTGTTATTGAGTGACGAGACGAGCAGGTCGTTCGCTTGATGGTAAGCAACACGCCTGCCACCTAGAACTTTGTTTTGCAAAATCCTGCGCGGCACTGTACTGCGCTCGTCACCTTGAGACAATACCACTCAAGTCTCATAATGCCCACTATGCCCAGTCAAAACGTTCGCAGGTTACAATGCAATATGCTACGATGCTGTTCAAACTGGAACACAGAAATGCATGCGTTTTAGGCAATAGGTACGAATATATTTTCTAAATTGTAGTATGTATATATGTTTCAACATGGACATAAATAATGAAAAAATAGAAAATATTAGCACGGTGGCTGATCAAATAAAAACATAAAAACATTGACTGATTGATGCACGAGAGCATTTATTATATCCACAAAAAATATTACTTTTGTAAAGAATTTCTAAAAATATTACAACCTCCTTTATTAATATTCCATATGGGTTCGCCAACATTTCCTGCGCTCATATTAGATTCCTTTCTAATAAAAAATACCACCTAGTATGCAAATATACCGCCCCGCTATATGAGAAACATATTTTATAAAATACATACTATATAATATTTATGTACGACGTACGTCTACATTTATTTGTTCTCATGCGCGCGTCTTTGTCCGCGGGGAATAAGAATCATAGTTATTTTCTAAAGAACTTCTTTTATCCGGGATGAAAAAGATCCAGATGCAATCCAGAATATTTTTATACAGAGTCTATCTTAATACATTTTAAAAACCTACAGATACACGTACACATAAGACATATTTAATTAAATTAACACAATTATAAATTCATTTTAATTTAAGGGATAGCAGTTTTATTATTTCATAATAGTTGACTCGTTTAAACTGCGATAATTGCTTAATAGTGATGAAATTTTACAATTGAGTAACGCATTTAAATTTAATTAATTGTGTAATGTAATTTACAATTTAATTTGATATCTATTACATTATGTAATAGATATCAAATTAAATATTACCATTTTATTTAAACAAATTCATTCTTAGCTTTATGTGTTTTAGAAGCGGCGAAGTTCGGGAGATATCGCCCAAAGATAAACCAGACATATCAATCCCAAACGTTTGAAAAGTTTTCAAAAGTACTGACATATACTGTAAAAGCTTACTGCAAAAAGTAACGAAGCTTCAAACCGTGATTGGTATGAAAGGTTTGGTGGGTGCTCATGTAAATATTGAACGGTGTACCCGCACTTTGAAGTTTTAACTCAACAGTTGCGTTAGGTACGCCTGGACTGGACGGACGTGTGAAACCAGCAAATTAATCCAGAAGTTTGTTAATATTTAATTTTATGCTGACCATATGAAAACAATAAAGTGCGGGATAGGCGCATATTTCTCTGCTATCCAAAGCCGCTGATTATGGTTTATTTATTTTAAATGTATGAGGTGAACTCTAAATAGGTAAAGGTAATTAATTACTTCTTATGACTGATGTGTTGCAATAAGCTATAGATAAATAATGAATGAAAAATATAGACGGAATATCTATGAATCTGACTAAGTAATATTTACCAAAATTATTTAATTTTTAAATCCCGACACATTAAAACATGTCTAACACCGCTAGAAAACCTGCTTTCAAATAGGAAAACCGCATCCAAATCGGTTCACCCGTTTAAAAGCTACGGTGCCACAGACAGACACACATACATACACTAATAGTGGTCAAACTTATAACCCCCTCCCCCTTTTGCTTCGGGGGTTAAAAAACAAAAGATCTATAAAAAATATAACGGAACAACTAGTGCAATTCATGCAAACAAAGAATTTTGGAAAATAAAATGAAAGGAATATGTTGTAGGTACTTATAATAAAAAGCCTTTGAGCAACAATTAACTTCCCTTTGAGCTATCTACATAGAACAAATAAAAACAATTCCCTATTCTTTCAGTGCGGCATTTGTAAACTATGCGGAATAATAATAATATATTTCATTCTACTATGCGGAAAGAGGGATCAAAATGTCTACTAAAAATTCTAGTTAACTTCGATTCAATAGGACACGAAATTGTGGTTAATATTACCGTAGAACAATTGCTCAGGATATATTTCTTCACATCCAATTAACACAGTGCCGTTGGGCATACTCGGTTTCAATTTAATTCATCTGAATCAAAAGTTTAACTTGGTTATAGTACAAATCATAAAGTTAATTGATTTCATTAACTTTATTAATCCAACTTTTGCCGCTGAATTCATTTGGAAATAATCGCGTTCCGTGAAGTATAAAGGGTATTAAGGCGGCAAAGGGTCTGCAACTTTATATTTTCGAGAAACGGACCGGAAAGAGACCGGTGCGGGCTTCGGGCCAAATGACGCTTCGAGCTCAATTTATACCAACGTACAAAAGTGGTATAGTATAGATAGTGGATACTGCATCTGGCTGCGTGATTTCGCTGCGCGCACGCAAGCGCGGCGTGCGGCGACGCCGACGCCGACAGGGGCGAAGCGCCCGCTTACCTGTCCAGCCGGTCTTCGCCCTCTCCCTTCAACTATATCTCCGTCTCCCTCTAATCCAAAAGTTGCACTGCAACGTCGCACGTAAACCAGTCAGCCTGCGCAGCTGTACACTACAAAATTTTGCATCAGATTTTGGAGCTGTGTGTTTTGATGTCACTCTCAGTTCTGTTAATATGAATTTAATGTAACTACATTGGTGTTTTGGAACAAAATATTATACACTCTACAATGTCATTAGCTTTATTGTTTTGCTTAAATGTTTAAGAGGCTTTTAAGTGAGTTCTTGCCCTCTTAAAGCGTATTTAAAGCATCTGCATCATTGTCGCCACACATGCTCGTCACATGCGGGTGAAACAAGCTCGCATCGTGAGACAATGAGCGTGCTTCGAGGAAATATCCGTGTGTGTTATAATAATGGCGAGGCATTATGTTGGCGTCGCTATCCAGATAAAATATTCACTCGATCGCGCGGTCGTAATGAAACGTGATCGCTTCGGCTCTACCTGGCATAGCGTCGGGTTTAACCCCGTCTGCGCCTTCTGGCGAATTAACCACTACTTCCAAGTGTATAAAACATTTTTGTTTAAGTTGACTTCTATCCCCAGCTCAGTATGGCACCAATGTGCGGAATGTGGATTTATAACACATGCTCTTGTAATGGTAAAGGAAAACTTCGCACGAAAACCCGCACGTCCAATAATGTCAGAATTCGAGGACATGTGAATGTGATATCCATCAAGCCGCACCGGGCCCGTGTGCCGGATTATAGCCAATACTGATGATGAAAAGTTGGCTTGACCTCCTTTTAATAACCATAAATTGGATCCATACGGATTACTAATACTTCGCAGAAAGGTTTCGTATGACTAAGGAAGTTACACAATATCCTTATTTCATAGCGAATCCTTTGATTTTGTCAAGGTCCATCTCATCAGTTCAGATGAGTCAATCAAAGGTTCGAATTTCAAGTTCCTTAATATTAAATATAGACGAGAAAGGAGATTATATTATTATTCCTTAGCAAGATGTTACAAAGATCTAAGAAATCAACAACGTACCTATTATTTATGCTTAACTTTGAACATTGCTTTGTGAAATTTATTGCTTTCCATGGGACCACTCGAGTGCAGAACATCTCGTAAAAATATTTTCAATAAAATATTTCCAATTCGTCTTAGAGTATTGTATTAGAGGCATAATCTTTAGCCGTTTATGTGCTCACATAACCAGTTTAAAAACAAATCGATAGGTAGATGCATCGATGCATCTTTTTCTCATGCAAAAGATTTCAACGCGCTCGCTTTATATGTCAAGGTGAAATTGCTAAATGCTAGTTGCATAAGCGACATAATCATCATCCTAATGCTGATTTTTGCATGATTCGTTATTATTATCGTGTCCTAATGCATTTGTTATGTACTATTCATATATTCATAGTACAACATTGTTGCATTGAATGCAATCAACAATGACTGTATGTATGTAAGCAAACGACATTCTTTGCAGTACTTGTAGCCTTGGTCGACTCACGTTTTCCGTTTGTATCGTAGTGCTCGGGCTGTCGTCAGTTCGCAGGCTCACACGTATCCCTCTATACGTTTCGAGTTCTATAAATAAGTAAGAAGGTTCGACTACTTTCACGCGCGCACTTTTCATGCATTTCGTGATCGGGCCCCTAAAAGAGCAGCGACGGATCACTTGACCGTTCTTCAAGAAACGTTAAATTCCCACTTGTTAAAATTGTATAGAATGGTTGTTTTGCTCGTATTCTCTCGCGTATGTAAAACGTCAACCTGTATTGTTTTTCACAAGTACTATAAACTTGAATATTTGTAGATAAGCAGTGTCAAGTCAATATTTCAGTCAAAGAAAATGATTTGTTATTTAAAAGTCAACTTCAACAAGATTTATCGTAAGTTGATATTGATAACATATAAAAGTTAAAACCCATATAAACCCCAACCAGAAGCCACTGGCTCTCGAAACACAGTTTAAACTAGTTCGAGAGCCTATGGATACAATACTACTCTGTAGAAATATCTATTATGTCACAATAAATTATTATTATTATAAATTATTATTATTATTATTATTTATTATTATTATTATTATTATTTCCAGATAATTTTTAATTTATGTATCATTAAAAATCATCGTAAAACTACTTCATCTGGTACTCGCTAAATGTATTAAGGATAATAATAGAACTCCATTATTGAAAACTCCAAGCGAAAGCGGATATGTCAATAGGCGTAGCTTACAGTTGCTTGACACTAATAATAAATCTGTGCAGTGCGCGCAGAATACGAGACAAGGGGTTCCGTACGCATCGTATTTATTAAAATACATGGTATTATCGCATGTTTTATGTTAAAGCGACTGAGTTAATTTAGCGTCTATGTGTCAAATAAATTATGGTGTGTCGGTATCTGGTCGAGCGATTCTCACAGATTTTCGAGCGATTCCCGGGACCCAAATCCTTGTCGTGGTTGGATCTGCCCTGATCCTTAACAATTTATCTTTATAGCTACACAGCATGAGGTATTCCCTAGCATTTTACTAAATTTTGTTTGTCCTGTCGTCACAGGACCATAAAAAGCGACGGCAACGTAAACTTGGCCATTAAATATATATTTAGGTACTTTAACAGAGTGTCACACTTTTTTTATTTTGAATTTTTCTTTATTTTAATAAAAACACGCAGCGTAGCTCAACCATAGAAAATTTGTCTTAATTGATTCCTATAAAGAATTCTCGTCTAAATTATTCAAACGTTGATGTTAAAATTCATAAAAGAAAAATAACATCTGTCTCGAACGAGATTAATATTACTCGAGCGATAGAGCTCGCCGGTCCAAAGCTGAACTTCAATATATAAATATTAAATCAGTCATCTTGCTTTCTGCGCTTAAATATTCCGGCTTTTGTTGATTGTTTGAAATTTACAGAGTCGACTGTGTTGGCGAATGTACTTGTGTACCGCTGGCGCTGCTGTGAACTTTATTTGGGCTCGCAAAGGCTGAGGCGAATGGGCCATATTCTTTTTATGAATGAGGTGACCGCCATCTATGGTGACGCACGCTACGGCATCTAACGTCATCATAACGTTAAATACACGCTGTCGATTTATTCAGCAGATTTACGCACTGTTACACCACTAAGATTAACTATTATGTGACTGTTATGGCATAGGGAACGAACAACGCTTATATCAATAAATTTATATTTCGCCATAGAACAAGCAATTTGTTTTCGTATAGTCTTCTCACCTTTTCGCGTGTCCAGCCATTTCGATAATTTCCGCACAAAATACTCGTTCACGGGCAAAATGTTAATTGATGCTGATGAAATATGATTGGGGTTAAACGCCGGATTAAAGATGCCATATTTGTTGTCAATTTTCCATATACAATTGCGTTGATTTTAAAGTGTTGTCCCATAATTGTAGCATTACCGCTATTCATTAGAACCAGAGTCCTAAATTCGAGTTATTTTTATAATAGCATGTGTTGGTTGGTGTGAAGGGGCCCGGGCGTTTAGATTTTGTATAGGATGTGCTTTATGCGCATGGAAGCGTAAGGCGGCATCGGGGCGGCGCGGCGAGGCGGTCGGACGCGCCACATTTTTGCTTTTTACGTGACGAGCGCACATCCGAGCCGCACATGTCACCCCACTCACAAAAACGACACAAAAACTATCAGACTCGATATAATTTACACTGGCGGGCTTTTAATATATCCTCTATGTAAACATTCGCTGGGGACCTTCAACACTTATGCTTCGAGGGGATATTTAAATGCGGGGAATAATTTTACTTGAGCGCTGATGGATTTCTCTGAACCACGATACGAGTATTAAATCGAGTACTTATCAAAGTGAGTGAAATTGTCGTACTTGAAGCGAAATGAAATGCATTGATGAGATATACATTCCGTTGAAATCTGGCTCTCAGAACGTATTAATGAAATTAATTTGAAATTAAAACAAATTTTTTTATTTTTCTATTACTGCCACCTTTTACCAAATAGCCAGATACAATTGATCTAAGTGTCTTAAAGTCTCGAGTGAATCGGTATCTTCTAGGCAAGCATGATCCATCGTCGGCCACGTCGTCACTTTCCATCAGGTGAGACTGCGGCCAAATGCTAGCCTATTCGGTAATAAAAACAAATAAAAAAAGATAACGTTTCAAACATTTTAGCCCCCTTTTTATATTTGTTTCGTAAGGAGTTGCAAAAATAGGAACATGTAATTTTTCTTTTACCCAGAATTTTATAATAAGGCCGCTATAATTAATTTTAAATATGAGCAAATGCGCTAATACTGAGGGCAGAATGAAGTGGGATGTCGTTGCCGTTTATTTTAATTGCTCTTTCATCTGATTGGCTCAGAGTTAGAACCTATACGTTGATTGGTTTATAAAATTTCGATGACCTGTCAATATGTCATGAAGTTGACATTGACATTATTTGACTTATTCACACGACATGACTGGACACAAAAATAAATATAAGCATTGAGGCATTGAGGTCTTACACTATAGAGGGATAATTACGAAGTTTTCCGACATAAAAAAGGATAGCGCTATACAACAGGCTCTTATAAAGAACGAGGTACAACTATTATCATATTGTCTCTATCGCGTAACCCATTTTCTTGACATTGGTCATGCCGTGTTAAGTCAAAATAGTGGCCCGGCAGGGTCGGCTTGTGGTTTTTTAATGTTTGTTGTGTTATTTCTTATTATTTTCTTGTGAATCTTTGTGCTTGTGTACTAGAAACAATTTTGAATTTAATTTTAAAGTATGGTCGGGTGTTCCATTCTTGGTTGCAAGAACCGAAGCGAAAATTGTATTAACGGTTTAAGTTTCCACAGGTAGGTGTTTTTCTTGTGTTTATTGATGTTTTTCAGTAACTATAATTTATGTGGATGTAACTACACATCGGGTTCGACTATTTGAACCCTGATTTTGGCTATATATATTCAGTTTTTGGAATTATTTCGTTAAAATAATATTGAGCAGTTTTGTGGTCAGTGTGGCCATCATATAAACATTCGAGTTCCCATTACGTCGGGTAAAAAATTGCATATTTGTGTAAAATGTTAAATGTATTAAAATTGTGCATTCTTAAACCATTTAATTAAGATATAGGTAATAAAAGTAGTTAATGATTATAGTTTTTATTTAACTTGAAATTAAAAAGTTAAAGTTTAGTAAGAAGAGAGTAGAATTGTTTTAATAGTAAAGGCATTCGCCTCTTATGTAAGAACATATGTTGTAAATAAGTTTTTATTTTGTGTAATAAATTTATCTTACAGGTCCTTGCTGTCGATTACTATGGCCAATCATCCAATTCCATTGATGGATCACATTCCTACAGTAAAAATGTAAGCAAGGAATCTCGGATTTCTAATCCTAATTAACGCCACATAGTGAGAACGAGTTCATGAACGTAGACTTCATCATCATGTGAACGTCAAGGCTGTTCAGGACACAAAAGGACAATCCGTTTCGGGTTAGTGTAGTGAATTGACAGTTATGTATAGTTAGTGCTATCCAATACGGTGGTATGGTCAATGTAATAATTGACTTTCATAAGTACGTCTGTGATCTACTCCGACAGTATGACATTTAACTGAGACACTATGCTATTTAGAATACTTCAAGTGTTTTTTAAACATTGTTTTTATCTATCTACCTATATCCTAAGTATCAGTTGTGCTGCAGTCTTGTAAATTATGTCAAAATACTAGTTCTTCTATTGTAAATTTTACCTGTATGGAAATAATGAATGGATGTTTATTGTGTAAATGTGTCATATATTTTATTTGATTATTTTATTTACCTGACTGGTTTAATCCTAGATAAAACCTGGTTAACAACAAAATATTAATGATTGCATAAGAAGCATACCGTAAGGAAATGCAGTTACCGCAATTTCATTCGAGCTCTGCGTTGTAGCGCCGCCACTATCACTTCAGAAAGTCGTAGGTAGTTGATCTGTAAAAGGTACGAAATCTGTACTATTATTCTGTGGTCACGCTAGAACGTATTCATTACTCGGCCACCTAAAAGAGACCTTCACCTTTTGATCTGTTTACAGGAGTCTATCATAAAAAGTAATTTCTAGATTTTTCGGCAACATATGCATATTCCCTATTTATTTCCCTATTCTTTCACTCTGGGGTACAGAATAGTACAGATGTCCTACCTTTTACAGACCAACCACGAACTTCTGAAGTCATAGTGGCGGCAATGCAACGCAGAACACGTTACATTTTCATTCAAGCGAATGGGAGAATTTTTCATAGGTATGGTAAACACTCCAAAATTACTGTCAAAAAACTATTGCTTTCCAAAAGTGTTACGCTGTCAAGGACTCTATAGTGTCATTCCTCAATGCATTGAGGTCATGAATATAAGTTAATGATTGAAACTCTGCCCAGAACTCATTACGCTTTCGAGTATTTTCAAAATATCTCAGCTTTTATTAGTGATGAAAAAAAATTGATCATTTATCTTTCATTCAACATGCGAACATTTCGAAATAGTTTCGAGATTCGAGTACCTTAATAACAATTAAATTTTATCAATTGACACTTGGACACATTAGGTTCCTCTACCTATATCATGTTCTGCTCGATTGCTTCGGTGCAACCACGGTTGGTCGAAATTCCAAGCCACTTTTTTATAGGCAGACACTATCACTTTACAAAGAAGCTATAGCTATTATAAATTAATAATGACTTGAGATGTATATGTAGATTTTAATTAGTTTTACTAAGTTGTAATTACACAGTGCTGTACCACTACCATTTACATAATTTGTTACTTTACTAGTAAATAAATATTCAAGTATATGAATGTAAATTATAGGAGTTTCAATCGATTCAAATATCACACAAGTCAAACAACACAATCGACTAATTATGAAGATAGTAAGTATAAGTAGGTGCTTAACTTATGCTTACTTTGTATTTATTTGTGACCTTTTTTGTATGGATTGCGGTGTTCCGAGTTCATTTATTCCATTCAAGATTTTATAATATTTTTAAACCTTTTCATGTGTCACAAACGCTTCTTTTCATTTAAAATCGAAATCTTTTTTTACAATAAATTAAAAGAAATCATCGCTGCTCTCAGATAAAGTTGTCTACTCGAAGTCGCTGCTCTATATCAATAATTTAGTCGTCAAAGCGTATTAAATGTGTCTTAGTTAAGTCCTGCTATTGTCTAAGAAGAGTAGATTCAGATCTAATGATCATTAAATAATGCTTCTATATGTAGAACAAAGGTACAAGGTATAGTTTGGTAAATGTAAAAAGTCTTACATGGATGGTCTTATAGTAATATCTTAGTTTAATTAGGTCGTGATTGCGTTTTGTCCAATAGCAGTGTGTCTGAGTTTTTTGTAAGTCGTAAAAGATATTTCAACGCAGACGAAGTCGCGGGTGTCAGCTCGTAATTAATATAATTTCGATCGAACCTTATCATATGATATTTATGCTAAAGAAATTACGATCCAATATGGGAAGCGGTATTGATATTGATTCGGTAATTTCGACGGGACCGAGAGGTATACATGATCTCGTCTCATAATTTTATTACGTGTCTTGTGGGTACTCTGCCCGAGTATGCCGAGACCTATGGCTAGCGTTGCCACCGTTGTGTCAAATTTCGGAACGGATGGTTAAAATACTCGCGATTTTGGTTTTCAAATCGGGAGAACTACAATGACTACAAAAAAGAACTGGGTTTTGTGAATCAGCGTATGGATAGACAGATAGATAGATGACACTTTATTATTCACCTAAACATAGAAATAAAGTACAAGTTAAATGTTTACAATGGTGTAAGAATGGGCGGTCTTATCGCTTAAAGCGATTCTTTCAGACAACTTTTGGATGGAGAGGAATAATGAAACATAAACGGACGGTGCGTTGATTGGTTTAAAAATACATCTCTACATAAATACATTAAGTATATATATTTTTATCGGATAATCAGTGTTTTTTTAAATGGTAGAACTAATAAAACTCTAAAATATAACAAAATTCAATCGTTGCCATTTCGACTAATCATCATTATTAAGTTTGTATCTTTTATCAAAATAATTAAATGAAGTACAGACTGAGGTTAGTGAAAAATCGGCACATTTGGCGTCCCATTCAAGTGAATCGGGACGTGTCACCAGACCACTAAAAATTGGGACGCCCCTCGCAAATCAGGACACCTGGCAACACTACCTGTGGCCGATATCACGTGAAATTATTTAGTTTCATTAATTTTCGGAATTTTGGTAATTTTGCTGATGAAATTTATTCAAAATACTCTAGGTATCATTCAGAAAATCAATTTGTTAGATGTCAATTTATAGTGATATCGCTCTACGATAATATTTCTTAAACATTCTACTCTATTTGGCTCGGAAAAAGGATAAATATTTACTAATTACTGTAGCAGGTTATCATATTATGCTTTTATATGTATATCTTTTATTATATATTATCTATATATATGTATCGAAAAACTACCGTCCTTCCAAATTATGTTAGTCCTTTCTGTTCAAAAGTTGTCTGGAAGAGATCGCTTTGAGCGATGAGACCGCCCATGTACCTATTTTTAAGGTTTTTAACAATAAAATGTTTATCTATCTATCTATCTAGATAACTTTTTTGTGACAACAGAATGTGGCGAAGGTTACAGTCCAGTACGAGTACCTCTACCTCTCTAAATGTACGTATAAAAGGAAATCCTTTTTTCACGAATAATACATTAAACGACTACATTGGCGGACTCAATGCTGCATAGACAATTAGACGTTCTGTTCCAGTTTAAAGTCTCTTTCGTTAAATTCTTTGTTCCCTATGTTTTTAAAGCAGAACAAGGAAATGTAAACGGTTTTTATTCGTAAAGTCTTTTAATATTTCAAGCACTTTGTATGGTTGCTTTCTCTGCAATTTTCCGCGAACGCTTTGATGACAGAATATGTCACGGACACCAAGGATCGATACTTAACAAGCTTTATTAAGTTACCGGTCCTTGGCGTTTTTTCCAGTAAATCTTGGTTAATACTATTACCGTAAGGTAACAGTTAAATAACATCATTTTATACGGGGAACTTTATTAAGATGGTTTTTACAAACTTTAGGCGGAAACTTTTACTAGTATTTTTTTTTTAATCCTATAAATCTGGTTTGACTGAATCAAGGGATGGAAGTCATGTTACATGACTTCACTTGATGAGTAAATCTTGCCTGCGCCGCAATATAAGGAATGTACCTACTGAATTATCGGAAACTCGTTAGTACATAGGTATAATTAACATTGGAAATAATTATTCCTTAAACTAAATAATATCACATTAAACAAAATATAATATTTGCTATAGTATAATCTGATATTACTGTGAAAACGAATATCGAGTAATGCAGAACGAAACCGCTCTTTATGCTCAATCAGATCTTATTTTATAGAGTTTTCTAGGAAATCCATATTTTATGCTTTGTAGAAAGTCCGTAGCAATCATACTCTTTGAAATAAGCTTCTGTAATGTTGCTGTCCGCTTGCGTAAAGTAAGTGCTCTTTAGCACGGAATATTTACTATTAACTATGTTTATAATAAGGAATATGCATGGGTTTTTTGAATGCAGGAGTGTATTCATTATTCAACACTATTAATAAAATAAGGTTTCAAAATTGTACAGCATCATCAGTCAATACAATTATTAAGTGAAAATTTAGTTCAATTTAAAATAAATGCTCCATTTGCGTGTGACGTCAAAATATATTGAAATGAAATGAAAGAAACGAAACGAAACGAAATGAAATGAATGAAATGATTTTTTTATTGACATAATGGATACACTACATTATATAAGTGGTATAACATTAATGTGAACTACATTATGGCTTGTCAATCAAAACATGTCATTTTAACATATTTACCTGAATATGAAAATTTCATTTAAATTATGTTAATTATATATATCTATGTCTATAGTTATGCTGTGAATGGGCATTGGTCTTGAAAATAATTATTTATAATTAAATAATATATATATAGGGACCTGGGATCTCATTGGACTGTCATGCTACATGTGTGCGTGTGTCAATAATCTACCAATAGGGCGGGCTCTATGTCAGAAATCGACTAATAAGCAACGAGCTGCATGACGTCAATATGTGGTTGCGCATACGGTTTAGCGATTACGTTCCGTTTTTCCAAAAATATGAAAAGAAACATTGAAATACAAAAATACGCAATTTGTAATAATAATAATATCACTACCACATGTTTACAGGAGTATCTATCATAAAAAATAAGTTCCAGATTTTTCATCAACACATGCATATTGTGAGACGTGATGTTTAATATATTTTGTTTTGTTTTTGCAGACGATTGTCACAAAAAAGCGCATGCAAGCATTTGTTTCGTTTCTAGGTGTTGTTGGACCATAGTTTTCATGTTCCTGGTTCCCTAGATACAGGGAATCCTAATTAGGGGCCAGGATCTATGTATGAGATCGTTGGGATTATTTATTTAAATATATTTGAAACAGGCAAGATTGTGTACTGCGCTGCGCCCATGGTGATGCAACAAAGGCTGCGCTCGTCACCCAGAGAGAGTCACAATACCTTTGCGCAGCGAAATATTTAACACTGGGCTAGGGCAGAACTACGTGTAGACATTAATAAGAGTAGATACATCGTCCTTTAAAGATTCCAGCTTACTCTACACACTTGTGGTGGGTCTCTCGTACATGCAAGAGGTGGTCTGGGTAGGTATCACAGCTTTGTCAGTTATTCTACTGCCAAGCAGTAATGCGCAAGCATTACTGTGTTCCTGTTTGAAGGGCATTGTAGCCAGCGAAATTACTGGCCTAATATCTGATTTCTGGGGGTGATGAGCGCAATGCAGTGCTACGTAGTGCTTTTTATGGTATTAAAAGTTCTGGGTGGCGCAGCGATTGTTATGGGCAGGCATGGCGCTTACCATCAGGCAAACTACATGCTCGCCTCTTAAAAAAGTCACATAAAAAATAAAAAAAAATTTGTAACATTTCCAACTGGAAGTAGGAATCTAACGTAGGCTTGTATGTAATTAAGGGTACCATGAATCAGAATATTATTTACTCAGTAATTTTTGCTTACCTTTTTAATATAAACATTGGACCTTTCCTGTTTGTGTGCCCGTAAGAGCGGTCAGGGATAATTATGTGGGCATTTAATTGTTACTTTGAACGCATATTTTCACGAATTTACACGAAGCTCCTGAAAGTATTCGCATATAGAGGTCGATAAATTAATAGGGATAAACGACCGAGACCGACCTCTAAATTGCGTAATTTAGCGTACTCGCGAAATTACAAAACCAACTCCACTTGCTAAATTGAACTCGAGTTTTGATTCCATTCCGCCAAAATGTACAAACCACCGCACCCATCACATGGAAGTGTTCTCGAGTAGAACAACAAATGTTTACACGCTGAATTGGTTAACTACGGATAGTCTGATCAAGATAACACAGTATATTTTATTGACTTGCTCCATATTAACCCAACATTTAGACTATTTACGAGTTTTAGAGTATTTATCCTGTCGCATGTATTCAGTATATACGATACGGTCCACAATATGTCCCTAACTTTGCAAAGACCTTCTTTAGTTCTTCGAGCAATGCATTGTATAGTTTTTCGAGGTATTGTGGTCCGCAATTCTTTGGATCCCATACTTGGGCGCAGGTATAATCCCTCAAGCTTCAAAGAACGCCATTGTGTAGGCGTATCTATAAGTATACACCTATATACTTTACCTGCAGAGATCAAACGTTAAAATTTACTTTGAGAGTTTTATGATCCTATTATTCGCAACTTCATATTTGTTACTGTTAATCCAACAATCTAACAGGAGTAGGCAGGTATGTACATTTAATATTTATAGAGTAATTTTCAATTCCATTCTTGTTAAGTCTTCATAAAATTCGGTTGGGTCTTCGTAAAACGTTATCTAGACTTTATTGCTCTAGCGTTTTATAGTTATTGGAACTTTTGTTCAAAATTAAATGTCGTCTTATCGATTTTTTTAGAAACTACCGTAGCTGGAATTAGTACATGAAAAAAATTATCATTTTACTGGCAACCCCGGCCCGGTTTCTTTTGAGTGCTATTTACAAATTTGGCGACTTATTTAAAAAACCGGCCAAGTACGAGTCGCACTCGCGCACGAAGGGTTTCGTATCAATATCTATAAAAACGGTAAAAAAATCATGTCTGTTGTATGAGAGCCCCACTTAAATATTTATTTTATTCTGGTTTTTAGTATTTGTTGTTTTAGCGGCAACAGAAATACATTATCTGTGAAAATTTCAACTGTCTAACTATCACGGTCCATGAGATACAGCCTGGTGACAGACAGACAGACAGGCAGACGGACGGACAGCGAAGTCTTACTAATAGGGTCCCGTTTTACCCTTTGGGTACGGAACCTTAAAAATTTCATATTTCTTGTTTCTGTTCCGTATACAATGAATAATTTTATAAGAGAGCAGAGATACCACGAACGGCTTATATTATATCTTCTGTCCAATCGTCGGATTATATTTGAGACACAATCATTTCCAGGGTACAGTTAGTTCTGGGCACTATATTTCAGTAATTTTGTTAAGGCTGATCTTCATTTAGCTGTTACGTAACGGTGTTGTTTTGTCGACTATAGCGAGTTTGTAAAACATCGGATTTGATTAATTCACTGCAAATTACACAATACATATGCATCGAAAGTTAGTGCACACTATACTCGTGTATCTTACTAATACTAAATATTAATAAATGTAATTTAGTACCTACTATCTTGAAATTAAGAAATTAAACACCGACTGGCTCTAAGTATTGGTTGATTTTGAATGAACTTAATAATATCCTAATAATAGTATAAATGAGAAAAAATTAAATTAAATAATGAAATAACTCTTTATTGAAACACACACAGATAATTAATAACAATAATAACAACTTCACTGGTGGTAGGTTTCTCGTATGCGAGAGGCCGTCTGGGTAGGTACCACCGCTTTGCCAGTTATCCAGCCGCCAAGCAGTAGTGCGCAAGCATTACTGTGTTCCGGTTTGAAGAGCATGGTAGCCAGCGAAATTACTGGGAATTATGAGACTCAACAGCTAATTGTCTCAGGGTAACGAGCGCAGTACAGCGCCGCGCAGGATTTTGCAAAACAAAGTTCTGGGTGGTGCTATTATTGTTATGGGCTGGCGTATTGTTTGCCATCAGGCAAACGACCAGCTAGTCTCGTCACTCAGTTACATAAATAAAAAAAAAACTTAACAGAAGTGTAACAATTGGCGGTCTTATCGCTAAAAACGAGAAATAACGCAAAAACAATGGACGGTGGTTTTAAATTTCTTTATACATTTACATAAACCAATTACATAGTATACATACTAATAAAATAGTAAATAATCTTAATATATACAAAACAATTTAACATATAAGTTACATACATAGGTACATCAAGATTGTGAGGATGATGGATGGATGGATGTGTTACTCAATCGCACAAAAATTACTGAACGGACTTCGATAAATTTTGTTAATTTAGGCCCTGGATCATTTTTTTTAAATACGCCCAACGATCTCATACATAGAATCTGGTCCCTAACTTCCCTGTGTCTAGGGAATTCTGGTCCCTAAATTCCCTGTGTCTAGGGAACCAGGAACTATGAGATCCATGGTCCCACGACACCCAGACACGAAAAAAATGCTTGCGCTTTTTTTTATATGCACAAACATTTGTCGCGTCGCGGGAATCAAACCCGCAACCTCAGCGGTGTATGAGATTTGAGCCGACCTGCCCAACCACTACACCACAGAGGCTGTCTATCTATAATGTCTAATAGTTGGTTATCAAATCCAATATATCTGGCAATCCCTAAACTCGTCTATTCCGCAAACATGCTAAAACATTCACTGCTAACTTGTTTACCAACGTGAACTAGTTTTCAGAAGCTTTAAAATGATACTTATTTGTTGAAAGCAGTGAAATTATACATTTTGTTAGTGTTATTTCGTTTGCAATTTAATTTAGCTCGATTCAGTTATTTATAAACTTTCGGGAAACGTCCCAATAGTTAGTTGGATTATATTCTAACAAAGGAGCGTTACAGTCGTCGCTTTCAAAAGTCTCAATAACTATGATATAAAGAAAACATTCGCATTAAATAGAGAATCTTCTTACTAAGTCGTCTAAAAATAACATGGTTCTTTTTTTCGTACACTTATTGTTTGTTCAGGTGTCCTTTTACAAGGTTATTAAACATGTCTGATGATAAATTGGGGTTGCCAACCTAAAACGTATTAAGGGCCTAAACTCAATACATATTATATTTAGGGTTTGGTAGTACCTAAAAAGTTTCCTAGAGAAAGTGGTTTTAAAGCCAGGGTGATAAAGCTCAAATCTCTGTGTCATGTTCATCGCGATAATTAGTAGCTACTTTCTATATCTATCCCTCATCTCTCTGGTACAAAACGAGATTTCCATGTCGGTAAACCGGTGTGGGTCCGAATCGTCACGACCGTTACTTGCGCGAAACTCGCCGCCCCAACGGCCCACTAAAGCCTTATAGTGTTACCAGTTTACCAGCACGTAGTCATATATCGCTGGTAAAAAAACACTGGACATTTACTGGCAGCCCCGAGTTTTGTGTTTCACGAGCTCTTTCACCTGTTTTTTCAGGATAAAAATGCCATTTTTAAAGCAAGTTGCATTTAAGCTGCTACTTAGATTAAGTTAATGTTAACTTGGTGTTTACTTTTTAAGTTCTTCTTCTTCGTAAATTCGCATACGGAAGCGCACGTTCCTTCAGACACAACTAAAGAGCTTGAGAAATAATCGGAAAATCTCGCCAATACCGAGACTTTGACCTCTTACAATGAAGTCATTGGCGAGTGATAGATAACATCCCTATTTTCTGAGAAGCAGTACCGCAGCTGGTCTTCGATTGCCCATAATTACTCGAAGGCCCAGGCACTAAGTACTGCGCCTTACCTACATTGGCGTTAATTACTTGGAACCCTTTTAGGGCAAGACTTCACCCTGGAAATTTTATTGGGTACCCAATTGAGATACTGTTTTATTGGGTGTAACGTCTAACTAAGAATAGAAAGTACCTAATAAAAATTTATTCAAGAACTGCGAGTAAATTTTGATATGCTCAGCTGAATATTTTGATAAGCACAAACGTTCCCAACTATTTTTTTTTTTTGAGAATTGGTAAGCGACGATGCGGTCGACCATCTAGCACGCTTGCCATCTAGCCACCTGTTCACTCGAGACTAGAAGATGTATGAACTATGTAATGGTCGTACTTCATCTATAACCAAACTCCAAGACACAAGTTCCAATGCATTTTTTAGTTCCCCAAACCGAACCGCTTTCTCCTATGTTTATTAAAGAAGGTCCAACTCCTCTTTTTTGCCACGACGGCGACGTAAACGTAGCGGACCAATCACAAACAGATAAACCGACTTACAAAAATCAGCCCAAATAAATAAGATACAACACGAACAGGGGTGCCTACCGCTTTCTTTCATTACCTTCGCGTGAAGGCGTAAGCCTATTGTCGGTTTCACAGCGTTTGTCATTGTGTGTGAAGATGTCAAGTCTCATGAACTTGTAACCTCATTTGGAACTAGATGTGTGTGTATTTTCGGAACACGGCGATTCTGACCTTTATACGTAATTTTGGTCTGTTTGTTAATTGGTACAAATATTTACTTCGAGCGTTAAAATAAATATTAAAAATTTATTTAACTGAGGCGAGAACGTAGTGATTGATTTTATCTATATTTGAGGCGAAGTTACCATTGTTAACCAGTCAGGTCATTTAATTAAAACTACGTAATATGTAGTTAGTGGCAATCGTAGTCATATTAAAAAAAAGCTTGTTATAAGTTATGAGACAGTTTATAAAATACAAACACGTAATAAAGATGTTGAAGTTGGATTTCAATGGTTAAAAATGTCGAGTGATTTTAAGCTTCGTGCTTTTTTCTATGCCATAAATTGGACATAAAACGTTCCTGAATAAATTGCTGCCGCTTCTCTTTGACTTTATAGTCTGGACTGTAAAGTTCAAAATCGAGAAAATCGACGGGGGCTCTCTTCCAATTTTTCCTTCCTGTACGTCCGAATGGAAATATTTGCCGTAAATACAAAATTAAATTACCATTTAATTAAAAATGCTGACCAAGTGCGTTTCGAGCACGCATCAGCAAACGGTTCCGTAACAGATATACCTTACCTTTGGAGTCATCATCATCATCATCATAATCAGCCCATCACGTTCCTACTGCTGCGACACGGACCCTCTCATAGAGAGAGTATGGGCCTTCTTCCGCCTCGCTGGCCCAGTGCGGGTCGGTGGATGACACATGTCCTTGAATTTTTGAAGGTTTCCTCACGATGTTTTCTTTCACCGATTTAAAAGCGGGTGTTAAATCTGCACGTAACTTAAGAAAGTCAGTGGAGTGGAGTTCGGGGCCAGCGAGATTCGAACTCTGTTGCGTCGGATCGAAAGACGCACGTGCTCCCACTGAGCCACACTCGCTCACCTTTGGCGTATCTTCAATTAATCATTATAGCTTTGATTACAAGGCTGTACAGCAGATATGTCTGTATATTTGTATACACACCTTCATGTTACGTCATTAGGTACCAAATTGACAGAGTTATACGGCTGTAACATTACGTATGTAGGTTTCATTTTGGCTACGTACCTAACCCTAAATAACAGGAAAATACTGTCTCCAATGTGCTCCAGGGAAAAAGCGCTCATGGATTATACAATGAGTATATAGGTTCTTGTATCTACTGTGTTTTTGTTTTAGGATTAAGCGGGTTGATGAGTACTTTAAAAAAAATTGTGTGCATAATATCACTTCAGCCGAGATTCGAACTCGGCCTCCTCCTTTACTTCCTTCACGCCGAGAAGCACTCTAACCAACTGAGTTAAGTCAAGTCAAAGGGTATTTAATACCTACATAGGTACAAACAATGCACTTTAAAAGGTCAAATACACATAATACAAAGATATAAAATACGTTAAAAACTGTTACTTAAGACATTAGATATCTTGACTCGAAAAAAAGGTGCCTATGCATATCTTTCCCATACTCCGATTGAAGTCTGGGTCGGTAAGTATGTTTACCCATTTCTTTCCTTTACTCAAATTGCGGTCCTGGTGCTGAAAAGAAATGCGAAAACGGACTCTACCAGTGCTTCGGAAATACGCCCGCTAGAGAAGATAGCACCAAGAAACTCTGCGGGGATGTCTCTTTTTTCAACTCCTTTACTGAGCCACCGAAGTTGTTACATCGGCCGAAAGCGTACGATATCTATTGGCAATGTTTTACACATTTATCAAACATCATATCTAAATTATAAATAGCTCCAATGCCGTATTGATGAAGCAAGCCCTTGAATTTACTGTATTTACAAACCCCGAGTTGAAAATGTCAAGCACTTGTTGCAAGTCCGAACTAGGCCTCTAATAATTTATATTAGGTTATTCCAATTTTATCGTACACTAAACTGTTACTTAAGTTTTATATAAATTAATAAAAAATACGCTCAATGATCACATACATAGATCCTGGCCTCTAACTAGGATTCCGTGTATCTAGGGAACCAGGAACTACGAGGACCAGGGTCCCAACACCCAGACACGAAACAAATACTTACGCTGTTTTTTCCTGTGCACAAACATTTGTCCTGTCGCGGAAATCGAATCCGTAACCTTAGTGGTGTATGAGATTTGAGCCAACCTGCCGCCCATCCACTACACCACAGAGGTTCACCATAATAAAATATCTACTACACTAATACTATTACGGCCAAGGAGTGGAACTCTCTGCCGGCATCTATATTTCCTGATAGCTATAATCTGGGTGTCTTTCAGACAAGAGTGAACAGGTTTCTTTTAGGCGAGCGTGCTACATCTTCGACCGCATCGTCACACACACACACACATGTTGTAAACAGGTGAGATAGCGGTCAAACGCAAGCCTATAAATAGTAAAAAAAAAAACACACTAGCACTATTGAATTGAGAAATTCTTGTGATGATAGTTGTAATGTGAATTTGAATAAATAAATAAATACTACTATAATACTTTATTAAATACCAAATACATAGGAAAAAACAATAGTCAATATAGTCAATAAACAGTGGGTCTCATAGGCGCCCTTATCGCTATGCGCAATTTCTTACAGGCAACTTTCGAATGGACAGGGATATTGAATCAGTGTGTTGTACATTATAAAACTCCAATTACATATATGTAAAAATGAAGATTTATATATTGTTCATCCAAAAACAATGAATTGATATATTTTAGAGAAAAGTATATTTTTTATCCTGTTATGTTTAGAAGTACTTGATCAAAGGCAATGATTAAAAGTAACCAACGGGATCAACTCGAGCAAATTCCGGGACTTTATAAATTCGGGCCGCTCGTTCCGGGATCAGCAATTAGCACAAGTCTGATTACACGTCCGAGAAGTGGTCCCGCCCGACGAGCTGTTTAAGCCGGCTGACTTCAGCACATGAGATCACAATGTATTAAAGAGATGTAGTTTTTTTTATGGAACTGATGAATTTTTTATATTCACTTTTATGAGACGAGCGGGTCCTTCGCCTGATGGTAAACGCCACGCCTGCCCATAACAATTTTAGTACCACCCAGAACTTTTAATGCCATTAAAAGTACTGCTCATCACCCCGAGATATCTGATATTAAGTCTCATAACATGCCCAGTAATTTCGCTTGCTACAATGCCTTTCAAACCGGAACACAGTAATGCTTACACACTACTGCAATATTTAGTTTTTTTTGCTACTGCTTGCTGGTTTGCCAGAATAACTGGCAAAGCGGTGGTACCTATTCAGACGGCCTCCCGCATACGAGAGACCTACCACAACAATATGTTTGAAGTAGTTAAATACCTACCATGTTAGAGCTAATATGGTCGAGACGCTTAACGGCTTGTGGGATAGACTATAATGAGGAAAAGTTAAGTAAGATAAGCATCATTAAAGGAAAATCTGTTACGGTATTTGCAACATTTCTTTGATCTTTTCAGACGTTGATCTTTTGTACATCCAAAATAGTTGAGAACAAAATCGGATGACTGATTTAAATCCAACCAAATCCGCTCGTTCGTCTGTAGGGTATTTTAGTGACGTTGATTTCTCAGAAGATCGCACGCTCGTTGAGTACACGCCATATATGCATGTGAGCACATTATGGGGTCGAATAGTAGTAAATATAAAAAATTATCTGGTTCTAAGTCGATGCTGATGACCATACAAGCTGTAAGCGGAGTCTATAGTAGGGCGCCCGCATGCTCCCACGGTCTCGGCTTACAGCTCACTGACGCCTTCCCACCGAGTTTCCCACTTGTGCCATTATCATGCACAACACGTGTGTATGTGTCCATGTACTAATGTAAAACGAGAACAAAGACACTGTCACTAATCACTTTGTTGAGACTTTCAAATCATATCTTATAACTGGATCCGGTCAAATGGAAAGAAGACGTTTATCAAAGATAACAGATAAACTAAATATCTTTGTTTAATCTCTGCATAAATTATGATACTTAGCTACCGACATTAAAATGTAAATAGGCACTTTGGCACGAAGAGTTCGAAACCCTCAGTTTACGAGCAGGTAAATAGCCCAATTCTAGAGAACCGCTGCTCCTTTTACCGCCTTTAACGAACTTGACGTGATTTCGTACTTATCTAATTTATATATTTACTGAGGGAGGCGGGCCCTGTTCAAATTTACGTCAGACATGTGTAAACCGCGCGAGTAGAGGTAACTTAGGCATTTAGTGAATGTGGTTTGTACTCGATGGTTCGTGAATTAACTAAATACTGGTATCAAAACACTGATCCAATATTTTGTTAAGAATTTGCAACCAAGTTTATTTATTAGTACTTATTTTTATTGGGGGTTATGGAATGTTTAAGCCGATTACATTATATACTCAAAAACGTCGCTTAATATTTTATGACTGATTGAAGGACTTCCACTGTTTGTTAAATAGCTCTATAAAAGGCACAAGGCTAAGGATAATCCTCCAAAACATAAATGTAAAGCAGGGCCAAGTCTCTTCTATGCTAAAATGCTTCGCCACCGAAATAATTGAGATCAAAGTGGGTTCCAAATGATGTACCAAAAGGAAGAGAATTATTTATTATTATTAGCCTGTATCTACTGCAGGGCAAAAGCCTCCTTTCCCCCTCTCCACTGCTCCCTGTTTATTGCCATCTGGGGCCAGTCCTTCAAATTGGAGTTCAATTCGTTCTTCCATCTCCGCCTGGGCTAGCCGCTACATCGCTGTCTGTCTCTTGAGACCACTGCGTAGTTGTTTTGCCCACAAATCTTCCGGCACGCGGCAAACATGTACTGCAACTATGTATGTCTTAGAATTGTGATTATTATTTTGTTCGCAAGTTGTACAACTAGGAGGCTGCGTTCCAGACCATCGATCATCTGCTTTGTTTAGATGTGTGGGATGGGTTGGTTTGTTCATCAGGAAGCTGGTGACCGACAGCTATTTCATGCATTCTCGATGCGTGATTTAACTTTGTGGTTGAAAATACCGATTTATTTAAAGTTTACTGCGCAACTCTTTTTGTATAGGAACAGGTGAAGTAAGCAGTCAGATTTAAATATAAGTTCGATACGGACGCAAAATTATCTTCTTCTTCTTCTTCTTCTTCTTCTTCTTCTTCTTCTTCTTCTTTAGCCTTTATTGGTCCATTTCTGGACATAGGCCTCTCCCAATTCTTTCCATGACTTCCGATCTTCTGCCTTGGCAAAATTATCAAATTCTAAATAATCAAATATATTCTCCTAAATCTGGATATTATGGATTATGGAACCATGTGGTTTTAATATCCATTGATTATACCCAAGAAATCCCAATAACTTTGTGTACGTCTACCCCCTTATTACCAAAGTACTTGAAGACTCTTCATGAACAAACAGCCGTTAACGAACGTTGAAATAAGGTCAAAAGGCTTGTTGGTAAGTACAACGATAACCTCTTATAGGTAAATGTATAAATAACTACCTACTATGAATATAGATGACGACAACATCGACACTGAAAGCATTTGTCCTGTTTTCATTAATATTCAAAGTTTCCAAAGGCGGTCCCTGCAAAAGCTTCTACCTGTATATTCCTCGCCGGTAAAATCAATAGACTATCCGATATCCGTTAATTTTGTATTGTCGTGTCATTTATTACCACCAAGTGTCTCTCAACGTAACAACGCCCCTTTTTATATTAATAATCCTACACGTTATAAATATTTAATAAAACGGCTAGGACTTACATAGTTTGGCGAATTTGTCGACCTAGGTTTCTTCATGAGGGGCTAGTTTACGTTTATTTATAATGTATCAAACTCACGAAAACTTTGATACTCTACGTATTTACTACGTTGGTATCTATTATATTTACTGCATCGTAGCTTATACCTATATTTACCAACACAAATCTTTTGACTTTATCGCTCTACGACTATTGGTTTATGTCTTTATGTCATTACATATTAAGGTTTTATTTCAGAATATATAGATCAATAAATGTGCGCTGAAAAAAGAACCAGAAGCGCAGTTGTTTTGGGGTCTGGTATTAATACAGGGTCATTGTTTTTGTTATTCATAGATTCCCTAGGGTACATGGAATCTTAGTAGAAGGTCAGGATCTCTTTATGAAATTCATGGATATCCCCCAGTATTCTATTAGACAATGCGAAACTGGGCTAGATAAAAACTCATTGTTATATACACAAAGAAAGCTTAATATGTGTAGTGTTTTCTTAATTTATTTACATGTACGTTGTTTATCCAAGACCTTCATAATTTTAGCGCAAATATCCACAACAATAAAGGAGGACATAAAACGTGCATGAATTCCCGCGACGGATTTAATGCTGAACTCATTAAGTTACGAACATGTGTTATCATTTTAATTTACGAGAAATACAGGAGCTTAGGAAGTGAAAAGTTTCCCCAACGCCTGAAGGCACACGCCACTTTTTCTTTTTATATCCTTCAACGTGGCCAGTTACTTTCTAAGTACCTTTAGCTCATTTTCATAGTTCGTTATAATATCATCCAAAGAGGCTGTGCTGAGCACAGACCTTCTTTGACTGCACTGTACACGGTAGCGGATTGGTTGTCGAAAAATCTGGAAATTACTTTTTACGATAGATTACTCCTGTAAACATTAAATTTAGTAGTGATATAGTTATTATTATTAATTGCGTAGTTTATTTGTATTTCAATGTTTCTTTTTCTTATATTTGGAGAAACTGAACGTCATCGCAAGACGCTTGAGTACGTGCAACCACATTTTGACGTCACGTGGCTCGCTGCTTATTGGCAAATTTTTGACATAGAGCCTGCCCTATTGGTTCATTATTGACATACACACACATGTAGCATAGATGGACCAATGAAGAGATCCTAGGTCCCCACATTTTTACGTCATACGCAAAAGGCGCGTTTATGTTGATTTAAATTGATTCAAATTTTCATTTCATTATTTTATTGGCGAATGATGCCGCAAAATTTTTAAACATTTTTTCTCAATAACAGTATTCAATAATGAATCGGTTCATGAATTAAAAAAATACATGCATGTCTCCTTGGCTTTTTAACTTGTTTTATTTCTCCTCCTGCACTTGTGTATGTGCATTGTTTGTTGTGTGCAGTTTTGTCATAAAGTGACTGAAATGTGTCTTTCTTTTTTTCTTTAGACGCTATAACTTTTTTGGGGGGCGATTCCGTTTTACAATAGGTACCATCTTAATTTGTGGCCGAATGTTTCAATTCCATACACAATTGTAAATCACTGTGGTGGAGTACCCAACTCTAAAAGTGCGCACAGAATCTGGTTGTTAACAATTTGAATCGGCGATGTTTATTAATACCGCAAAACTTTATAGACATAAGTTACTTCGAATACTCGCTAAGAATTTAGAGTATGATGTCATTATAATCCAATTGAATTGCTTTCTAGTTAAGCTTGGTGCTTGGCTCCGAAACTTTGGCAGGATAGGGGAATATTTAACACCCCCTTAACCGGCTTCAAGTTCACTTCAATAGACCGATTGCATATTATAATTATTTTTCTTTTAGTACTTTTCACAGTTACTGTCCAATACCATGAAAAGACCATCTATACTTACGTACCCCATCTAATCCCTACACCTGCAAAAACCTATAAAAATTAAAAAATAACTGCTGATCCGATTTTGATAAAACATGTCTAAGAACCACCAGTAGAAAACCTGTTTTCAAACAAAAAAAAAACGCATCCGAATCAGTTTACCCGTTTAGGAGCTACCGTGCCACAGACAGACACACAAATAGACACACATAGTGGTCAAACTTAAAACACCCCTTCTTTTTGCGTCGGATTTAATAAAAAATGCGAAAGTGTGTTTGTTTGTTTGTCCGTCTTTCACGTATAAACGGAACAACCGATCAACATGGTTTTTTGCATAGATAGTCTAAGACCCGAAGAATGACATATATAATATACTACTTTTATCCCGGCAAATTAAGCGGTTTGTGATCCGAGACCATCTGAAGAACGATAGACTTACACTATATCGTTTAAAATAGCGTCCAATAAAGTAAAATTCTGGTCGGTGAGCTCTACTTAAAAAATACACACCTAAATTTCTCAAGGCACACGCGGGCGAAGCCGCGGGTATAAGCTTGTATCATATATGCGAAAATGAGGTTGGATGGTTTGTCTAGTCTTCTTTCTCGTAGTTTTATACAATATAATGAACGATCAGATTTTTGTTCAGAGAAAGGACGGGAAATAATATAGGATAGTTTGAATTCCATGAATATAAAAAAACCATATAATAGGATATGGAATGAACGGCAGCCCCGAGGAAACCTAGTAACATAGGGATAAGATCCTTTTTGTTGTTTTTTATATATACTTAAGGGTAATATCGGAAACCTTCACCGATCGGTATTTATATTATTCTATAACGACTTGATTTTTTTTAAGTAACTGAATGACGAGACGAGCTGGTCGTTTGCCTGATGGTAAGCAATACGCCAGCCCATAATAATAACAGCACCACCCAGAACCTTGTTTTGCATAATCCTGCGGTGCTGCACTGCGCTCGTCACCCTGAGACAATTAGCTGTTGAGTCTCATAATGCCCAGTAATTTCGCTGGCTACAATGCCCTTATTTATCATCTCTCGCAAAACTCCCGCAGAATAACAGGAAAAATGCGAGTGGCACCACGGGAAACAGCCGCTAGTCTAACCTAATTTTACTTTTAAGTTAATTGTTTACCGTTACCCTTACCCAATACTCATTATTTCAAATAGCTTTTCCCGCGACTTCGTTAACTTTAAAACAATGAACAATATTTACCGCAGTCTTTACGTAAGCTAAGCTTTCGAACCGTGAATTTTCGTAATAAGCGGTTTATTTGTTTCTTAAAAAACGAATCATTTTAAAAACTTTTTTACGTTAATCCGGAACGAAGAGATAAACAATTACTGTTGCTGGCAGGTTTCAGTGACTGGACTAAAGAGCTCATAAAAGTACGTAATGCCTCGCATGCGGAGCCCCTTTGCACACTTGTGGTCAACACGAAACACTTGTCCCTGGTCGTTAGAATACACATTAAGGCGCAGCGGACGTCGCTTTCAGACAAGTAAACTCACATCTTAGTCATTCCAGGGCCCTAATTCACTCAAACAACTTGGCGATTCCTTGCTTCGAAATCACGTCGATTCCTTCATAATTAAACGACTTCTGCGAAATTTGTATTCTCTATGACGCGTCATGTGTATGAATATATGAATGCGTCATAGAGATGTCTTTTTTTAATGAAGCAATCGACGTGATTACGAAGCAAGGAATCGATGTTATTTCGCCAACTTGTCATAGGGAATTGGGGCCCAGGAGCAAATTTGAGTCTCGATAACTCCATACTCTGCCAACTATGTCGATAAATCCGTTAGACTTATGTGGAAAAACAAATGATAGATAGATAAAACACTTTATTATTCATCTTAAACATAAAAATTAAGTAGGTACAAGTGAAATGTTTACAATAGTGTAACAATGGGTGTGATCTTATCGCTGAAAGCGATCTCTTCCAGACAACTTAAGGATGGAGAGGAATAACGAAACACAAAAAAATGATGGTCATCTCATTGTTTCGATAATTTTAATCTGGGTGTTTTCAAGTCTCGAGTGAATCGCCTTCATAATCCATCGGCGACCACGTCGTCACTTTCCAGCAGGGCCCAACAAGGAATCCCCAAGTTTTCATAGTGAATTAGGGCCCAGGTGAGACTGCGCTGCGGTCTATAAAAACTAAATGAATATAGAGATGTCGTGTGTAGTATTCATCAGAGGTAACATAGATAAACGCAAATTAACCTCGAATGCTGCCTTCAAATCTACACATCATAAAGGACAGAGTTGGAATAATCGTAAGCAAACAGATCGCGCATTGTTCACGAGTGCGCGGGCATTATGAATTCGTGTCGTGCAACATGCAGAGTGTGCATTTCTCTCAGAAGCCACGTCGCGCCACGTCGCGTCGCCACACCGCATTTATTCATGCATGCGCCTTGTTTGCCCGCAAAAATGCATGCTCGTGATTTTAACGCCGGATTCTAATGCAGGAACATACCTTTCATATTTCCGGAAATATTTGTGTAAGCTGAAACAGCACTGGTTTTTTATTAAACGTTAATTGTTTTTATGTATTCAACCGTTCTGTTTGTCCACTTACAAACTCGTAAAGATCTAGTTTTATGCAATGTTGACGTTGTTTATTCAGCGCACTGTTTCAGAATAGAAAGGAACAAAGCAGTGAATGTTTGAAGGTTGAGGGAGCTGCCGTTAGTTTAGTTAAATATCTTCATAACTCATTACTGCTTAGCTTTTTAAAAAGGCCTGGTCTAGCATTTTACCCTTTAGCGTCAGCTGCGGTTTACTGTTCTTGTGTCTAGATGTTTTTAAGAGAGCATTTTCTTTGACCGAGATATTTACCAAAACCCGTTTATTCTCACTACAAAAGCTTTGTGTGAATGTTTGGAAAAGAAAGGACATGTTTTTATCATAAATACTTTTATGTAGGTACCTCACAGTATAAATACAAGTAAGTTGTTAGTTTAGTTTTAGTAAGTAGTGTGTAGAATGGTTTTTAGTAACAAAGGCGTTCGCCTGTATAAATACAATTACATATGTATAGTAGGTATACCACATTATTTTAATCATGAAACTACGAAACAAAAACATCTTATACCTAGAACTAGAGCTAGAATGATGCGTTAGAGATTAACATTTCCAACCGTGAAATAATATATTTGAATCGGTCCAGTGGTCCTTTAAATTACCTCGACACAATACCAGCACGACTTTCTTTCATGCAATTAATTGTTAATGTAAATTGATTAATTTGTAATGAACTCGAAGAATGAGACCAGTATGTCGTTCACCTTATGGTAAGAGGCCCGCTTGCCAATAATAATTGCAGTGCCAGCCATTCAAACTACTGCGTAGCACTGAATTTTGTTTGTAGTGGTAGGCTCTGGCCGTGGTTGTAATACCACCCACCGAACAAAGCCATGCCGTCAAGCGACCTAGCGTCGTGTTTCGGGATGATGTTCGGTGAACCACCGGGGAGACGGGTCTGAGCAGCCTCAACTGCCGTCTCTCTCTAGATCTATGTGCTTCATCTTAGGCCACATCATCGCTTCACATCAGGCCAGATAGTGGCCATCTATTAGGCGTAATAAAAAAATATCGAACACATTAATACTAGCGCACTATTGCTTGGCGGCAGAATAACTGGCAAAGAACGGCCACTTGCATACCAGAGACGAACCACATATTAAAAAAAATTTAGTTCAGGCATAATAATAATAATAATAATTAATGCTTTATTGTACACCAAACAAGAAATAAACAAGGTGCACGAAATATTCTTACAAACTATAGTACAACGGGCGGACTTATCGCTAAAAGCGATCTCTTCCAGTCAACCTTTGGATGGAAAGTGATTTTGATTATATTAGTTATTACTTAATCAAACGTGAGCGATCGATAGAACATTCTCGTAGGTATGCAAATGTAACAGGGCTTAGGCCCAGCTTAGAATATAGATACACGTCTCGACTTCAGACGTGGTTGGATTATTATTCATCCTACATTTTGGCGGTTTGTGTCAATCCTACTTGAGTATCTTATCCGCAAGAACTACAAACTAAGTAGGCCGCTACTTTTTACTTAGAAACAGTTCTCTGCGAATGACTCTCAGAAAAACAACGTTTGGATATTTCCGTAGAAAAATAATACGAAAGTATAACGAACTTGATCACGTAGTTCACAACTTCACACTTTCTACCGTTTTGATACGGGATATAAATTATAGTTGACAGTTCTGCGCAAACCAATTCTTATCGCATTTAGGACCTATCGCGTAAAAACTAAGTATGCTACAAGTTCTAACACCCATACATGGGCAACTTAACAACCCATACATGGGCGATAATTATGTTTGCTAACGGTATTTCCCTGCGAAACGAGTTTCCTATATCTTCGATATTATTTTTGACTTAATGGATCTGACAATAATCCAGTTCTGTATACTAAAGCTCGAAGGTAAGCTATAATACGAACAATGCTATTAACTCCTTTATCCAGGCGATGTAATATGAGTCGACAACATTAAAGAATTCCGTCAAATTCCTCGTCATTTCTCTTTCACCTCGTCTATGGGTACCATACGTCATTGGTAGGTACATCTTTATTCCTAACTTGACAAATCAAAAAGAAACAGCAAATAAGATGCCACATCAGTTAACCAGCACCGCAAAGCCCCAGTGGAATAAAAATGTACCACAAATTGTTAAAAGTCTCGTTATATCTAGCCATGGCAGGATTTACCTTCTCTGGTCTACACCGTAAAAAATATTTAAAAAGTTTTCAATTATAATGTCATTATTATTATTAATACAACAGGTATTATTCAAGGAGTTTTTAGTAAGCTTTTCTTGAGTAATTGGTATTATTACCTGCACAAGTGCGTACTGCGCACGCTACGCACGATTCCAACTTCATTTTGATACAAAAGCGAAGTCGTGCAGAAAAAGTAAAGGCCGAGAAACAAAAAATTTGAAATATTAATCAAATGTAATACCAACGAAGATATTGTTCCGACATTCACTTCCTGTTCGGAAAGCTCTGAATTATTTAGTCAATTATATATAAATATAGAGATGCCAATTGTCCGCAATACTTGGCCTCCTTTTCATATCTTTAGAGAGTACTTGACTGTAATAGGTATTTATACGAGTGTATTTTTACTGATCTGAAATCCCTTTTTTGTACCCTTTGAACCGATTTGAGTATTTAGAGAGAGACAGAAATAGGCTCATCGAGAAGCCCTTTATGTAGGTATCTAAATCTGTACTGGACCTAAATTTCGAGTATTGTTTCAACTTAATATCAGCTAACAGCAGCTTCATTTCTATGTATTTTAGTTTTGGATTATATATGTAGTGTTTTATATATATAATTTATGCTTTTGATTTACGATAATATGTATTATGATATTTATTTTGTTTTCCTGTTAGTTTTTTTTTTAATTTTCGATGCACGCTTTGTAATTTTCTTTTACCGTCACTGGATAACTGGTAGAAAATGCTTTAGCATTAAGTTCTCCTTTTGTACATTACTTGTAATAGTGCAATAAATAAATAAATAACAGCTTAGTTCAAGATACTACGTTTAGTTGTATTCTACAATATAACAGTTGTTCGAACCATCGAACTTGTTTCATTTCAATAACCCAATGGGTTCCAAATAATACGAGTAAAGATCAATTTTCCGTCGCGCATCCTTACTTCCGGGAAAATGTTTGTTAAGTATTTACGAATAAATTTCTAAGTTCAGAACGAAGTAATCCGCCGGAGACTTGTCTCAAATATTTAGATGTTCCAAACTGCACTTTTGATGTTGTTGTCAGCTTATACAAAAGTTAAATAAAGTGTTTAAATTCGTTTGTGAGATTATCCCTTTCTTCTTCTTCAAGTGCCGCTCCATCACTGAAGGTTGGCAGTCAGCTCCTTAAACTTTATCTTATTCAGAGCAAGTCTGAATAGTTCTTCTACCGTCCTTATCCCTGTCCATTCCCGGATGTTATAATAATATGTTATAATATCCCTTAAAGGCGCACAATACATCTGAAAGCGGTAGTTTATTTTAGTGCCGTGTATGTCTCGGTATAAACTATAAAGCTTGGGATTACAGAGTATTTTCTGGTGCTTCACGTCAACACGACAAACATTCGGTCCCTTCATCCGAATAATATTTTTCATTACTTCGACGGCTCTTCCGCATGCCGGCGAAGGTTTGCTCTTGGATTACCTAATATTAGATGAATACTTACAAAAGGCATACAGTCTTTGAATTGGGGCTGTAAACATTTCTAATTAAGTCCCCTGTACTTGTATTTTTCGGTTTACGGTTGTCAAATATGTTATTTTCTTTTACATCCATTTTATTATATTCTTAACACATAAACGATGTCTCAAGGACACGCTATAGTCTTCAGGAAATTGTTTCATCTCTTTTATAACTTAGATACGTTACGATATTTTATGAGAGTCGAATCGAAAGCCAGTTTTAAGGCACACCAACAAAGCTTCAAGGCTCTTTAAGTTTTCTTGTCCCTATAGACTC
Source organism: Petrophora chlorosata (assembly GCA_951640565.1). Taxonomy (NCBI): domain Eukaryota; kingdom Metazoa; phylum Arthropoda; class Insecta; order Lepidoptera; family Geometridae; genus Petrophora; species Petrophora chlorosata. Next base: position 6,362,924 of record OX621197.1, on the reverse strand, counting down.
TACAGTTCTACACTCGTAGTATAAGCAAAGTAACTTCAAAAACAAAGTCAAAACTGGTTTCTTTGACTTGTAGATTTAGATTCTATCTCTTTCGTTTACCATGGCTTGTCTCTTTCGCACCTTATCACTTTATGGGAGTTGAACAGGGTTGACATTGTTGACAAAAGTGCTATATTCAGAAATATTTGATTATCATCATCTTTACCTGCCCTTTGCTAGGCAACGGATCTCAGAGAGATTATGAGCAACGGCGAGAGTATCACGTAGGCCCAGGGCGAATTAATGTGTTGTTTATCGAAATATAGAATTCATATTTAGATATTCATATTCGCTGAAACACGGGCGATGAGCCTAGTTCGGCAGCAGATACCCCAATATTATAAATTTGTCAACTAGCCAAATAAGTTTAACAACCTTATGGAATAAATGATTTTATTATTTATTATTATTATAATACTCCAACTATAATAATAATGAGATTACGTAGTCAATTTAATGACATGATACGACATAACAATTTTATTAAGTAAGTACAACAGCAATTTATTAACCAAAAACCATTTATTATTTATTATTATATGGAATTCCTTACAACGTTTTCCTAAACCGGTAATAAAGCGAGTGTGAAAATACGCACATAACATAACTTGTTGGTACCGTACTGGGATTTGAAATCCAATAATCCGATACACAGGATTACATGGAAACACCATTTAACTGGTCAACACAAAATGTATCTTTTCACGAGAAATTTTTACATGTTCCTACCACTTTTTACTTAAGTTCGTTTAGTTTGTTGGATTTTTACATAAATATGCCAGGTGTGAACCCTGCGGCGATTGGAGGACGCAACGGCATCGGCGCGAGCGCCGCGGTCAACGACACGAGGTCGCGTGCGCGCGCGCAGCCGCTTGCTACCGAGGAGTTGGGACTGGCTGCTAATCTGTGGCGGAGGCTAACCGTCGCCGTCGTCGTCAGCTCGCCTACAAACCTACTAAAGCTCATAGGTTTCTAGTATCAAGTGACACGGATCTTACTTATACATAAATATGTACTTATTTAGTAGGTACGATACAGAATCATATCAAGCACCTACCTACACTGTTCCTACAACTACAAACACGAATTGATCTCCAGTCATAGAATTATAACCATATTAGAACGCTATTATGTTTAGACTTACTACCACTTTTTTTTCAAGATGTCTCAACAAAATGCTCTCATACAAGTTTACTGTAGGCTTTCCGCTTCCGCTTTCCAAGTTTCAGCGCCACAGATTGTGATAACAGGAAACCAAACAAACATTTCGCCAAAAGATGGAAACTCGCAACAAAAATTTCCAAACTTGATTGTTGCGAAAAGCTATTAGCGCTTTCACAATACATTCATAATGATTCAATTTTCCTGTAGTACTTTTCCTCAACATAAAAAGGCACTAAATATGAAGAAAACACTCTTTGGAAGTTCCGAAACCAATTAACTATTAATATACCTATAACGATTACTTTAATTAAAACAGGTACGCATAAATTATTTTACATAATATCAACTAAACTAGTAAACAACTAGAGCGAGTGTGGCTCAGTGGGAGCACAATACAATACAATAATGCTTTATTGAATACCAAACACACAGAAAAAACAATAGTTATCAAAGTTAATAAACATTGGGTACAATGGGCGGCCTGGCGCTATGCGCAATTTTTTACAGGCAACCATTGGATGGACAGGAATTTTAAAAGAAATACGTGCGACTTTCGACTCGACTTACCCGAGTTTGAATTCTGCTGGCCCCGCTCCACTGTTATGTGGGGATTAAACACTTGCTCTAAAAACGGTGAAGGAAAACATCGTGAGGAAACGGGCATGTCCAAGAATTAATCACAAAAATTCAAGGACATGTGACATCCAACCCGCACTGGGCCAGCGTGGTGGATTTAATGTTCCTTACTCTCCCTATGAGAGAAGGCCCGTGTCCAAGCAGTGGGAACGTGATGGGCCGATGCTGCTGATTAAACAACTACACCATTAATTACATAAGAATTAAAGCGGTCGGTCGGGTGGTTAAGGTAACACGGGTGGTAACACTAATAAACAAGTTAGTTTTCCATCCATGATTTCAAATCGATATCTTCAATTGTTGAATCAGCTGTAACAGACGTCAAAGACTCACGATAGGGAAGAGATTTTGTTTGGTTTATATTATAATAACAAAAACTTTTCCGTTTCTCAGAAATAATATATATCCATCGGGGAAAACATTTAGAAACTCCACGTGGTGCCTTTTCACATATGTAGAGATATAATGCTTTCTCCGCTCCTGTTTTAAACATAATAATAACATTTAAAAGTATCTTTTTGATCTTAGACGTGCCACTTAGATGTTTCGGTGAAAATACGAAAAGACAATCGATAACAGCTTAAAAGTTAGAAAATTAATTATAAAAGGGAAACATAACTTTGATTGTTAAAAGAATTGTTTGAGTTGTGTGTACCATTTAATTCAGGCAGGTATAATAACTTTTTTTTGTGTAATTGGGTGAAAACTTTCCATTCGTTTGCTATCGAAAAAGCTCTGCACAAATTGTTAGGGAAAGAAATAATATAACACGCGGCAAAAGTAGCAGCTAAGATTCACAAAGTAATTTTTTTTGAGTAACTGAATGACGAGACGAGCTGGTCGTTTGCCTAATGGTAAGTAAATGCTTTAAAACGTCAAAAAAATAATTAAGTACTAATATTTAGACTGGCAACCCAGTTTTTAAGTTTGTCTTTAAGCTTCCAAAAGTAAAAACGCATATGACATCTATTCGTAAGCTTTTGTTATGAACAGACAACACGAAGGCATATTATACGAATATACCAAAACTTATATAAAAATATTTTCTAAAGTGTGCCTTATCTGAACCTTGTAAAGCTAGTCAGCTTTATTTCTTTTGTATCGAATTTTATGACAAAGTAATATAGACCTTTTTGAAATATCTATTTACTGCTTATTCTGATATTAATAGCGGCGATACGTTGTCTTACAAGGTAAGTATTTTGTGGGCAAACTTGGGTCAGAAGAGAAGGGCTGACGCTGACGCGATCGAAATAACAGTAATCGTTACGATAGTTGCCCTTCCGTAACAACATTAACAATCACCCAAGTTTGACGCTATACATCTTCTAATATATAAAATTCTCGTGTCACAGTTTTCGTTGCCATACTCCTCCGAAACGGCTTGACCGATTTTGATGAAATTTTTTGTGCTTATCCGGTATCTATGAGAATCGGCCAACATCTATTTTTTTTATATAATTTTTTTTAATTTATATGGCAAAACAACGTTTGCCGGGTCAGCTAGTATTATATAATATTATGTTTTTGGCAAGGTTTTTGATTGGTTCTGATTAAATGACGTCACATGAAATACATGCAAATGTATATCCTAACTTTATAGGTAAGCTAATTTAATGTCAAATCAAAATTCTCACAAATAATTTAAAAGGAAAATATGTTAATGAAGGTATTAAAGCCTTTTTATTTATTCTGTGATAAAGTTATACATTTTTAGTAAATTAATCAAAATTTCGCTCGTCACAAGCCCTTAATAATATTTAAAAGCTTTACCTAATGCACGGCAATGCGCAAAGCTCTGTTTTAAAGATTATACTACGTTTAAAATTTAAATACACAACGTACCTGCATACCCACATTATATTATTTACCTTGGGAAAGCTCCGATTAAACCCGCAAATCGGGAAGGTAGATTTTGTTTTATGAGATTTTAATTACCGCCATTTCAAATCGCATTAACTAATTATGCCACCTTCGTTAACACGATATATCATGTTGAAATACCGTGAATTTCGTTTATATAAAAGCGAGTATAATATTATTGTTGGTCGGTATCAAAACAAGTGTAGCAGATATTTTATTACCAAGCCTTGTAACCGTGGGTCACAAGCTCGCCACGAACGGTATTTTTGCAAAATCCACCGCCCAATAAATTTTATTCCCTTTGTAAAACGGTCCAGTTAACATCCACAATAATCTAGGCAAAACGTGTTTACGTGTGGTCGAACATGAAATATAAAAACGCAACGTTTTCCGTTTAGTACCGGGTTGGAGTCGGTGCTCGGGTTGACTTTATGCCACTTCACCTCGCGGGTTTCGTACGAGCGCGCAAATTAATGAAATATACTCTAGCTGTTACCGTCGTCTACACGTAAGTTGAACGGTGAGCCAATTCGTGGTACTTATGCACACTACACTGGCCACTATTAGAATTACTAGAGAGAGAGAGTGAGAGAGAGAGAGAGAGAGAGAGAGAGAGAGAGAACTAAAGTTAGATAATTATAATTTTCAACGAAAATAGATATATATGTAAACAAGGGGGTTTTTTTATTCCGACTAACTTACAGAGGTCGGTCCGATATTTGCCGTGAACTATGTGGCTCTTAATAAAAAAAACATCGATTTTCAATATCTAGCAAGTATCTACTTAGTCGCAAAAATTAAATGAAGACTTAATTTTTCAACTAGAGATTGTAAATCGATATTTAGCACCATCTAGTTCACGACAAAAATCGGCCCGACACCCTTAAAATCTAAAAGATAATTCATGTTGCAAACTTTCTAGTCAATATTATTCTGTTGACCCACAATCTTAAATTTCACACAAAATAAGATTTTCATAATACAAGTAAAAGTTTCTTCCTTCTAACCGAAGTTTTCCGGATTCGACTCAATCGGGCATCAACATCAACCTCACTGCTAAACTTTGACGCCGGCTGCTATAAGTACCTGGCTACAGTTATAGTGGATGGGTGTTTTGGAATACGTAGTTAAGTTTCTGCATGCCTTTTAGTAACTTTAATCACGCTATGCATAAATATGCACCAATTAACAATTAGATATGATTTAAATATAAAAGTAAACTGAATTAAATACATGATTATGATTTTATAGTGGAGTGGAAAAAATGGGGGAGGCCTTTGCCCAGCAGTGGGACACTAACGGCTAAAATAATAATAATAATAATGATTTTATAGAAACCTCTAAAGACTGTCAATTGACCTTTTATTTACATAATAAGATAATTCGTGTGCAGTTCAATTATTGCAGGAAACTCAAATACAGAGATAGATATATAGATATATATATATATATATATATATATAAGTTATTTAAGCAATTTTAGTTAAGATTTAGATATTTCTCTGTATTTGAGTTATATATATGTATATATATATATATATATACATATATATAACTCAAATATATATATATATATATATATATACACAAAATATAATAAAATTATTCTAAAAGGCCTATGGTGGAGGGGAAAGTGCCCAGAACGCTGGCCGCATGCCACGCTGAATGGCAATGCTGTTTTTCTGACCCAAATATGAGGCAGCATTCTGGTCACACGTCGCCTCCACCAGACGTTTTGCCAAGTCCCTATAGATTTCATGGGTGCTCGGCCCCCACGGTCCTAATGTTTCTACCCCTATATTGTTTAATTTTTGGCTTGTCACATTCATAGTAGAGCCGTGTGAAGTACTTGATGAAATTAATATTATATTTTTCATTCGAATCACAAATTAAAACATTTTCACATAAAAGCTTTTAAGATGTCTCTTGCTTCAGATTAAAATATAAAGCGGACTTGGAAATGAATGGAATATTATATAATATTAGATGAGGTCATAAACCTTCAAAATATCTAAGAAAGAAGTATACAAATTATAAATATACATTATGTTTGTATATCAGGAAATGATACATATAACAAATAAATAGTATCACAACAGAATAAAGCCGACAAAGATTTCTTTCAAGATTCCGCTTGCCAGTTCGGTCCACGTCTTCTCACATTTCCTTTACGCTACGTTACATCTCCGAGTTCGACCATGGAATATCTAATGGATATCTTTTCTGTAATATTTTATTTGCCTTTGACAAAATTAGTAGCAATACCATTGTGGTATCGAAATTGACCCTCTTAAAGGACTGCAAACTGCTATTCACAATGTTCGGAACTATCTCTGAATATTCAGGAATAAATGTTTTCCTGATTATATCAGATTTATAGCTATACCTAGTTATAGCTACAGAATAAACATATATCAGTTATGTTATGCTTTGTTAAGTAAAAACTTCGTTTCATCATTATGTGATAGTGAATCATGTTCATGTTGTGATACAGTTTTTATCTTCTGTTAAACATGCCTAAAACATTTCTACCAGTTTGGTTGCTAGGGAGGCGTCTCTCACCATTCATAACCATCGACCGATGTGTGACTCCGAAAATCTCCCTTATTTTCTCATAACCCTTACATATAAATTGTTATTCCTCAACAAAGAGCGTTTGAAATTCGCATAACGTGCTGTAGAATACGTATCCAAAATCGGCATCACTAGCTCCACATTCAGTGCAACCCATTACGAGGTATGGATATAGTCATACATATAGTATGCCTATGACGTTTGCATGTCTCCGCGCCAATTAGTCCGATAGTCCGATCTACAGCCTCTCCGAGAGACCTCTAGTGCCACATTTGTTTGGGAAGGAACACAGAACGTTTTAATTTATTTAATTGATTCGTAGGTATCGCAGGAGGTCTTTCAAAGATTGCATGTTACACGTTCTATGACGCTTTTATCACTGTAGTGTGTGTCTAGTTTGCAGAGACGGAGTCTGTTAACTTCCATTCCATTGATTAGATTTTCAATTTACTGGTTTAATTTTATTAGGTGCAATATTTTGATAACTAGATGCTGTATTAGCAAAGAATAATAACTATTGCCAGGCCTAGCGCACTCCGCACTGTAGGTACGAAGCTACAAATACATAGCCGGACACCGACGGCGGGTCGCGCGTCGTTACACGTGCCGCGTCAGAAGAGATAAGAGCTGTGCGATAGAAAGACAGGCGCTCTGTAGGTTAATTTGACTGGCAGGTATGCAGCGCTACGCGAGCTGAATTGAATTTTATTGCGTCATAGCAAAAGTCGCTATTTGTTTAAATTTCTTTGCGGAGTGATGCTTCTGTCCCTTAGTATTCTGTGCTATTACTTACGTAGTATTAGTGAGAGAAATAAAAGCGAATAATTTGACTTCAAGTTTTAGCATTGCTTTGCTACCATTGGTTGTTAGTATCGTTGCTACATAATAATAATTGTTAAGATGATCGTATAATAAACTTCTTCGAGAAAGGGCACTTCTTGTTTCACTCGTATAGTTACTTGCGAAGCGTGTAGCGAGCGTAATATGGCTCGGTGCTTGTTAAACCAAAGTTAAGCATGCATGGCTGCACGAGTATAAAGTTATTAACTGATGAAGGTGCGAACATGATATACCTCTTTACCTTATTGTTTATTAGGGCACGCATCGCAGGAAAATCCTAGACAAAAGCCCCTATAAGATAAGTTCAGATGGGCACAAGAAGCGGAAAAGCTACGACAAAATTTGCTGAGTAGGTTGCTATTTATACTCTAGACTAGAGGTCTATGGTCTAGAGCAATAACAATTAAAAAAGAAAATTAAAAGAAAAACTGCAAAATAACAACTCTAGAGTGAGAATCAGGTTTCGATGAAGCTGGATATTTTTTGCAGTCTACAAGTGATAATGATATTCTTCTATGTAAGTAACAAATGATGTTCGTTTGTTTCAGTGGGGATCTTATGCGCGGACGATGAGCAGCATGACGCGCGGGAAGGCGACGACGTGACCATGCAGTGCCGGTTCGAGCTCGAGCCTTCCAATGGCGAGTCACTGACGTATTACTGGGTGCGCAGCACTGCCAGCGGACACGACAACGTCGCCATCGGCAACATCCCGCTTGAGACCAACTACCAGTGAGTATCTCTGCGTACCCGCGGTTTTCCAGGTTAAAATGTAGATTATGTTCTTTTCCAGGACCTAAAAAACCTACATACTAAATGTCATCAAAATACGTTTAGTAGTTTTTGCGTGATTGTGTAACAAACATCCATCCGTCCATCCTTCCATCGATCTTCACAGACTTTCGCATTTGAGAAATCCACTCAAAAACTGGCAAATCTGCAATAAAACTAATTAAATCAGATTATATCGGATCGCTGGATATGACGTGTCCTCTGTAATCCCTATAACGGCATGAAACATTTACGACAATTGCCGACAATACGTTGAGACGCAAAACAGCTTAAAACTGCGACGACAAAATACAAACTTAACAGTTTACAACTGTTCTCAACTACACGGAGTGCGAGCTCCTAAGTTCTAAATTAGTTCAGCCTCCGATACCTAACATGTGTCGGGAAGTTGGTCACCACTTCGCAGATTCCTTTGAAAGTTCTTTGATTGGAGAACTTTATAAAAAACTCTTTTGTTACAGGGTTTTGTACAAACCTCAAGAAGGCCGCTTCGATTTGATGGTCGCTAATGTATCCTATGAGCGGGACAATGGCCGGTTCGAGTGCCGGATCAAGGCTGGGGGCACGGGGCGGAACCTTCACTCTCAGGGGCACGCGCTGACCGTGCTTACGCAGCCGAGAGCGCCGTTACTCACACCGGGGGCCCACGCATTGGCGCACGAGGGAAGAGAACTGAATCTGTCCTGCTCCAGCTCTGGAGGATCTCCAGAACCTATCATCAAGTAAGTTACTGCCACGTACAATTACAGAAAGACTTGAAGTTTGGACAGGTCTAGGTACTGGACCGAAGGAAAATACTAAAGTGAGATTGCCTAGTTATAAAAAAAACTGCGCCAGACTCATTGAAGTTTTAGAAAACCTAGATGTTACATGGATAAATAAAACTGTATAGCGGATAAAGATAAAAAATATTATAAGATCAAAGTTACTTGCCTATATAACTTGGTAATGTGTCTAGCTATGAAGCTATGAGCCTCAAATATCTGCATTACAAGTTTCATCATATATTTATTTACATATATTAGCATGTTAAGCCGCAAACATTAAAGTAATGTTAGAAGGCATGTCATGTCAGTTACATCTTTGCGTACTATTACTAACCGTAATAATTATTTTACTCTGTTTAGTTGTAGGTACCTTAGAACGTACTTAGGAAAACTCTATTCTCGCTTAAGTAGTAACCAATGCCGACATACTAAACCTTGCAACCGCTGGACTCTTCTTTATTTTGGTTTATCAATTTCGAACCGTATCACGGTAACAAGAAAAAACACAAACTAAATTCTATGAAAAATCAATTTTAAGCGGAAAATCTTTTAGGGGTTGCTTCTCTGAGTACCCGATCAGGTTACTCGATAGTGAACAGTTTTTCCCCGACTCAGAAAGGGCAAGACCCAAAAGTAAAAATATATATTTTCACCGATACCTACCGAAAATAAGGCAATGCACTCTAGAGACCAAATTGACTGAAAAAGGCTACGGAAAAACCGGTTTTCTGATCATAATGTATCAAGCCCTTGCTTACGTTATGAAAACGTTTGTAAGCGATTTGTTTTTCGTTTTTCAACAAAAATGAGCCCCGAGCACGGGCTGTCATAATTTAAATGTGTTATAACAAAAAGGCAAATGTACCTACATGTTATAACTTATAACATACACCTACGTACATTCAATTTCATAATATATCCTGTAAGCAAACAAATAATTTGACTAGAACCAAGCTTGTAACTTGATTTTCTCAGCTGTTTCGCTGAAGGCTATTTTCTTGATTACTGTTTCAAAACAGCCAACACCTTGAATGTTTAAAAAAGCTCTATTCGTCATTCAGAACCTAAATTTATTATTCACAAGGTATTTGCATTAAAAAATACTACATACAAATTTAAATAAATAAGTTACGTAAGTTAGTTTGTGTATTTAATGTCAAAATTGGGTAAAGAATACGTAAATAGGTATATAATTCCAGTACATTTTACAAATATGGCGCAAAAATCCCATAAACAATATTATGTAGTTTTTGAAATGGAACCTTCAAATGGACATGTGGAAATTACTAGTAAAGACAATTTTATATGCTACTGTCTCTAAATAGTACATACCTACTTGTGAAGAGCATATATATAGAGCTAGTTTTGGCTTTGTTATCCCATATAATAGAATATTGTTATCATTTAATTTTGTACGTTCATTACCTACCAGGCAGCTAGACCTGAATATAGTATAGTCTTTATACCTCGTAATATTTTGTGTCGGCAATTACTCGTCGTTAAATATATTGATTTTTTAAGGTTTCAATATGTAAATGTTTGTATACTTTGTATTTAATTCGTTGTCTATCTATAAAAGTACACGATCGATGAAAATATACCTACCCACACTAATTGGTGGTTTGCTCTGCTGCGAACAGAACAAGTACCTTTGCCGCGCCTTTGATGTCAACCGGGCCCCGAAACCATCCATCACCGGAGCAGAGAGAGTACCGAGTCCTTTCGAAGTTTTAATCACACCTATAACATTAACTGAAGGATTAGGTACGTTCTGTTTGGCCTAATTGGAGGCCTCCAGACCAAAATTCCGGAACACACGACACGTGGCATTATATTCGCTCGATGGCAGTTACGATTCCAGCTAAGGTAAATTGTGGTATACATCTAGTACTCGAGTATATCCTGTAAGAGGCGTCTGGCTGCGTTGTTACGTTGCAAAAACAACTGAATAATTACGGTGAGCAAAGATTTTGTATCCCGGCACCTGTATTCGTTAGCTCAAAAAGATGCCTACGTCTGTTCTTAATTAAGCTGACAGATACCGCCCAGTTGCCTGAAACTTACGCCCGGTTACAACTGTTGGCGCTAATCATGAACAAAATTACCAACTAGGGAGTTCTACACAGAGTTAGACGGAAACGCCAGCTTTTGCTAACTGTCAAACAGCGAAGGGTTGCATATTTGGAATAGGTGCTTCGCTGCTTCGACGCGGGATTGAGATACCGGCAGAAACTAATTATGAAGTAAAAGTTGGGGAAAAGAGAAAGAGGAAAACTGATTCTGGAAATGTCTAAAGCGTTGAGCATTCGACAATTAACTGGGACCGCGGTGTTTAGCGCTGCGACTCGTGCTAGACAAAAGAAAAATTTCATAATGTACTGCCAACCTTCAGGTAGTAAAAGGAACACGCCAACAAAAATAAATAAGCGCGAAATGCATGATGACGAGGGTTAAGCTGGCCTTAATACATATGCTTGTCGTAACATAATGGATTGTGCACAATTAAGAATGTATTGTATACATCAAATTTAAGTATTAACTTTTTTACGTGACTTTACATATTATCGTTATTTTCAGAGAAATGGAGAACATTTTTTTATTTTATTTTTTACACTTAATAGATCTATGTTTGGCCACTATCTCGCCTGATGTGAAGCGATGATGTGGCCTAAGATGGAGCACATAGATCTAGAGAGAGACGGCAGTTGAGCGGCTGCTCAGACCCGTCTCCCCGATGGTTCACCGAACATCATCCCGAAACACGAATAGGTCGCTTGACGGCATGGCTTTGGACACAACGACATGGTCTCCATTTCCCTGGTTATTTTACCGAATAATTTGATGTCCTGCAGCTAACAAATCACCGTATTTATTTATCTCTCCATACACGAATTCATTTACAAATTAATATAGATTTGTTGATTCCGCTGATTATATGGACTTATCTTTCAGTTTGACCTAATTAGATGTTCTCTGGTAATCTGAGCTTCCGCCACCGACATAACATTATTCGCTTGACTGCCGGCGATTAGGAGATTCTGTATCTGCCATTTATGTAGTAAAGAACTAAACGTAGCGTTTGTTTAGGCGATTAAGTTTTATGGAATGGAAGTTTATTTTGTATTTATAAAGTAGAGCTTCCTTGAAACTGCTAACATTTTTGGTGACCTAAAAGATAAGCATAATGGTTTAGTATAGAGTCGGTCTGCAAGAGGATGGCAAGTAATTTAAAGATATATTTAAACGAGCGGTTCCTAATGAGGCTTTTCTGGAAAAAAATATAAACTACACTCAAATATGATGAGAAGTGAAACAATGTTAGTACTTTTTACGAAATAACTAATATTATAAGATTTTAAAATACTATTGAATGGAATACTGATATCATTCATGTCCTACGCCATTGCTATTGGTCCTGGGCAATCATGATATAAACAATTCAACCATATTTCGTGTACATGTTCATGCAATGCGGGCTGCTTGTAACGTATAATGTTTTACAGATTAATTAATACGTTATAGACAAAACCAACAAAATGGTGGCAGTGGCAGCTCATCTGACTGAAATTTAATTCAACGTGGCGATACTGCGAGGATTTTGGGGTCGTTGCCAACTGAAAGTAGAAAAGGTTAAACATTTGACAGTTCAATATATCGGTCAATAATTAAATTCTAAGCGATTATATTTATTTATATTACGCATCTATTGTTGTTATTCTGTTTATTAATGTAAGTATGCAAGTATCTCGTATCTCTACCACTAAAACCACGTGCTCAGTATCTTTCACTGAAAGTATAGTTCAGCAAGAGCGTTTGTGGCTGAGTTCTAAATTGTAGGCCATTCGATCTGAACGTACTCGTCTTCGAATCCCAATCCTATCCTGCTAAAAAAGTTACATATAATATGTAAAAATACATACTATTATTACAAAATCAATTATAGGTACAAATCGTTAATTTCAGCGCTTGTGTAACGGAAACAGACAGTTGCTTTGTACACTTATCAATTGGTATTTAGAGCTTGCATTCCCGCTGTGCCCCTGACAGCAAGATTAAATAGGACGAATTCGTTGCCGAGTGGATTTTCAGGATCATTTGTTTGTTCAGCTCGTGTCACATTGGTATTTGGAACCATCCATTTTAGAGACTATCTATATCACGATTATTCTGTGACAGATATCTGATTCTGTGATTTGATTCAAGTATTGGATGTACCGAATTTAATTTACAGATACAAAACGAAGCAGGTTTTCAATTTTGACGCAGAGAGCACGAAGTAATTTTAGCGCTAGGAGTCAAAGAAGCGTGATTAAATTGGTGACGTTGCCGCAGCTTCGTTTAAAATGTATCACATGCGACGCGTTCGCTGAGTAGAAAAGACTAACTTATAATAAGCGTAATGTGAAACAAACTGCAGTCTTGTTAAAAATTGTTATAAATTGACGGTTGGTTGGTGGTTGTTGCTTCATGCCTGATTTGCGTAAATGGAAAGTACCTCCTCAAAGCATAATCTCCTGGTCTCACTTTTTGCCTTAAAGCACATGGGACTGACCCTAACTACTAACTATAGGTCTAGCGTTAGTGTATAATTCACTTCCTATCGTAAGCAGCTGCGTGATGCGGAAGAGGTGACTGATAAGATAACGAAAGACTATAAAAACGGGCTCCTGATTCATGTATCGCGTCCAGGTTAGAACTATTTTTTAATGTCTACTGACACTAATAAAAGACTGAATATTAGCAGGCTGAATGTCTATAATAACCAGCACAGCTACCTAGAGAGTTAGGTACATTTTATTTTACCGGATGTAGGGTAAGACGAAACTTGATTTGCAAGTAGCAGACCTTTGTGTTAAATTGCAGATAGCTGAGTTATTACGATTTAATCTGAACTCCATCTCTGCAGTATTAATATGAACTGTACCTTCGTAAATAAAACGAATGAGCCTATTATTGATATACAAAACCGCTCGCTATGAGATATGAAGGCAATTTGGCAGCATCGCGGTTTAGCTGCGTAGTTTCTGGAGCAAAAAACGAGGAAGCAGCAAATTACTTTGTGCGAAAATTTTAAGGACTACATAACATGAAAAATCCTTCCTTGAATAGTGGTTAACAAACCCTCGTTACGTCGTTTGGCAAAATGTAGCCTGTTCGGGGATGACCCATAATGCGTTCAACCAGAAAAGTGACCCAAATATATTTGTATATCCGAAAAGATCACGAAGACGTGCCTTCGTCAACGCTCTTGTCACTTTGAAGCCGATTTTGTATAACTAACTGACACCCTCGGGTTCGCCCGCGTGTAATTAGAGTCAAAAACTGTCCCTAGGTAACCGGTCGTTTTTCCGGGATGGGTAGGACCGACCGGTTGCCGATAGCCGCTATATTCATGCTGCAACTACAAGTTTGTATCCATATATAGTCATTTCGAAGTCTATTTTACAGCTTAAGTGTTTTCTCATGATTCACCTATGTTTGAATGAATACCTTTGTAAATAATATTTATATTTAAATTTTCACGAAACCACAAATAATAACTTTTATTGCTAGAATAAATTGGTTACAAAAACACTGTTTGCCCCAAACTAGAATAGCCTGTAACTGGACCTCCTAGTTGCAAGGTTATATTTTTGAGAGGAAGCGTTAATGACAAGCGCAACACAGACATTCCAATGTTATTACTCATAGAGGCGCTCACCTAACTAACCCTTCAGCACTTATACCTTACCTCTGAGGCTTTTCCGTCCGAAAAGTTGCGGCTTGTTACACAGTCCGTGTCCATTCTAATACACGTACAAAACCGCTATTACACTACACGGACCCTCTCTCCGTCAACTAGAGCGGAAGTAAATGTCGTCATTAGGTATTCCAGAAATAATGGCCTAAATAAGTACATTAATGGAGTTTACGTACAACTTCGTAAGTTAGAATATCTGAAGAGGAACACGGAAACCGCTGCGATTAAATTTTAAATTCTATTTGCCTACTTCTCTGGCAAGCAGAAACTAGCGCAAATAGGCGCTCTTTTAAGTATTTAATAAACAGACTGTGCGCCTTTCTGGATTGCGTACTTGTGTACGGTTTTTACGATAATTAAGCCGTTTGCGGTGCGGTAATATGCGTAATAATTACTTAATTTATTTGTTTAATAGTTTTGCACAAAAATACAAGGAATTACTTAATGCACGATCGAGCCAGTTCGAGTTTAATTACGCGAGCGCACAAAGAAACTCTCCTATTTAAATTAATAAACTGTCAAAAATCAAAAGATATTATTAAATAGGCAAAAAAATGCACTTTTAAACGTCATATACACATTACAAATCAATTAAAATACGCTAAAAATTAACTTAAAAATATCATGACTGATAAAAACAATGGAATTTATATCTTATCGTTTATGGAGCTATACTCGTATTAACGTCACTCATCCACACATACCAATTTTTAGATTCAAAGGTTATTTTTTCAAGAAATACGCGGTCAATTTAAGGAAAACAGAAGCTGAATTTTCAATGCCAGGAAAGAAAAACAGAAAAATATTTTGAGGACCCTTTGAGTTTCAAACGACACGATATCATGTTTTCCTCATCCCGTCCCCAACTTCATCTTTGCTGTGTCAATTTGTGTCAAATTGAAACTGCAGCTGGAGCTGCAGTTTCAATGCCACCTAATGCACCAGCGTCATGCCGCCATACCTATCCGTATAAATTTAATGGAATGACTAGCAAAGTCTCGCGGTTTCACACAGGGATAAAAAGTATCCTATGTGTTAGTCCAGCACCTAGAGTATCCCTATACCAAATTTTATCAAAATCTGTTAAGCCATTGCGGCGGGAAGAGAAAATAAACACATTTACATACAAACTTTCGCATTTTTAATATGAGCAGGATTATTAGAATTTTAGCAGTACCTTAATCTGGGTAAAACATCTATTAAATAATTCAGATTTTTTTTTTCTATGAAAATTTCACTATATTTTGATCCTAGAATTATTTTGTGACTATTATTAGAAGTCTAGTTTTACGTAATATTTGGTCCCAAATACATTCGAATATTTATATAATTTTACTAGTCAACATTATTTCAAGTATAATTGCTTTCAGCCTCATTTCATTTGTATAGCCCATTTTTTTTTATGGCTAATTAGCAAAACCGCTTACTGAATAACCGTGTACTTGAAACTTGATGTTTGAGCATATACATGTCATGTTGTTCACTTTTTCAACCTGTTTCATCCTCAATATCGTATCTAATTGAAACTTGTGAACTTGAATTTAAACTCTATGGAGAGTACCTTTTAAGTTAATTTTCAAGAGCGAATCCAAGATCCAGGTCTAGACCCGGGGGAGAGACTATTTGCTACGTATACGAAAGCCCTGTAATAGAAACAAAACTTGACGCGGCGTTGAAAGCGAGTCTCTCGGCGGCCGTAATATTGGACGGCACATTTCGTAGTCATATAAAAAAGAAGCGGTCGTTAATTCATTATTAAAATAAGTAGATTCACGCTAAATTTAGTTTTGACTGCGTCTAAACCATAGTTCATCATTATCATCTTCTCGTTTAACGACTTTTCTGTCTCACCATTACGCATTCATGTAAATTATTCACAGAGAAAATTAATAAAGAAATTAAGGGACGTTTTCACTAAATACCTATTCTATGCTAACGTGTATAAAATACCATTTGAATATTTCATGACATGCGCTCGAATTGTTTCATGTCCTTCTTTTAATCAGATTGACATTCCGACATAAATGTACAAAATTGTCGATATTACCAACGTTACTGAGTAGTGATTGATACGAAAGGTATTTGATATAAAAGCCGATATAAGCTATACAATTTTTACGGAAAAGTTCATGGTTCAGTACGTATTCTTGAACCGAGATGAAATTGCTCCTGTATTATTGGAGTAGCGCAACGCAACGCTACTTTCAGGATTTCAATTTTCTCACAAAAATTCTTCATTGTTCCCGAGATGAAAGTGGATGTTCTGAGTTACGCATGATACAAAGGAGAAAGATTCAAAAAAATATTTACGTCGTGCCAAAACTATTTTACTTGACGTACGAGTCAGTTACAGTTTAATTAGGCACAAGATTTTTTCTATATATTATTATGTTTGTCATTTTCTAAGGCATAAACCATAGACCATTAATTCTAAATATTAAAATGGCAGATCGTATCCGCAAACACATCACCCGCAAAATTTATTCCCATATATGTATTTTCACATTATTTGGATTACATAACAAACACCGCTTCAAGGTGAAAATAAATACGTATGTACACATAAATGTCAAACTAATTTTCCACCTCGCACGACAGCAATTCCGTGGAAACCTCCGGCACATCGGAGAATTTATATCGAATTTGTCAGTTTGTCCCGAGTTTGAGAATGTTTAACACATTGATATCAACTTGTTTATTGTAAAACTTTTCCAATACGATGAAATCTGCCTGTCTCAACTTCTGAATCTGAATGTCCCTGATGAATACATCCCGGCAACTTTCTTCCAAGTTTCATATCCCTGCCGAAATTGGAAAAAAGAAAACCAAATGTCCCTTCAAACCATTGTCTACCCATCAGACGTAGGAACGTAGTAAACAAACTTCTTTTCTCTAACGAGGCGTGGAGAAAATAACTTGGAAGTACGAAGTAGTCAAGATTGCCACTGGATACCACGCCTTGAATGGCAGCTCCAACCAATTAGCATAATACAGTTATTTTGTTGGAATTGTTGTGGAAAGTTGGCGGAATAATATTTTATAACTGTTATTAGTATGATAAGCAATTTAAGGGAGGACAGAAGCATTCGCTTGTGTGAGCATCTGAAACACTTTTATGTTTAATGAATATATACATGATTTTGTTCTAGGTTAGAAATAGGTTTATTTGTCATTGGAGAGTAAAGAAGTAGAGGGATTTATTTATTTATTTATTTAAGTAACGAGACGAACAAGTCGTTCGCCAGATGGTAAGCAAAACGCATGCCCATACCAGTTGCAGCACCACCTAAAACGTTGTTCCGCAAAATACTGCGCGGCACTACACTGCGCTCGTCACCCTGAGACAATTAGCTCTTACGTCTCATAATGCCAAGTAATATCTCAATAAATATTATAGAGAATATAATAAAAGAAATAAAGCTTGTGGAATAGGGTCAGCCCCTTGGGCCCTGGACTATATCCGTCCTTGTTTCGTAAATACCTACACCTCTGTAAATCCGTTACGGCAATTAGCCGGCTCTGCAGTCGTTTTTCCTTTTGCACAACCATTTCTCTAATTTGGTTTCAGATATTGAACAATCAATGCGTGAGCCTTATTCACCCTCGGCAGATTTTGTACCTTGTTTTTCCTCGTTCATCTATTAATGATAAAAGGAGGGCGCTAAAAGTCGTGCCAATCTTTGTTTGACCTAGTAGAGTGGTCGCCCACCGAATACGGCGACACTTCCTTTGATGTACCTACACTCGAAATATTAACCGAGAAGAAGTGCCATTTATTTATTCATTGGAAAATAGCGTTACATTAACGTTATTAGTTTTGTTTTGGGTCTTGGAGATGGCGCTCGTAGTTTCTGCTGGGAATTATATCGATTGGTGGTGACTTGTTTAACTCTAACCAGGCCTAGCATACTCCGCACTGTAGGTACGAAGCTATAAGTACATAGTCGGACACCGACGGCGGGTCGCGCGTCTTTACACGTGCCGCGTCAGAAGAGATAAGAGCTATGCGATAGAAAGAGAGGCGCTCTGTAGGTTAATATGACTGGTAGGTATGCAGCGCTACGCGAGCTGAATTGAATTTTATTGCGTCATAGCATGGACTAAATGTACATTTTGTCCATGGTCATAGCAAGAGTCGCTATCCGTTTAAATTTCTTTGCGGAGTGATGCTTCTGTCCCTTAGTATTCTGTGCTCTAACACTGTCAGTTTTCTAAGGCTGGAGGTCGTATTGCAAACTGGTTTCTTGAATACCTAGTTACTAATTCCTTACCTAATGACTTTTCTTTCAACAGGTGGTTCCGCGACGGCTCGAACTACAACCTCGACGTAAAGATGACGCACGCAAAGACCCGCACCGAGCCGACAGTCGCGACGCTGACGGTGATGCCGACGAGGGAAGACGATGGCGCCACCTACCGCTGCACCGTGTGGAACCGCGCCATGCCTGAGGGAGGACAAATGGAGGCTGCGGTGGAGCTTAACGTCAGCTGTGAGTAATCTAGCTCTTAGTCACGTAGAAAGACGACGGTGCCACCGTACGCTGTGTGTTTTGCCTGAGGGAGGACAAATGCGACTACAGTGAAGCTCAACAATAGCTGTGAACAATCTAGTTGTTAGTGTACACAGTAATGGTCATCGTTTTCGCTGACGCTTGCGAAAATGAATCTCTAAATAGGATCAAATAAAGTCGCCCGACCGCGGGTACCAGGGAATTCGGATAAAACGTCTAAGCTACTTGATGTTTCATGGAAAAGGTTGAGGTACATTAATATTCAATGTAAGGATAGATAGAGAAATGTCTACCTTTTATTATCATATCGTCTTAAAATCAAACACCTCATTCGCTAGTGAGTTATAAAATGAAGATATTTATATTTCCATATAAATTATCCGATAAACAAAAAACAGAAATGTTTTTACATTTTTTGTGCCTAATTCTATGTTGTCTATATAAATTTGTGCTGGGTAATTTTCATTCAATTCGTCATTTATTTCGACATAATTTAGTCAGTAGTACTCATCTAATACATATTATATTATATAAATAACAGATACAACGAAGTAATAAAGAAATTTGGAAGCGACTAGGATGTCAAATTTCTGTAAATCAAACAACTAAGAAGTTCCTATTCAGACGCCCTTACCTATTTCGTTATTAGAAATCGCAGACTTTCATAAACTAGACGCGGCAAAGTATTCACTTTTTCTCCAACTGTGCTGGTATTTCAAGCTAACTATAAGTATATAACGATATGAGTATGCACATAATGTCTATTTCATTTTTGTGTTCTATCTGAAAATTTATTTTATGATTATTTTTACTGCACGTTTTTGGGTAATAAATCAAAATATGTGAACAATGTCCTTTAAAACAAAAACATACGCAACTTAGCCTTGGTCAACTCTTTAGTATTTAACAATTTCTCATATAGGACCCTATTACAAACCGTAGCTGGTATACCTATTTAAAAATATATTAAAAAATCTGTTCACCCAGGTTTGATATTTCAAATGAACAAGTTTTACAACTGCTGAATATCAAATCGATAACGAAACAGCTGTGACATGCAATTGGAGAGAATACACTGAGAGTGCCTTTTTTCGGAACTCTACAAAGAGCCATTTCTACAAACTGACTACTCGGCATTCCGGCATCTCTTTCAGCAAAAACTATTTCAAAAGCAATTCCCGAAATTGGTAAAATGTAGTTACATCCGAACCCCGATTAACTGGGCCTTAATCCGAGTCCAATTTATACGAAGGCTCGTCAAAGCCTAACACTAGCTTTCGCGGGTGTATCTATAGTAATAATTAAGGACTTAGAAATTGCTTGCCTCAACTCGTGAGGAACTGCAAATAGTTCCACGAGCTCGTCCAATAATTAAAAGCCTATTATCCGAGTTTTTCGATTAAGTTCGGTTAGCTCGTTTAATCCCAGATCTAATAAGATACTATAAATTGAAACTCAACAAAGAAAGTGGCATTCTCGGTGTTGTTTAGGTACCCTCTGCATGTTATCAGAGCAATTTTCGGAGACTTACGATGTAGCCAAAACTGGGGCAACAAGATTGGCTCAAGAAAGCCGGCTCCTATCTGATGGCTTCTCGTTTGCATTTCGACAAGCCCTTAGCCTTACTGCACTACCTGACTAGATGTTGCAGCAAAAGATTTTTCAGTGTATTCTTAAACTTTGGATCTAACTTAACCTCTAGAATAGGTACTTTTTTTAGTAAAACATTCAAGTACTAGGACCAAGATATTTTATAATGTAGGAGGTTCAAATAAACCAACTTAATCCAAGAGTAATCCTTACCTAGATTATAAACGTGAAAAAGAGTGTGTTTGTTTGTCGGTCCTCTATAACGGGCTAACTGAACGACTTGATTTGGCTCAAAGATAACTTAAAAGGCCGGAGGAGAACATAGGCTTCGTTATCGCGAAAAATATCTCATTCCTACGGGGAAATGGAATAACATGGACACCAAGAAGTACAGGACAAACTAGATTTCATTATTCACGCGAGCGAAGTCGCTTACAATATTAGTTTTAGTAAAAACTAATATTATAACTAATATATAACTAATAGTATAAATTACAGCACTGCAAATGAGCTGGCTTTTGCTGGGGTAGTTAGGAAACACTGCATGTTAACACTGCAATTTTCGGAGTAGTACGACGACTGGTTTGGCTCATAAAACAGAGTCCAATCTAGAAGGCCTCTCACGAGTTTACTCTGTGACCAGATGTTGCATTATTTAGTCTTGTTTTTGCGCATACAAACAAACGAACCTAAAATAAATTAAAACTTAACTTACAAAGCTTGTTTAAAGCTTCGCTAGTTTTTCGATTAACCACGGTAGAGTACACACCGACTCGTACATTCGCTCGTTTAAACCTATTTTTGCGGTAGGCTCTTATTGCAGCGAGACAAAGGAACTCGCTTTGTCTCGGGACACTTAAGATACCCACTGTATGTTATCAACACAATGTTCACAGACTACGACAGAACGCCAAAACTGGGGCAACGTGTTTGGCTCAAGCAGCCGGCCCCAATCAGCGGCTGTATCTCGATAAGCCTTGTTCTTTGTGGTTAGGTGCTCCCACTGTAGCCAGGTGATCCCGAAATGCTAAAAATTCACCTCATAAAATAAAAAAGAAATAAAAGAAAATAAGAATGAAAACAGAAAAGGCTCGGAGGTTTTCGTATTGTCAAGAAATCAAATATATTAAAATGTAGGCATAACATTTAATATAAAAGGTAATATAAAGGTAAGCCGGTGTCACGTTCCCATAAGACGTGTAAAAAATAGGAAATGTTAATTTTGCCACCCTCAATCCCTTTGTAGGGTAATTGGTTAGGGAAATTGAGACGTCGACTCAGAGTGACAGGTTCGAGTCCTGTCGGTAGCATAAAAATAAATACATTTTGAGAGTAACAGTGAACACACCACTCATAAACTAAAAGAATGAAAAACGCTATATAAATGTAAGGTCTCGTACATATAGAGATCCATATATAATCTTTTTCAAATCACAAAAATATATGGGTAGTATTTGGTATGCATGAATAAATTTATACAAAACAAAGAATCCACAGGCCTTTTAAAAAATAGCCCTATTCCTTTAAAACCTAAAGTGAATTTGTCTGGCGGCTGGATGCCAACTAAAATTGAATCTGCCAGCCCCGTAAATCCATCAGTTATCTATAAAACTCAGTCGTCTGCGACATACTAGGCTATTCCACGACAAAATAAGCTTTATGACATTTAAACTAGTTCTATTATTCATAATGTGGCTTAGATGACCGAGAGCAATCATGTAGCCAGTGGTATTATTGCGAGCAAGCAATCTGGCAACTAGTGGTAGGTTCAGTGAATATGGCAATAGCCTGTATGAACGGGTTTTCTGCCATAAAGTACCTGTTAAACCCCGATTCCCCCAATAATGAGTACTTTCTCAATGACCCATCACGCCTGTTTCACCACGATGATTAAATGTCATCCTACAGCGCTTGCCAAGCCGAAACGGGCCCAGAACCAAATAATATAGCTGAATTACCGATATGAAATGAATGAATCCAGTAAGTTAACAAAGCTGTCCCATTAAAAGTGCAGTAACACTCAGAACTTTTAATAGGGTCCAGAGGGTATCACTGCGTTCCTCATCCCGAGACGAGTTAAGTGTTAAATTTCACGGATCTGTGACTTCTTAAGTTGGACTAGCATTCCTGCCCAAACACGGCAAAGCTGACACCGGCATTTGGCGACACGCTCTAATAAGGTGGTGTTAAAGTCGGTAATGCATACCTTGCAAGGTTTTAACCTTGCACCAAGGAAAACTTGGTAAAAGTCATTTTATACATGTAACTTACATGAACATTAAATATAGGATCATACATCATGTAAGTTAGGGCATCCTTTATTGTATATCCGTTATTTTTTAGTAGCATGATTTAATTTAATTAATATTATCACATATTAATGACACTTAAAATAAATAACAATAGGGGCAGTATCTTAAAATAAATAATAATCGGGCAGTAATCGAGAAAAAAATCTAAAATGTAGTTAGAACGAATGTTAGTCGAACCAAAAAGATCATTGAATCAATATTTTTGTGGAATAATAATGATTTATATTTTTAAATCAATAAATAAAATCTAATGATTCTGACATTTTTAATCTGTTCTTCATCTCAAACGAAACAACAATCACAGCGCAAGACGTCATTTGTAGGCAAATGCCGTGAGTCAAGCTTGTGTTTATTTTACGTTTTTGCTTTTCATAAAATGTATTTCTGCAAATTTTTTCGTTCCATTACTACAATATCGTCCCCAAACTTCACAAAACGTATTTAAATCTCTTTGCAAGTTTTATTTCGAAGAAATTGTCTATTTCTACCTACATATGACGTCACAAATTTTGAGGTCCTTTTGCGCGGCAATATTTGAAACGTAATATTTAAACATAGTTTTTGGTACTTTTAGATCGTTATTTAATTAAAATAGTATTTTTCATGGCTATATATATTAATTGTAGTTAACATAAAACACTTTCTGAAAAGTTGTCCGATCCCCTATTATGTTACTCCAATAACAAAACAGTTCAATATTTATACTTACTTTACATTTATACGGCCGAATGTTGTTGGGAAAACTACTGCTATCTTGCAATATTGTAGGTAAAATTTCTTACATAAATTTATTTCAACTTTTTTCTCTTTTTGCTAAGTACCTAACTAGTGCTAAGCAATAGAAACTATGGCCAGTAGAAATCTCTGAGTACCGCTTACAATATTAGAGCTGAACCTGATATTAAAGCTCATGTGGTAAGGTGTGAATTTGGTTCGCTTCGGAGTATTCTAGCTCAATGTCTCGAATTACTGTACCCTGAATTGTTCGACCATTAAAGTATTCCCCGTACAGCAGTAACACTGTAACACTGTCTATCTTTTGGAATGCAGCCAGATAGATGACGAGTTTTTTGGATGGAGATAGCCACGCAGATTAGATTATACCAATGATATTGCGTTTTATGGCCAATATAGTCGTTAACTTTACCGCAGTTAGCATGTAAAAAGATACAGACATCGACAGAGCCAATTGAAAGTCGAAGTATATATATATAAATACGTAATAGGTACATACTCACTACAAAGATGTCAAAGCGTAATCGATCAATAATTTAATGAACGCATCGGCATTTCAATTCATACTATATAAGATTCAAATCGTTCAGGAGGAACTCGAATGGTTTCCCGAGAAGTTACGGCAACATCTTCGACATGGGTTGATGACCGAATTGTGTGTAACTATACTTAGTAACTATTTACCTTCACGAAACTGTGGGAAACGTGAGGACACTTAATTGAACCGCAGATTAGGTCACACTTAGTATACGCGGTTCGTAAGAAACTTTGGAATGTTTTTGTGAAGCGTAAATTGTTTGCGGTCGAGCTTTTCTAGCTTTTGCTTGCAAATAAAACACGACGTCATTTGTTTCACTGGTGCTTATGTTACGTAGATACGAGTTTGTTGTTAACGATCAGATAACACTTACTTATCTGTGTTTACCGCAAAACGAAGCCAAACAACGACCGTTTGTTCTACCGTTTTCTTTAATCTCTAATTATATAAAAAGATTATTCTATTCCCTATTACTAATCTATTAACATAGTATAAAACTAAGTCCCCTGGCCGGGAGGCCGGCGCTTGTTTCTATGTCCAATTCGGAAAAGGGTTTCTTACACCATGAATTTTAATGCGATAAGTATTCACAATTATTTAGGGAATTAATCAGAGTGGAAGGGTTAGGTAGATTCATACATACATATTATACAATATTATCATTTAAGGTGAGAATATCAAATAAATGTCAAAGTTTTTTAATCAAGTCTACATATTTGTAAAACGTGCTGTGGCTTTGGTGTATAGCCTTCGTGTCAAATATTCTAAAGGAGGTAGATAGATAGATAACACTTTATTTCACTTAAAAGGAAATACATTCTGAACCTACTTTTATTAGGCGGTCTTATCATTATGTCTCTTCCAGACAACAGTATGCTATAGAGAGACAATATTTCATAGACGATTGTGTGCAGAAATAGGTATGTAGTCTAACAATATACTAAAACTAAAGTTGCTATATAAAAGGTAGGTTAGTAAAGCTTAGTATTTCTTTCGAAATTGGCAATATTTTTATAACAAACAGGAAACAACTTGTATTTATATAGCAAACCTGTGTAAATAATGTATGTAAAGATATTTAGGATTCCGTCAAAGAAACTTATCATGTCTAATATTCATGCGTCCATAATTTACTTTGTATTATGTTGAAGTTTCTCTCGTGTCGAAGTTTGTTCGTTGAAAGATGGAAGCGAAGTGCTCACATATAAGTTCATAAATAACAGAACAACGTAAAGAGCTTATCTCTCCACTAGAGATAACATTAAGAGTAAAAAGTACGATCACTTCCGAGAACTGTGGATAAATAACTCCGTGGAAATGATAATGTTGTCGTTGATTTTACTTTTGTCGTAAACTTACTGGTAGAGCGTTTTAGGGCTAGAGTTAGTTGTTAATTGACCGTAATCAGTGGTAGACAGCTTTCTAATCCTAGAGCTAGTTTTGATAAATCAGTATTCGTAATCTAAGTAGTGTCTCTCTCGTGCCCTCAAACTAACTATCCAAGGAAATATTGCATCTAGAAGTGGCTAGATACATAAGATGCAGTGCATACATTACTTCTCATGTTTCACAGTTATGTCGCAAAATTAGGCCAAGCCTATGGCCCCGGAAGTCGATGCAAGACGAGCATCGAAAATGTAGGGTAAAAGGTATACCATAAGCCTGAAATGCTTTTCGCATATTTGGTGTTTTTTTACTGTTTTTCGAATAACAACAATTCTCTTATAGTAAAAGTTTATGGGCAAAGCTCCTTGGTGTTTAGTGAACTATGTATGCAAAATATAGTTACTAGTTTTTATTCTGTGGCAAAACTAACATCGAAGTTAGTAAACATGATTAGAAGTACGTAGGTTGTAATGCTATTTTATCTAATAGGACTGAAGACTTAATCAGTGTAAATATTATTGTACAACAAGTTCTGAATATGTATCGTTTCCTTAAGTTTAACTAATCTGGAACATGTGATGTACTGTACCGTGCGGGGTACCTTCTACGGTTCATAAACTTTACTTGCCGAAGTCTTCTTAAAAGTTGCATAAAGCTACGAGGATGAGGTTGTTTGATAGGCGTCGGAAGTTGCGGCTAGACGTTATGCCGAGTCAGATGTATGCCTGGAATACACAGGCCGAGGAAATGACTTGTTTGCGCAAACTCCTTTCGCGCAAATGTTCCGGCTTCACAGTACACGGAAGACGGTAGAAAATGTGGGTCGAAGTTGTATGGATTCCTGAAATTGCTAATGTTTCCGATACTGTGATGTAGGCACAGAATTATTTATACATACATAGTTGATACAAGAGGAATATTTGCATTATAGATTTTAAAATTCCTGAACAAACCTGAGTAGGAATGGAATTCAATAAAATATTGTAATAATTGACGTTCATAAGTGCGTCTGTGATGCCAAAATTGAATAAACAACCTTTGAACTTTGATATTGTCTTTTAAACAAATACACAGTTTCAGAAAATTGAACGAAATGAACGAATTTATGACAAAATGCTGGAAGGCAGAGTGTTCATTTAGAAAATTTTAAGTAGATAATAATTAATTAATGAAATTTGTATAATAATGACATGCCTAATATAACGTACAATGTTATAATGTGGTCAATAAATAAATTGAAATTGAAATCTATACCAAAATACAGCGGTGGCGATATTTAGGCTCAAAGCCCAGAGCGAGCAAAGACAATTGTCGCTCAATTCGTGGTTGGTCTGGGATCTCAAAGAGAAACAGCTCGCTCGTCAAATTTGGTTAAGTGAAATCGGTCAACGTCGCCTAACTTGAAACATTATCTGCTGTCATGTGCACTGTGTCGTGCCTTCCACAGAATCCCTGAGCCTTGCCAGAAGGAAACGCTATAGCCCTTGGCAAACAACCTGAAACATGTACATTTTAAACCGGCGGCGCCGCGACGAATGGAACCGAATAATTTATCAACTAGTCGCCGTAAAGGGACAAATGTTATGAATAAGAATAACTCAGTTTGTTCCGAGACTTAAGGTTTGAGAAACAATACGTTTACTTTAATAACTACTTATGGTAATAGCGATCTACTCAAAAATAGATAGAATTTGCATTAAGTTTCATGATAAAGACAAGAATATATCGTGTCCTTCTTACACTTTCTTTGTTGTACACAAATATTTTATGTTTGAAATCGATACCTACCAGAAATATGGTTCCCATAACTCGGGTATGTAGATACCTGCTCAAAGTGCTACATTTCCATACAAATTGCCTCGCGAATTTTCGAGGAAGTCGTAAAAAATGATGTTATCATCGAACCTCTCGTAATATCTCAGGGTTGAGATTTCAAACAACAAGGATTAGATGAAGTACGCCAAATTGCCCTCTATGTACCTAAACCTCTTTCAATAAAGAAAGTTTCCGTGTTTTACTTAATTCGTTATTGATCAGCTCTCCTATGTCAGAGTATTAAGGTTTTAGGCTGAAAAAATCACTAAAACAGAATCGGTTAGTTCTGAAGTCACAAATATAAACGGACACTGATTTAAAAAGAGTACTTCCGAAATTGCTTTTTACAAGTGCACAGAATTAAATTATTAAGCAATGTGCCTAAACGACCACGAAAATATAGCGCAATGATCGTACGTTTGTAAGTATTACGAAAGTAACCGAGTGATCTACGCATTTCCGTCTGCAACTTTGCATTCACTGAATATAAATCTTTGGAACTCTGATTACTCGACCTAATTATATTCTTACAAAATCGTTGCCGGAGTCTGTACTGTGTTTATCATCAAGTGACCTGGATATCTTTGACCAGATGACGAGCATGAATGCACTTAGGGCTGCCAGAACTGCGTTACTTATTTTACCGAAAATGTTCCCCGTCTCGGAATATAATCATCATCATCGTCAATGGTTTTCTTATACGATTTAAAGAGAATAAGGTTTATAGGATTTTTACAGCACATGGGAGGAATATCTCCGTTTTCAAAGGCCCGGGTTACATTCACAGCTTTCGGAAACCGTTACCATAAATCTAAAAAATACGCGAGAAGTAAAAATACGAGATGATGTTAGAGACGTTATGTTCGCATCCCAATTTCCGAGGTTTTCGGTTTCGTCTTCCTAGTGTTTAGGGTATTGTGTTCATGGTCCATGAATGTGTTAGTTTCTTTTGATCCCTTGTAGAGGCTAAACGGCTCAACTTTAATCCTATTATGAAAATGAGGTACCGTTTACTCGCAAATTTATCTCGTGTAATATTTTCCACACTCACTCAGACGATGAAGGATAACTTCTACAAAATTCGAGGTCATTTGACGCATGCACCAATCCCGCAGTGAGTCCTGTGGCCGGCCTGCAATAGGACCAAAGAAATTCTTAGGTGGAAAGGACCTATCGCAGTAATAGGAATGTAACTTGCTGGTGATTAACAAAGGCTGTATATTTATAATGTTGCTGCAGACCTGCAGACGTTTATTTAGTCTCAAATGAGGTAGCCCTGAGTACGATGCATGTTTTATATTAAGGAGATAGTGTAAACAGATTGTACACGGGGTGTTTGAGGCGCATGTCTGTGCATCCGGTCCCTTCCATCCATCAGATTAAAGCTACAAACACGAGGAAATTACGTAAATAAACTGCACTGTGTCAGCAGATTTCTTACCTAAACATACTTTTACGAAATCGTGTCTGGGATGTGTAGGTACGTAAGTAGATACTACATACTACTAAGACTATACTGGACAGCGTCGAGTGTCTGTTAGGAGAGCGTATAGTTTTTCTTCGTGGAGTTCTTGACTGTTTCTGTATATATTTGGAAATAATAAATCTCCTAACTTTGTTTATCGCACTGTAACTTTCTAATAAGTGACCTTATCAGTAGCGTGTTGAGGTCAGGAACTTTCTTGTGTAGATTAGATACGTAAAATAAGTAATATTTAGTACTCTTTGGTTAAAGTATAGGTACTAAGGCAATAAATAATCGAATTATAGTTTCTACTACTTACCAATACGTAAATTATAAATCCGAGCCACTAGGACAACAGTTTATATTTCCACGAAAACAATTAAATACATAATACCTAGGTACGTCATGGCATTGATCACCATATATTGATTTGTTACAATAATAATTTTTATATTGTACCTACTTAGCCTGAAAAAAACTTGTTTCATTACGCCAACATTGAATTCCAGAATTCAACTTTGTAGGAAACTGTTTAAGACTAACTTTTAATTGCCTTGTTTTTTACTACCTAGGGAGTAGAAGTAACGTCGGCTACACAGCGAACACCTTTTCCTGCAGGTTGTTACTTTTTACGCAGTACTGTAAATACGGCACTACTGCTACCTATCCAGTTCATGAAGCTGGCTGGTTTTATTATCTTTCATAAATAACAATGAACTTCTTGTTCCAGATTTCCCGCGTGTTGAAGTCGGCCCTGAAAACCCCTTGCGAGTGGAAATGGATGGGTCTGCCACAATGGACTGTAAAGTAGATGCAAAGCCTAAAGTAAACTCTGTCCGGTGGACGAGGAACGGCAAGTTCATCTCGAACTCGTTTTCGCACACGATCCAAAGCGTGTCGGTGCAGGACGCCGGGAAGTACACGTGCAGCGCCGACAACGGGCTCGGGCGACCCGGCGAGCGGGACATGTATCTCGACGTCCTATTCCCGCCCACCGTCACTGTCGAGTCCAAAACCTACGAGGCAGAGGAGGGTGGCTCCGTCGAGATCAAGTGCGACGTCTCATCCAACCCCGAGCCCATCTCTATTGAGTGGACCATGGAAGGAAAACCGGACTTCCGCCAGAACGGAAACACGCTTTCGTTGCAGAGGGTGAACGCGGAAATGGCGGGCACATATCTGTGTCGAGCTGTTAACGTCATATCTTCCAGTAACGGCAAGCGAGTGGAGCGCGCGAGTAGCGTGTCCGTTGCCGTGCTGGTGCGGCATAAGCCAGGGAAGGCGTACATCAGACCCGACCGGCCCGTCGCGCAAGAAGGGACTGGAGTCACGCTGACTTGCAGTGCTAAGCCGCCCGGCTGGCCCGCGCCTCAGTTCCGATGGTTCCGCGACATCGATCCGAACGACTCGAAGCCTGCGGTGATAGCCACGGGGAGCACTTACACCATCCCCAACGCGCACCTCGGTAGCGAGGGCGTGTACCACTGCCAGGCAACTAACGAGCTCGGGCACGGCGACCTCACCTCCGTCACGCTAGAGGTCCACCAGCCGCCGCGCTTCCAGACCAAGCTCCAACCCCACGTGACACAGCGCTCGGGCGAGCAGGACTTCTCCGTCACGTGCAGCGCGCTCGGGAAACCCATGCCCACCGTCAAGTGGTACAAAAACAACTCTGAAATAAAGCCCGACACTAACCTCTACGAAGTGCAGAACGAGGTCACCGAGGGCAGAAACGCGGTATATACCGTCCAGAGCACGCTCAAATTCAACGGAAAGGCGAGACCGAGCACTAACGACTTACTTCCGGAGGACCGAGGCATTTACTCATGTATTATCGAGAACGAAGTCAAAAAGATCGAATCGACGATGCATCTCCGAATCGAACGTGAGTTTATTTACATCTATTTTGTAGCAAAAAGTTTCTATAATTTCTAATTAGCTTCAGCGAGTTTCACATGTTTTTTGTTTGCAGACGAACCAATCTCGATCAGACAGCACAAGAAGGTCGCATACGACGTAATGGAGGTGGCCGACATTGTGTGCCGCGTGCAGGCGTACCCTAAGCCCGAGTTCCAGTGGTTCTACGGCTCCAACACGGCGCCGCTCCAGATGTCCTCAGACGGTCACTACGAAATCAACACCACCACCGACAACAACGACTCGTACCTCAGCGTGCTAAGAATAAAGAATGTGAAGCCACAGGATTACGGCGATTATTCCTGCAAAGTGAAGAATTCTTTAGGGAGCATCAGGCCTCAGATCCGTCTGCAACCGAAAGGTGCGCCGGAGTCGCCGCGCTTGCTGGAAAGTCAGCGAGTTGGAGCTTCGTATGTTACTCTGAAGTGGGAGGCAGGGTTCGACGGTGGTCTGTCCAGTACTAAGTACTTCATACGGTACCGGCGCGTGGCGGGCGGCGCGGGCGCGCGCGCGGCGGCCGGCGAGCAGTGCGCGGCCGCGCGCGCCGCCGACCACGACTGGATGGAGTACGACTGTGGCCGCGCCAACCCCTGCAACGTCACGAGACTCGACCAGCACAACACCTACACCTTCAAGGTAAACACCCTTCTGTATCTTTGTAACTGTGTATTGTAAATCCGCGATGCATTTGTAGAATGTAGACAGATTGGTACATTATCCGCAAGTCCGCAACGCGCATTAAAGATTATAGGTACGTAACCTGAATGGCGACGCCAGTCGTTCCGTAAAATTAAATAAAGCCCATATCGTTACTACAGCCAGTAATTAAATGTCATACGAGCAGCGTTCGTGGCAACAATGTAACGTAATTTTACTTAATATTGGTAAACGAAACGCCTACAGACATCCAGAAGTAAATATTACACCATTCACAACATTTTATATTTTATTTGATACTTTATCAATATTCGACTTTACCGAGTTGTGTTTACGGTATTAACTTATATTTTATTTTTCCATTGTTATCGCTACCGACAGCATCTGACATTTGTTTTCAAGGTAAATCATTCGGCTCGAGCCGTTTAATTAATTTTCCGTTTACCTTTACTTGTGTTGTGTCGTGGCGTTTTCAATATCGCTTATGAAACCTGCCTATTCGGAGTGATGCGTCTACATTTGCACTGGCTTCACGACTGGCCATCCTGACCTAGACATTACTCAAAACTGACATATCTACAATGATAATGACACGCAATGCTACGCACACTTCGAACTACGCATCACTCTGAGCGGCTCTATTGTATAACTAGACTGATAATGGTGATTGCCTTCTTCTGACACTCCACTCCATGATTGGAATTAATATTACTCTAATACCCAAAAAAAATAACAGCACATAACTTTGAATGAATAAAATCGAGTGAAATAGATTCACTTATTTCCTTATGTTCCGGCAGAAGTCTTCCACAATTTCTCCAAATTAATAGACTGTGCCAATATGCACGCAGTTCATTACCATCACCAGTCTAGTTACCTAATAGGGCCGCTGGGCTGTTCAACTCAGCACTGATCCTTATTAAAATCCAGGTGAAAGCAGTCAACACGAAGGGGCAGAGCAACTTCTCTAACGAGATCTCGGTGACGACGAAAGTGGACCGCATCGCGCCTCCGGAGCGCGTCACGTACGATCCGAAGACGCGCGGCGTGGCGTTTACCGCGCCGCCGACGTGTTTGTCTCTGGTCGCCGTGGCGGAGGGGCTGGCCAGTATAGCGGGCACTACGGGCTGGCAGGTAAGCAATATTTATACTTCTATACTGTATTCCATCATAAGGATTACGGAATAGGAAATATGCATGTTTTTTTTAGAATCGATTCATTATTGAACATTGAAAAAAAAGTTTAAAAATTTTACGGCATCATTGGTCAGTAAAACAATTAAAGGAAAATTTGAATTAATTTAAATTAACATAAACGCGCCTTTTTCGTGTAACGTCAAAATGTGGGGATCTAGGATCTCCTCATTGGTCCATCTATGCTACATGCGTGTGTGTCAATAATTTACCAATAGTGCGGGCTCTATGTCAAAAATTTACCAATAAGCAGCGAGGCACGTGACGTCAAAATGTGTTTGCACGTACTCAAGCGCTTTGCGAATTCGTTCCGTTTCTCCAAAAATGAGATAAAGAAACATTTAAATAAAAAAAAAACTACGCAATTAATATTAATAATAATATCACTACTAAATGTTTACAGGATTAATCTATCGTAAAAAGTAATTTCCAGAGTTTTCGACAACAAATGCATTGTATATATTCCCTATTTGGAAAATTCTTATATATGACGTTCGCGCAGAGGTTCTCGGAGGTATAGCTGCAACAAGACCTAGATACGTAAATGCACTTTTCACACAAATACTTTTCAATCCGATTCTCGTCGCAAGTTTGTTGTTTATTAATGTATAAACATTAAAGCGTTGCGTTACTCTATGGATGTTGTATTTTTATAGTCTGTGGAGATTTAGATGAAAAAGTGATTAAGGTGGACGTTTGCTTTTATACGATACTAGCGACCCGCCCCGGCTTCGCACGATTATTATACATATACACCTTCCTCTTCAATCACTCTATCTATTAAAAAAAACCGCATCAAAATCCGTTGCGTAGTTTTAAAGATTTAAGCATACATAGGGATATAGGGACAGAGAAAGCGACTTTGTTTTATACTATGTAGTGAATAGTGATTTAATATAATAACATATTTATACGATTTATACGATATTTAATATAATAATATATTATATATAAAAGCAAACGTCCACCTTAATCACTTTTTTATCAAAATCTCCACAGACTAAAAAAATACAACATCCATAGAGTAATCCAACGCTTAAATGGTGATGGAACAATGACGACTATGGGGCTTTTACTCTGCCGGCCACGCAGACGAAGTCGCAGGAAAAAGCTAGTAGCCTAAACTTAAAACTAAAACTTGGTAACAAATTGGTAGGTAAACTGTATGACGTGAGCGTGACCCTTGTCGTAGGATGTCTGACCTTACTTAGGACAGTCCTAAGTAAGGTACTAAGGACACACGTTGAACAAATTTGTTACCCTGTGACACCCTTTCTAAAAGATTACATACCTTCAGACAAATAAAAATGTATACTTACCTCACATTTACTATAAATCACACCCTGAAGTAGGCAAAGCCCGCCGTCCAATCGTAGAAACATCCACCCGACTTTTTAAAAATAGAATCATAAATAACGTTCCATAACGAGTTTACACTTCGATAAAATACAGTCGTGTCAACAAGTGTCTTCCTAATGTTTGTACATTTATTTATTCTACGTCATGTTTGTGAGAGCTTCTGTAATGAATGAGTGTAGGTACCTACACCTTCTAGTTGATTCAATAAAGTTAAGCTACAAACTTTAAATTTTACCTACTTTTAATGCAGATAGATACATAAAATTGGTTCATTTTTCCTGTCATGTTTGGCAGACATTACATTTCTTTTAAGGATCACATAAGTACATAGTTTATGGCCCCTAACTAGAATTCCCCGTATCTATGGAACCAGGAACTACGAGGACCATGGTCCCACAGCACCTAGACACGAAGAAATGCTTGCGCTTTTTTTTCCGTGCACAAACATTTTTCCCATCGCGGGAATCGAACCCGCAACCTAAGCAGTGTATGAGATTTGAGCCAACCTGCCCAACCACTGCACCACAGAGGCTGACACTTCATTAATTTCGTCGCTAACCCATTGCCGAGGCATGAACCCGCCCAAATACAAATCAAGGTACCTATACCTACATATAGCTGCTGATGCGTAGCGCTCGTAGCAAGCAGTATAATATTATAGTGTCATCACCGAATACGTAATAAGTAGTGTGGTCACAAGGTCCGCATGACATGAACTTGGATCAGGGGCATTCGTATCGCAGTGTAAAGTCGTTAGGGGATGCTATCACATTAGGCGTCTTTTAGGGTTAACCTGTATGGTATAAGAAGTAATACGTGGTTTTCAACGTCATTAAAAATAGACACAAAATAATGGTCAAATGTGAAAACAGAATCTAAATTTGTTAAAAAAACAATACAATTTCTGCCTTTAAAATTGAGTAGTAAGAAAGCAATGGCAATAGCTTTTGTGACGTCACTGTAGCGGCATACACATAAGATGACACAAGTTACGTACAAAAGATGTTTTGCTAAAAACTAAAAAGGACGGAGACATTCCCCACCACCATTGACTATGCCCACCGACCTTTACCATTTATAATATATAGCTTGCCAGTTATTCAGCCACCAAGCAGTAGTGCGCAAGCATTACTGTGTTCCGGTTTAAAGGGCATTGTAGCCAGAGAAATTACTGGGCATATGAGACTTAATATCTGATGTGTCGGGGTGATGAGCGCAATGCAGTGCTAGTAGTGCTACGCAGTGCTTTTTAAGATATGATAATAAAAGTTCTGTGTAGCACTGCAATTGTTATGAGCAGGCATGGCACTTACCATCATGCGAACGACTTGCTCGTCATATCAGTGCCACAAAAAAAAACTAGTGCTAGTTTAAGTATCGAAAACTAATTTCAAACCAATTTTCAGGATGTTTATGTGGGTTGATCGATGGTTTCTTTTTATAGACTTCAAAAAGAAGGACGTTCTCAATTCGACTGTATGTTTGTTACGCGATTACTCCGCCAATTATGAATTGATTTTGATGACTTTTTTTGTTTGGTAGGTCATACTTCAGAGGTGGTCCCATGTACATTTTATCGAAATAATTCAGCACTTTTCAAAAATCAAAGTGAACGAAAACAAAATATACATATAGATATAGTCGGTTTGAAGTCGGTTTTATATTTTTTTCTAATAATTATTACGAACACTAATTACGGATACACTATTTTGATCGTGTTCATCCAGATCATTGTCGCACTATACAGTGTTTTTTAGCAGGAATTCCTTATAGCAACTACCATAATAGAATAAAAATCTATATAAAGTTTTCCAGAAATATTAAAACTGCATTTTAGCATTATCGAAATAATCAATCATGCCTAAAATCGTTGATAAATCCAAAATATTTTCGCGAAAATGGAATTTACTGCTCTAACGGCAGTAAAAATTATATGGGCACATTATTATAATTTTGCTTTTATAGTAATTTTATCGATTTTGGCAGAAACATTTGTTTCAGAAATTCGTAAATGCAGTTTTAGAATGTTTAGATCGAACCGAGAGGTTTTCTAAGAACAAATTATGATTATCGGAGTTGCCAATGCCAGAGATCTCCGCTACTCGCCCTGTAGTTCCTGGTGAGATTTGCTTTTTGGGCGCGGGGTTTATTTTCAGGGACTCGACCTAATTAACATTTTATAATATTACTAGCAACCGCCCGCGACTTCGTTTGCGTTGACATAATAAAATAGTCTATGTCACTCGGGGATAGTATAGCCACAAAATATAGACTGGTATTATATTCTGTGGTATAGCTTTCTATACCTCGCGCCAAACCTGATGGCGGCTGACTGGTGCATCACGTGATCTGCGCAGATACAATTTCGTATGCGATTTTGTTACTGCGCAGGTCAGGTGGTGCGTCTGTCAGCCGCCATTAAGTTTGACGCGACATGTATAAGTAAAAAAAAAATTCGAAACCGGTTTAGTACTTTCAGAGATTACCTCCTACAAACATACATACATATATACGACACAACTTTACCTCTTTATAATTTTGTATATGTAGATATGCATAGGTGCGCAGAGCGCTCTCCACGCCCCTAGCATAATAGTTTTGGGTGGCACTGCCAGTTATGGGCAAGGCTAAGGAGTGTCAATCTCATTTGGTGACATAATATGTTACATATTTGTTTACCAAATGGTTTATTATTTCAATTTGAACTTCGAAATCTTGAGCTTTACTTATATGTTATATACTTTGTCTTTGGTTATACTCATGTAGCCGGGCAAGCCCGGTCCTGACTTGCCATAGTTTCTGTACCGAAACTTCAGTTGGCCTCAAAGAGAGAGTAATATTACTCTGAGGTGGGCGCAAAGATAAAGTATAAAATTTTATCTTAGGGTAGGTGGACTTGTTTATGACAAACATTTTTTATCTGTTTCGGAATTTATCTTTGTACATTTTATGTTATCTTTAGCATTGATTTACTTCCCCATTACTTAATTTGCTCCAAAGAGAAAATTAAGTAATGGGAAAATTTGCTCTTTGATTCACTCGCTCTCTCACAAAATATCCAGTAAAATATTAAAAAAAAAATTTCACGAAATCTCGTTCTTGCGATCATCACGCGCTCCTTTGTATTTCAAGTATTATATTTTAATTAAACCAAATTCACAATAAAAATACTTTTATTTATGTTCCTTGAACAGTACTACCATCTCGCTCGTCTTAATAACTCCACAAAACTGAACCCTTCCGTTCTTAACCAGGTGGTAGAAACGATAGCTCTAAAGACGTCGGGCGAGGCGACAGTGGTCGAGTCGGTTCTGGACGTGCCAGCCAAGTCTCTGCGCAGCCGCCAGCAGCCGAGCCGCGCGCCTGAGTCGCTCGACGAGCTAAACCCACGCGTGCGGCTGAAACTGTGTCTGCAGCTCAACCAGGAGGTCTGCAGCGAGTACACGGAGGCCGAGAGTGAGTATTCCTCATTGTATAGTGTAATATTTTTAGACATTTTAAAAGATTTAAAAAAGAGACCTCACCTAGAGTTTCTTGGTGCTATCTTCTTTAGCGGGCGTAATTCCGAAGCACTGGTAGAGTCAGTTGTCGCATTTCTGAGTATGGAAATGAAATGGGTAGACATTACCTTTTCTTTTTCAAAGTCATGATATTTTAAGTTACTATTTATATTTACTTGTAGATGTACTTACACAAATGTTATTGCTATAGGGTTCCATTCCTAAACGCCTCAAAGGCCCTATCGCTGTCGCTTATTTTGTTTTTGCCCTTCTGTTACGTTTCTTAGCAGCCAACCCGTATATTCTTCTCTTGTAGGTCTTGCGAAATATAAATACATATAATCCATTGAACACATTCCAATTTTCCATTTTCGAACAAAAAGTACTTGAAACTTTCGAAACTTTTATGGAACCCGATATATCCGTTTCACCCCCACGTGGCTGTTCTTGTTCTTACGATCTGTTATCTATTTTTCCAGTCGGTGCTCCCTACGTAAGAGAAGCTAACATAGTATCGATGACGTACATATTCCTAGTGGCCGCGCTAATAGTAGTACTGACTCTGTGTCTCGCACTATTTGTCGTGTACTTCCGCACCAAGCGGAACAAGAAAGCCAACGAGGCGCGGTCCAAGGACTACGAGATGGACCCAATGAAGCCTTCGATAGTGACGCCACAGAATCAAGAGAAGCCGCCTCCGTACTCCGCTAGCACCGGCATGGAGAACAAGGCTTTGGAACATTCCATGGACATGGGACTCGGGATCGACGACTCAAAAAGCGCTATGTACGCCACACAAGGCGGCGGGTACGCTTACACACACAGGCAGGCTCCCCGACAGAACGAATGTAAGTCAGAACCCTTATCACTAATCATTCAGTCGCTAATCATTCCGAAATCGCTAATTATTCCGTCGCTTCCTCTTAAATCAGCGGACCATGTTTTATTTTCCAAAACGAGTTTATTTTATTTCGACATTCTCTATTTCTTTCGGCTATCATAAGGACTAACCGCCATCGTGAAAGGTAATAAATGCAGTAATAATATGAAAGAGTAAGTTTCTCATTAAACGATCATAAAAGTGACGCAGATCTACTCCAACAGGGAACATGTACGACAACAGTTACGCGAACAGTCACAACGGGGGCAGCGTGAACTCGCAGGAGTCGCTGTGGGCGATGAAGATGGCGGTGGGGGGCGAGGGGATCGGGGGGAACAACTACGAGTACGACGCGCACGGGGGCGGGGTCGCGTACGCGCGCGGGGATGAGTTCGCGCAGTACTCGCGCCTGCCGCACGCGCCGCACGCGCAGCACGCGGCACACGCACCGCACGCCGAGTACGCGCGCTCGCAGAACCCAAGCCGGCAGGAGTACTGTTCAGATCCGTACGCTTCGGTGCACAAGCCTAAGAAGCCGCGCCGAGACCAGCATATAGGTACGTCTCCTACTAATGGATTGTTGTCTTTTTTCTAGTTAGTTTTATATTATTCAATTTAGCGTATTATTTTAAAGCCAGCGAAATTACTGGGCATATGAGACTTAATATCTGATGTCTGGGGGTGATGAACGCAATGCAGTGCAGCGCAATACTTTTTTAAAAGTGGGTGGCATTGCAAAGGCGTGGCGCTTACGATCAGGCGAACGACTTGCTCGTCTCCTTACTCAGAACAAAAAATAATCATTATGTCTCTGCGTGACTAGCAAGCGCGCCGCGACAAAATGTTGTTTACGTCTTTCTCGTGTTTTGTATTTTTTTTTTAATGATACTGAATGACGAGACGAGCTGATCGTTTGCCTGATGGTAAGCAATACGCCAGCCCATAACAATAACAGCACCACCCAGAACTTTGTTTTGCAAAATCCTGCGCGGCGCTGCACTGCGCTCGTCACACTGAAACAATTAGCTGTTGAGTCTCATAATGCCCAGTTATTTCGCTGGATGGCATCCGCACGAGAAATGCGTCAACAATGTTTTGTTGTCGCTGCTATTTAAGCCCTAAAATTTTATGAGCCTCGTACCTCATCTAAAATCAACACCGAACCGAGATGAGACAACAGCAAAATGGGTGTAGATGTGTAAACGGACCATGGATACGATGCCAAATCTCCTCTTGGCAGCCCAGTTTCATACCTAATGAGTATTTTGGACGAGTAGGTACATAACAAACACATCGCCTGATGGAAATCGCCTTTGGACCATGCAACAGAGGGATTATCGATGTGTTGCCAACCGATCTTGTAAGGGTACGGTAATGGGAATAAGAACAAAAATCGATCTTCAGCACTATACTGTATACAACGTGCAAAACCTGAAAATAGTTTGATCAGAATCGGGGTCCAATCAATATCACTATTTATTTCCATAGATATTTTTATCGATAAATTACATTTATAACCGACTTCAAAAAAGCAGAAGGTTCTCTAATCGATTGTATTTTTTTTTTATGTTTGTTACCTCAGAACTCCATCATTAATAAACCGATTTGAAAAATTATTTTAGCTTTGGGTTCGGTATAGCTACGAAGTGGTCCCATATAAATTGCATCTATATTTGACCTTGGACTTTGAAGAACGAACTTTTTAAAGTCGGTTTTTTTGTTTGATAAAACGTATACTTGTCATGATGCCTTGTCTAAAACTTCTCTTGGCACACAAATCCAATATTTTAATATTTGACCTTTCTTCAAAACAAAATACGCAAGGAACTTTTTATTATTTCGTCTAATTTCTATTAGTGGGTTGATAAAAAAATTATCACGCATAATCGTGTATAGGAAGTAAATATTGCTAATGGTTTTGAAAACACCCTGTATATTGTAGCACCTTATATCCACAAATAGGCGACGTAATACGCTATTGAGATATAAGACGTCCGGCTAGAGAGGACAATTACATATTCCATCAGTGAGAAAGCTCTGAGTTTATATTTTTTTATAGTACTGAGTGATGAGACGAGCTGGCGTTCACCTGATGGTAAGCACCACGCCTACCCATAGAAATTGCAGTGCCACCCAGAACTATTCAAACCATAAAAAATACTGCGTAGCACTGCATTGCCCTCATCACCCCGATACATCAGATATTAAGTCTCATATGCCCAGTAATTGCGCTGGCTACAATGCCCTTCAAACCGAAATACAATAATACTTGCGCACTACTGCTTGGCGGCAGAATAACTGGCTATGCTGTGGTGCCAACTCAGACGGCCTCTCGTATACGAGAGACCTGCCAGAAGTAGTCGCTTAACTGCCGTCTTCCTCTACATTCTAGATTTATGTACACCATTTTCGGCCACATCGACGCTCTACATCAGGCCAGATGACCAAACAAGATCTATTAGCGATAAAAAATATTGGAGCGTTTCCGCGAAAGCTTTGATATATGCGTTTGAATAGTATAGTTCCTAGTCGTTATTTTCATAACCTTATAGGTTATGGACTTATGCGGGATTGTGTTCGCAGAGTCCCCGTACCACGAGGTGTCGGGGCTGCCGGCGTACGGCGCGGGCGGCGCGGGCGGCGAGGAGGCAGGCGAGGTAGCGGCGCCGGCGCATCTC
The DNA here is from genome assembly GCA_951640565.1 of Petrophora chlorosata. Lineage (NCBI taxonomy): Eukaryota > Metazoa > Arthropoda > Insecta > Lepidoptera > Geometridae > Petrophora > Petrophora chlorosata. The sequence goes on along the minus strand of OX621197.1, from coordinate 6,321,972 downwards.
TCGCTCAGCTACGACGAGTCGCTCGAATCCGGCTACTCCACGCCCAATACGCGCTCGCAGCGCGTCATCCGCGAGATCATTGTGTGAGTCACCCGCGGCCCGGTGCCACCCCATGCGGCCCGGTGCCTCCCCACGCGGCCCGGTGCCTCCCCACGCGGCCCGGTGCCTCCCCACCTGGCCTGACAAGATCCCACGCGGCCCAGCAGGATCCCACTCGGACCGGTATGGCAGTACCCCTCGCTGCCCGGTTGGATCCCACACGGCTTGGAAGGACCCCACGCTGCCCGCCACAATGGAACTGCTCGGGGTTCGTCTGACTGTTAAGACTCGTATACCCTAGGCGAAGAATGCTATCGCTATCGTCGTCACAGTCGCTGAACAGAGCTAGAGTTCACATCACATCATCATCCACATAGAATGTGAACAAAAAGTCTCGTTTCGTCTGCGACATCGGATAAGGCGATTTAAGGCTTACATCGTGCGGTGTTGCAGGCGACACGAGTCGCGAAGTTATTGCTTAGTGAATGGGCTTTACGCTCTTTTCCGTGATAAATTAGAAACGAAGGAGGAAAAAGTGAATTCGGGTATATTGCTGAATTTTTTTCTGTGGGTGCTTTAACGCTGAAGCGTGACTGCGTGTAAACAAAGCTGCTACTTAATACAGACAATTTAGCACAACGCTATAATCTTTACTTATCTTACTAATTAATTATCGAAATAATTACTTAATTTGTTATAAACCTCGTCCCACTGTACGGTAAGATTTAAGTTAAGTTGCGTATGAGACAAATGTAATGTTTTTATGAGAGTAAAGTTTTGTGTTAGCGCCCTCTGGTGCTAGAGAGCGGTAATTCATAATTTTACTGGCCCGGATCTAAAGGGGATGTATGAAATGAATATTACTATTTAAATATGGTTCTTCAGATTCTTTAGCGATACGCCCGTACCTAGCATATGTTTTGAAATATACTATGGAATACCTAGAATTGGTATAATGGCAACTATAGCTGTAGCCGGGGGATAGACATTTTGTGTCAAATTGCATCATATCATATTGATCGGTTTAACCGATCTTGATGAATGATGATGAAGTCATGACAGATAACAAACAGACAGAGTTACTTTCGGGTTTATAATATTAGTCTAGATTAGGTATGCTCGAGCCATTATTTGAGGACATAAGTAACGCTGTGAAGCGTAATTTTTCGTTTACAAATGAGGCACGAAAATTATACACAAGTGAAGTAACTCGTAAAAGTGAACTCACAAAATTCGAACAAAACATCATACAAGATTAGAATTACTACTTACCTACCAATCACGCGCCATTTTGTTTTTTTTTCCTCGTTCGAGGATTTGGCAACGCCAGTGTCAAAAAAGTTTTTATTAAAAAAAAAAGTTCTTTCTAAATTATTACCTCACGCGGCGTATCGCATACGAAGCTGACGAACACAAACCCAAATGAGACTTTGAACGTGAGTTGTGAAATCTTGAAGATAACGAAACTGTGCCTTGAACCTAGAAGTGTTAGTAAACCCAACACAATCCACACCTACTTACATTAGTTATAAGAATTTGTTTTCTAAAATTTCTAGGTTCCTCGCGCCGTTAGTAGATGTAGTTTGTATTTGTAAATGTGATTACGAAGCCAGGGGTTCCCGCCAACAATGTAAATAACACGAGAAAACTGGCTGACCATTGACAATTAATTATACTTACTTTTATTGTATATGCGGCTGATTTTGTAAACAATATTTGAACCTTAGGAAGCGTTTGCACGACATGCCACACAAAAACATGGCATTCCATCCTTTGCTCGTGATTTTGAAAAACATCAACGGTTGATATTCTTGTAAATATGTGAATAACTTGCGCGATCATGTTTCTAATCGCTATAGTTGTCAAAAGTGATCCAGATCGCGATTAGACAGCGGTTTTGGCTGTTGGGACGAGCCTCTGTCAAAAGTCTATTGGTTAGGTTAGTTATTGGTTTTTTTCATACTCTATGGAAAATACAAAATACGGCATATATACGGTATCCATACGTTTTTGGAAAGAGATTCCTAAACTCGTAAATGGCAATTATTGCTGCAATTATATAGCCAACAAGTTGACGACTATAACCTGCAACTCACTGCAAACTGCAATACTTGCTGCAATCTTCTTCTTCTTATTTAGCTGTCAAATAGCTTACAGCAAGATGCAATATATATAGCCCTCTGCAATTCTCAGCAATTACCGTCTACATGCAATTTCTACAGCCAGTTTACATTAGGATTCCGTAATTCATGAATTAAGAATACTTAGAGGACTAGTCAAGGGCTGAATGTGGTTGGACGTTGGAAAAGTAAGTAGGTCTACATATAAAGTGTAGCAAGATTGCATGTCGTGAATGCTTCCTCAATTCGAAATTTTATTCAAGGCTGCTATCACACCGCCATTTTATTTTATTCAACATTTACTATTGTACTTACTGCCCACTGTTGGGCAACGGTCTTCTCCATTTTATTACTTTTTATTGTACGTCAATATTACTATTTTTATATAATTGATAGGTGAAATAGTGCAGCGAATATTATTATTAATATAGATAGTTAAATAGATAGGATTACTACTGTAAATAAATTATTTTTAAGTTAAATTTTCAAATGGCTAGAGATTAATAATGGCAGCTTAAAATTGAATGCTGTCTGTTTTATATATTTTACGTAGTACAGGAGTCGAAGGGCAGTGTCCATAAGCTTCTAAATTTCAATACTTGAACGAATAAAAAAGGCGGACGGAATCTCGCTAAGAAACAACTGAAGCATAGCAATGGCGGGTGGCGTTAGTTTATTTGAGTGAAAGTAGTGCCGATCTGGAGGCCGATCGGCACAGCATGATGTGTGTGTGAGGCTTGTGTACGAACGAGCGGACCGACATACCTTGAGTGCTTCACTTCTGAATTGGCCTTTTTCTATTCGTTCAATTTACAATCAACCATTTTTTTCGGCGCGTGTCTTTTCTCCGTTTCGCTATTCGAATCGATCTCCAGGACTTAGTATTTCCCTCTGTAATCTAGTAGACTGTTGACCAAGGGTCAACAGTCTACTAGATTCTACAAACAATATGAACGGAGAACTCTTTTTATTTACATAGGAAATGTAATGCAATTTTTATTGTACTCAAATGATATTATTTTAGTTCTTAAGTTTTTCAAATTATGACAATTAACTGTATTCATCAACTCATATTTTTAATTTTTTACTGTAAAACTATATATTTATATACATACTTACGGCAAACATCGCAAAGAATACCAAAATACACATGCTCAATCATATAACTCTCTACATACACACACACAGAAGTTCATGAAACACACTATTATAATATGTAATAACATATTTAATTTTATCCTATACAACATTTTCATAGCTAATGAAAGTGATGAATTTACCTTTAATTTGCTAACACACATTCATCTCATATACACAGTTATAAAACAGGTACATATCTTGTTTTGTAAAACGCTCAATTGTTTTTTAGACAGAATATCATAAATGGAGTAACTTGAACTTAAAAACCTAGAGAGTTTAGTTTAAATTTGGTACGCATACCTTTAAGTATATATTCACAAAATGATCTAAGTAATTGCTCATTGTAAATAAGTTGAGCAAACTTTACTAACATTTACAATGAGTTACTGCTTAAAAACTTTCAGAAGAATGCTATTTATTATCTCATTTCGCTTTTCTCATTTAAATACATTTTGTAGAAGTTCGTCTCATTCAATATTGTGCTAGACAACATCTACGAACTTACCTACTTTTATACAATGGCTCTTTTTGATTAATCTATAGTTCTGCCGCTATCGACACATCGAATGCGGGTAGTTTCCTAATGACTAATGAAAATGACCCATAAAAACAATTGTCTATGATCACTACTAAGGTTTATGCTATAGATTGTTATACCTTACTACGCCAATTAGGATCTCAATTTTTATTTAGACCTATATCCAGTAGATCTAAGGTGGATTCTGAACGTACTTAAATTATATATTTACAAGCTATGAATAACAACAAAATAGGTATCTATTTACAATTAACTCCGTTTTTATTAGTCTAAGACTTAGTTACGTTAATTAGTTTTATTTACTGCCATAATTATGATTTTTATTCTCCATTCGACTGTCCATAACGAGTAATAATGACTCAATTATAAGTTTTTAAGAATTGTAAATATTACATTGGTAAGAATTTAAAAGTATGTACAATATTATAATAAAATCAATTTTATCCTAAATAATGTATTTTATTTACATTAATAACTCTATCTACAATCCACATCAAAACAAATTATTGTATTGCGTGCGCGTATACCTACTAAGAGCTACTTTTTCATAATTTCTACAATAAAACAACTACAAGTATCTATCGTAAATTATTTGTTATCGTATGATAACCTAAATAGGTAAAAAAGATCAGGGAAAACCAAATTTTGCGAAAATTTTAGTTAAACGACGATCCTTGCATCTATTTCTGTACACTCAAAGCATTTCAGAGATTCTTTGTTTGACTACGCTAAGTCCATAAAAGGAAAAACAAACGTGTTTCAGCATTTTCCGTGAATTATTAGTGCCATTTTAGCTCTACCCACGGGAATCAAATTACGATCAAAAGTTTTATATGGTTAATATTTTATAAACAAATGAAGCGGCAAAATCCAAGTGATCGATGCCCTCTTAGGACTAATGAGTTTTTATAATAGAAAAATTAAACTTTGCGCAGTGTTTTCCAACTTTTATAAAGTTCGCGTGGTCACGATCAGTCAATTCATTTAGACGATCGGCTGCGATTTATCACGGCGTAAATAATAAGAGTTTCGCCATTCGATGCCTCAGAATGGCCGGTGGTGCCATTAATCATTTTCCGATTACGCAGATGTTTTCCGAAGACGCGTTGTTGCCAATCTACGCCGGACAAGGGCGAATCGCCAATGGACGTGCGAAGATATACCTATTGTAGCATTTAATGCTAGCGTCACTGTATCAGTGTATTCACCAGACTCGAATACAAAAATGCTTCATGCATCTTGTCTAAAAACGTAATTGTTACTGAACGGATGGATTATCATCAAATTTGAAGATTTTTTAAATAAAACCCAACTTTCCGTATGTAACGTAACTTTTTTAATGACAAGAAAAAACTAACAAAATCATATCGAAAATAGACAATGTAAAAAAGGAAAAATATATAAAAACATAGACAAATTATCAAAAAGGTGCCAATCGGGCACATGCTCCCCTTTTTTACAAGAGAACTATCTTTTTTAATGGCCGCCGCAATGTGCCTGCTGGGGTCCTGACATCAACTACCCGCACAACTCCGTCACGCCCCGGGTGCAGAGCCGCAATCACGCCGCGTGGCCAGGTCCCCCTCGGCAAATCCCCGTCACCAATGAGGACCGGGTCGCCAACTCTAACGGCGGCATCTACTCCCGGTACGCGGCGGGGTGCCAAGGTGGGCAGATATTCGGACACCCAACGGCGCCAAAAGTGATCGCTCAGCCGGAGTGCCTTCCTCCACCCGCTCCGACCAATCAAAGCTGCATCCGTCAAATCCTCGGCTGGGAAGGGGCGACCGGATGAATCCCCTAGCAAAAAATGATTAGGGGTCAGCGCCTCCGGGTAGTTGCCGTCTGGGGAGACGTGTGTCAGTGGGCGTGTATTCACTACAGCCTCGGCTTCAGCCAGAAGAGTCGCCAGAACCTCTTCTTTCGGTGCCCGTTCTCTCAAGGTTACTCTCAGGGCGGATTTAACCGACCGAACCAGTCGCTCCCAAGCTCCGCCCATGAAGGGCGCTGATGGGGGGATAAAACGCCACTTAATTCTCTCATGTGCTGCAAAATCTGGTACCGCGGCATCATACAAAGCTCTCAGCTCCCGATTTGCTCCCACAAACGACGTCCCGTTGTCTGAGAAAATTTCTGTCGGTGTACCACGTCGAGCGATAAAGCGTCGTAGGCACATAATAGCGGAATCTGCGGACAAGCTGGCTACGATCTCGAGGTGGATCGCTCTGGTTACCAGGCACGTAAATAAGGCGACCCATCGCTTCTCACGCCGCCGCCCAATGGAAATGGATACGGGCCCGAAGTAGTCCACGCCGGTGAACGTGAAGGCACGTCGATGATGAGCAAGTCTCGCCTCTGGCAAGTCTCCCATGGGTGGTTGTAGGGTTGGACTCTTCAGCAACTTGCATAGCTGGCACCTATGTACTACTGCCCTCACGGCGTTCCTTAGTCCAATAATCCAATACTGTTGCCGCATCTCGTTTATCACCGTTTCAGTATTGGCGTGCGCAAACTTTTGGTGGTAGTGGGCGATTAAAAGACGAACGGCTGGCTCTTTCCCTTCTAAAATCATAGGCTGGCTGTTAGAGATGGCTGACGTTCTACCTGCGAGGCGGATTATTCCGTACCTAAGTACCGGCGACAATTTGGCTAGTCGGCCCTTCAATATGGGCTGCCCACGTGATAGACGAAGCAGTTCTTCCCCGAAGGCGCTAATCTGACTGCTAGCCAAAATGTGGAGCTCCGCTTGAACGATGTCTTCAGAGATCAAAGGTACTGGAGCGGTTGGAGTAGTGACATCCGGCTGTGAACCGCGGTTAGAAATATCTTTAAAACAAATACCCCGAACCCAAACATTTTGGAACTCACGACCCCGATGATTTTTGAAAATGGCAGCAATGAATTTATGGGTTCTAGCTGTTGCCCTTACCAGCCTAATCCAAGAGCTAAAATGGGTAATGTTAGCTACTACAGGTAAGGACAACTGATGGGAACTAGTGACGTTAATGTATTCTGTGCCACGTGATTGTGATTGAAGCAATGATTTTGACTGACGGAGGGATGGCTTGAGCTCCTCCTCTCCAAAGGCTACCGGCGCTGCAACATTGGGCTCTGAAGGCCACTCAGTAGTGGGAGCCAGGAGAAAGTTCGGGCCATATAGCCAACGTGGTTCAATGTTGGCCTTCCCCCTCGTCGCATCGTCAGCCACGTTTAGCTCGGTTGGAACCCAACGCCATTCATCTACACTAGTGATTTCCAAGATCTCTCCTACACGATGTGCAACAAAAGGTTTATAATTTCTCGCATCACTGCGCAGCCATCCTAATACGGTCATGGAATCGCACCAAAATACACGTCGATTCGGTTTAAAACGGTGGGATTCACAAATCCCAGTAGCAAGTCGAGCAGCTATCAAGGCGCCTTGGAGTTCCAGACGCGGGATCGAAGCTGGTTTCAACGGAGACACACGTGCCTTGCTAGCTATCAGCGCCAGTTTCACGTCACCATTGGAAAGCACAAATCTCCAATAGGCAACGGCGGCGTGTGCCAGCTCGCTAGCGTCACAAAACACATGCAACTCCAACTCCGAGAACCCATACAAATTATAGCACCGTGGAACTACCAATTTCGAAATGGGTTTAAGGCGCTCAAACCATTCGAGCCAAGTTTCCTGGTCAGCCTGTGATAGCTTCTCATCCCACTCAAGGTTCTTGCGCCACAAATTTTGAAATAAAATCCGGCCTCTTACTACAATGGGAACTAAAAAGCCTAGTGGGTCGTAAATGCGCATGACGTGGGCTAACACTACACGTTTTGTAAAATGGTCAGGAGTATCCTTAATGCTGGAGTTAAAACTGATTATGTCCTGAGATGGTTTCCATATAAGACCTAGAGTACGTGTGGTGGTAACTGAACACGGTAAACTACCTAACTCTACACTACGACGATTGGCTAGTGAGACGTCAGACAACAACTCGCTTGGCAGCTGATTGAGTGCGCCGGGCTCATTCGACACCCAACCGCGCATCTCGAATCCTCCGCGCTTATGAACCTCTACGATTTCAGCTGCCAATCGAGCGGCGTCCTCCGTAGGGACATCTACACTTCCGATGTAGTCGTCCATGTAGGTATCAGAAGTGATAGCTTCCACAGCCTGCGGAAATTCGGCTATAAATTCCGATGCGTTTCGGTTGAGTATGTAAATCGCCGTAGATGGACTAGAACATGCCCCAAAAATCATAGACGACATTCGGAAGATTTTTATTGGACCCGCAGGATCATCGCGCCAGAGAAAACGCTGTGCATCGCGGTCGCAGACCTGAATTTTCACCTGCGGGAACATCTCCTTTATATCGGCGGACAAGGCAACTGTACCCTCTCTAAAACGCATCAAAATTCCTAATAGAGGTTGTAAAAAATCTGGACCCGAAAGAAGCATAGAATTTAGAGACACACCCTGGACTTTAGCAGCTGCGTCATGAACAATACGAAGTTTGCCCGGTTTGTTAGGATTTACCACTCCGAAATGCGGCAAATACCAACAAACCGATGTGGGTGACTGTCCTGTACACTCCTCAGCAAACCCTTTAGCCCGCATGTCGTCGATATTAGCCCTATACCTTTTAGCAAACTCTAAATCCTTTGACATTTTTAGCTCTAGGCTTTTGAAACGAGACAGTGCTAAAGGATAACTATCAGGGCAAGGTCGGTTGTCTGACTTCCAAAGTAATCCTACCTCGAAATTAAAAAAAAAAAAAAAAAAAAATTAAAAATTATTTATTTCATAATAGTACAAATTACAATTTGTTGAGACTCTAGCCACCAAACTAGGTATTGACACACCTGTATCTTGGCAGTTAGCTTCTTCCCAGCTTTGTTCTGGCTCTTGTACATATAGTTTAGTTAAATTTGAATTAAATTAAGTAAATTAAATTTAGTTGATTAACAATAATAATATCAGTATTAATTAATTATAAAAATATTACAGATTAAGAATTAATAAAATTTAGTTAAATTACTAGAGCGAATGTATTTAGATGTATGTTACAGTACGTTATTTTTATTAAATTAGCATATAATGTGTATAAATGTCGTAAATTGTAACTAATAGAAAAGGGAATATTTCCAGATTAGGTAATGCATAATTATAATTAGATTAATTAAATTGTTTATTTCAATTAGATTAATTAAATTGCTTCAACTAAACCAATATATCAGCATTTATTGTGTGCGCTATGGTAATGTGTTAGGGTGTGTAAGGGTATGTGAGGTTGTATGTTTGTGTGAGGATGACAGCGTGTAAGTGAGTGTATTTATGCGAGTGAGTATTTAATGTAGGTGTGAACGTGTGTGCACGAGTTTGTTTTGAGTGAGCTCAAAAATAATTAACACTATATTTTTAAGAGATCCTCAGTCTCCTGGTAGGTGAGGTCTTGAAGCCAGGGTAGTAAGATTTCCTTGCATTTCTTTAAAGGTAAGGGAAAAATATTTAAGGTTTTGTTTATAGTGTTATAGAATCGAGAACTGAGTATGTCGTAATGGCGACCAGCGAGAGCCGTTCTATGCGACTCAACATCACACACTCGATGCTTTCGTCGTTTATCAATTTGTGTGCTAGGATCATATGGAAGCATGGAGTGTCTGCGGAGAACCACTTGTAGTATAAACATCTGCCGTACCGTCAACACTGAGCATTCTTGGTATAGTTGTGTTGTCGGGTACCTAAAGGGCTTACCACTCATTACTTTTAGGATAGCTCTTTGTGCCCTCTCCAGCCGCATAAGGTTTGTATTGTATGTCCCTCCCCATGCTGTGATACAGTATGACAGAACAGACTGTGCTAGAGCATAGTACACTGTCATAATAGTTTCAGTGGATGCAACAAAGCGCAGTTTTTTAAAAACATACATAAGCTTTCTTACTCTTGGTATTAGCGCTTGTAGTTGGCCATTCCAATTTAGTGTACTATCAATAATTACGCCTAGGTATTTCATATCTGAGCTACGCGTGAGTTGGAGGCAGGTACAAGTTGATGTTAGTGGAGGTTGCTTACAGGCGTGAGCCTTAATGCAGAAATCAGGCGGTGGTTGCGAGCACTGATTCAGAGAGAAGGCAATATACTTCGTCTTATCAATATTTAAGGTGAGGATGTTTTTTGTCAGCCATGTCATTACTGTTGTAAGTACATTTTCCGCGAGTTGTTGGGTCATCTCCCAGCTCGTGCCGTGGACCAGTAGAGCAGTGTCATCCGCATAAGTGAAAATTCTACAGTTTTGCATCTGTAGTTTACAAAGATCATTTATGTAAATAATAAAGAGAGTCGGGCCCAGCACACTACCCTGCGGGACACCATACGACATGGTTTCGTCAGAGCTTACATAGTTTTCGATCCTAACACACTGCTTTCTATCAGTAAGATAGTCCCTAAATATATCCAATACAATACCGCGGATTCCGATGCACTCCATCTTTAGTAGTAAGAGTGGGACAGAAACAGTGTCAAAAGCTTTTGATAGGTCCAAAAAAATGCACAAAGCTTTGTTTTTCTGATCTAGGTGCCGTACAACAGTTTTGGTTAACTCTAGAACCGCGTCCTCAGTGGATCTGCTTTTTCTAAAACCATATTGGTTTTCAGCCAACAGTTTATTGGTTTCTAAGTATTGTATTAGTCTCATGTTCAGAATTTTTTCAAATAATTTGGAGAGTGCAGTAAGAACTGAAATTGGCCGATAGTTGTTTACACTGTTTCTGTCTCCGCTCTTAAAGATGGGGTGCACTATAGCTTTCTTAAACACACTAGGAAAAATACCACTTGATATGCAGAGATTATATAAATACGTTATGGGAGGGATTAAGAATAGGCGTGCACACTTGATTACTTTGGATGGAATATTGTCCCATCCTGTAGCACAGTCAGTTCGGAGACTCATGATAAGAGTATCTACCTCTTTAAAGTCTGTTGGCAGTATAACCATAGAGTTGCCTAACTTGTTATTATTATATTCAGTATGTGTATCAATCGTGTGTGGATAATTTGAGTTTATAATGTTATTAGCTAGTTTTCTACCAATATCAACGAAGAAATTATTTACTAGTTTTACAGACGTAACGGGGTGAGGGGTAATATCCAATAGATCAGTCGACGCCGAGGAATTAGATTTAAGACCCGTGATATTCTTGACTACCCGCCATGTAGCCTTTGAATCATTTTTGGCTTTATAAAATTGTTGACGTTCGTAGTTTCTTTTCAACTTGCGAAGTAATTTAGTGCAAAAGTTGCGGTATCGGGAGTAAGTGACTCTAAGCACCAAGTTTTCGGGATTTCTTCTAACTTTTTTGTGTAACTTGTCTCTATGCCGTATACATCTCAGTGCTCCAGGTGTAATCCAGGGCTTAATTATTTTATTCTTCCTTGAAAATCTGACGCTTAATGTGTGGGCTTGGATAATAGTAGACAATATACTAATTAGGTTTTCAGCTGCTCTGTTAGCGTCATCTGATGTGAACACAGACGTAAAGTCAGTCTTAGACAAATCAGAAACAACTGCTTGTACGTCTAGATGCGTTTTTACGATGGTGGAGGCCTTTGTGGAAAAAGTAGAGAAGTCCATGTGGAAAACAATAGGTGCATGGTCAGTCATACTTGAGTCGAGTATTAAGGTAGTTGTGTTTAGGAAGCATGTTTTTAGAAGTACATGGTCGATGCATCTGTCCTCCCTAGTTGGAAGGACATGTGCAGGCAGAAGTCCATGGGAGGCAGTTAAATTTAAATATTCGTCAGAGTTTAAATCGTTGAAAGCTGGTGAAATATTTATGTTAATGTCACCGACAACAATGACAGTTCTGAAGGATGATAATGATAAAAGAAGTTCATTTAGGCTGCAAAAAAAGTTGTCTAGGTTTCTAAAAGACGGGGATCTGTATATGCTAACAATGGCAGTTTCCGTTCCACATTTAACTACTAGGCAATTACAGTCATCTATGACAGGCTCCATGATTGTGTATATTAGGTCGGACTTTACATACATCATAACACCATCGTTTTGCGAGGTATGTTTAGACATATGGCAGCAGTAGTTTTTTATTGAAGGAGTGTTAATTATTTTACTTAACCAGCACTCCGTTAGCACTATTATATCACAGTAAATTCCAACTCTCGTCAGCAGTACAAGCAATTCATTAAAGTTTTTATTGATACTGCGAATGTTAACATGAAATATTGTAAGTGACTTAATTGTCTTTTTAATATGTTGATTGCAGTCTTCTGGGGAGCATATCAGAGAATTTGATACACTGAAAGATTCGATTTCATTAATAATGTTGTTTGTATTATCCATTTGATATAATAAAAGTGAAGAGCTGTCTTAGAGACCAGTTAGATTCTCGCAAAATTAGATCAATATTAGACATTAGACATATCAAAATCCCGACATGAGTCAATTTCAGGATTATAATTTTGTAAGTACCGCTAATTGTAAGTACCGTTCAGGATTATAATTTTGTAAATGACCGCTAGGTAATCGGCGAGCGGTTGTGTTTAAAATTTGAAGCGCGCGTTGATCACCTATGCTGCGAGGTTCATGTTTAGTGATTCCTATGGCATCTAATTTGTATTGCTCTTTGATTAAAATCTCCAACTCTTGACGTGGGTCGCTATGTTCACTTAGGGTCACGTGATATGCAAGCTCAATAGGTTTAGTTCTACTATTAGAAAAACCAAAAACCACCCAACCTAAAGCAGTTCTTATAGCAACGGGTTGCGATTTAGTGCTTTGCCTAGTCTCAGATGCAGCACTCAAATGCCAGTTGTCTACACCTATCACTATTGTGGGTTTAGCATCCACATAGCACAACTCGTCCGTTAAGTCACACAAATGAGAATATGAGCTTAAGCTAGCACGTGTAGCCGACTGTCGTAATAAACCTAAATGTTTTATGGAACGCACCCTGCGAATCAAAAAAGTTTCAGATGTGTGTTTACCTTTTATTTCAAAATCAACATAATGTATAGCGCTATCACGAGATAAACCTCCTACGCAATCAAGGTGAATTTGCGCTGCTGGGCCCTTTGCACCTATCTGGTCGGCAACCTCTGACTCAATAAATGTTGCTGTTGACCCGTCGTCCAATAATGCGAAAGTATCAACGCTGCCCAGAGGTCCAGATACTGTCACGGCAACAATTTTCAATAAGGGACGGAGTGTGCTGGTATCACCAAGTGTTGCAGTGGTGTTTATGATTGCCTGTTCGAGTTGCTGAAGAGATTCAGACGATTTGCTCTCTATGTTTTCGCTTATGTGTGCAGATGTTACAGGATTGTAGTTGGGGTTGTGTAACAATGTGTGGTGTTTCCGACTACAAATTTCACAACTCGTTTTATTTTTGTTGCAAAACCTAAAATTGTGTGAACCTTCTTTCAGACATCTATAGCAAACTTTCTTTTCTTTTATAAAATGCCATCTCTCATCTACTGACATTGTCTTAAACTTGTCACATTTTGACAATATATGATCTTGTTGACAACACAAACAACATGAACGATTTTCGCTACTTTTATTGTTGAACACTAATTTAGCACCAGAACTCCCTTTAATGCTCGAACCGGACTCCGACACAGTATGCGCTCGCTCGCGGTGTGATGAGGTGGTAGCTTCGGTGACAAGACCAAACTGCATAGTGAGGTCGACTTCGTTCGAAAGAAAATTAGATAGCAACTCTACTTTAGGCTGGCCTATCCAATTATTTTTAGCATAGTCGAACCAACGTGTGCGTAAAAGTTGCGGCAGCTTGCTCAGTAATGCCCCAAAAAACTCTGGAGAGCGTAGGTAGTCGTGGTGCTCCAATAACTTTACAACCTCCACACAATTGCGCACACGGGTGGTAAAAATATTCAAATCCCTTACCTCGTTACCAAGTTTAGGTAAGGCTCGGATAGAGTTTACTTCCTGTACTACTATTTCCTCGGGACGACCAAATCGACGATCCAGTGCTTCAATGACGTCGGAAGCCTGTCGCGCCATCACTAGCAACGTGCATACCGCTTCGCGAGCCGCACCTTTCAAAGATTGATTTAGACGGGCCAGGTTTTCAACCGTAGAGTAGGAACCTTGTGTATCAAAAAAGGCACGTTTAAACATAAGCCAATCTAATGGCGATCTACCATCAAATGTGGGGAGTGAAATATTAGAATGTTTCGCTCTAGCAGGTGGCCCATTCTTATGTGCTATAATCTCAAGAGCATTAATGAGTCGCGACGTGCAGTCGTTTTCTCTATAATTGCCAGTGGTGGGCACCCTGTCTCCGCAAATATTGGGCCGAGACGCTGTAGGGTACAAATTGGCCACACTGGGAGAAACATGCTCGTGACGATGGCCCTGAGGAAATAAAGACATGTTATTATTAGGCTCTACCTGAATTTCCGTGGACTGTATTGGGTAATTATTATTATTATTTGTAGATAAGACAGTAGTGTTATCGTGTACAACATATTGATCTTTATTATCTTCAACACGTTGTAACCACTCTCTTACACTTTTATCGCTCCTGCTGCTATGAGAGCGGACACTCCTATCTGCGTCAATTGCAGCAAGCTCTGCCCGCAATTCTAGTTCAGCAGTTTTGCGTTCCAACTGTAGTTCTGCAGCCTTACGCTCTGACTCCAACTCCGCGGCTTTGCGATCAGATTGTGCGCGCATATCCGCAATCTCTAATTGGGCGAGGTGGCGAGCATGCTGGGCCTCCGCTGCAAGCTTTCTCGCAACAGCCGTTGCCGAAGAGCGGCTTGTATGCGTGGACACGGAGTGAGCTCGGCTTCCGTGAGTAGCAGGCTGCTGAACACTACTACTACATGTTGGCGCATTTTTAGGACATACATTTTCCTGTGTTTTGTCAGGCACAAGTTTTGTTTGTGATCTTGTTACCACCATACTTACTGGTTTCATTTACTGGAGAAGGACCACTTGTTACTGAACGGATGGATTATCATCAAATTTGAAGATTTTTTAAATAAAACCCAACTTTCCGTATGTAACGTAACTTTTTTAATGACAAGAAAAAACTAACAAAATCATATCGAAAATAGACAATGTAAAAAAGGAAAAATATATAAAAACATAGACAAATTATCAAAAAGGTGCCAATCGGGCACAGTAATAGATAATAAATAAATATTATAATATATATAAAATATAAGTAATATTCTATGCCCGCGGTGAAAAATGCGATTATCAAAGAAAATAAATAGAATTTGTAATATCCCTTGCAGAACTCGAAGCATCGATTATGAAAGACGATATTGGATAAGCATCTCTTATTTTTCTTTTGTAGACGTAGCTTATCTACCTATCCTGAGCTTCGAATGAATAGACACTGATGTCTATTCAGGTGGATAAGTGATTTAACTGGCGGTCGTAAATAATCTGCAGATGACGAAAGTATTTGAAATAACTTTTTCCCGCTTGGCGACGTAATAAAGACTTAGGTACTTTAGTTTAATGCGACGTTCCGAATCAAGGATGTAAATTATTGATGGTTGTGAACCAACCGGCACAGCGTGACAAGCGCAATGCAGTACCGCGCAAGTTTAGATGGCACTGCAACTTGAGTAGTTTTTTCTATGCACTTCAACCGGTTGTGGAAATACTGGGTATAAATCATAATATGAGACTTAATATCTGTGTCTAGGGGTGACGAGTGCAATGCAGTGCTAAGCACTTTGCATGATATTAAAAGTTATGTGCAAGCGTGGCGCTTACCACCAGGCGAACGACTTGCTAGTTTCATTGCTCAGGCCTCAGTTGCATAAAAAGATGACCGCGCTACATATTACTTTGATACAAAAACTCTTGACAACTGAACAATTTTGCTCGTTAAATATGCATGTTAGGTTAGCGCGCAAGTTACTCGTATCAATTACCATAAATCTTTTATATCTTTCAGCATTTCCTCGCTTTCTCCGTGGAGTCTAGTCTTAACACGCTCACTGCGTAACAGGCCGATATCGGCCTACCGCGGTGACTTCAGCTGGTGCGGACGAAGAAACCTTTGTTCCTCTCGCTAGTGCGAAACGATTAACTCAGGTGTTTGTAAAAATTCGAATGAGATAAATATATATTTCATGTTGCGGTAAAAATTGTAGGTATTCCCAATCAAAACATAACGGTAGGCTTTTATCGACCTACCATCGCACTGACGGTAAAAAACATCCGCTGAGTGCGGCAGTGGGCCTATTTCGGCCCACCCTCCCAACAGGCAGTTAGCGACCCGATACCGCACAGAGCGCGCGCCCCGCCAGTTAGTGTTGTGCTATCTAATTGATGTGACGTAGCGTTCGATATAATCAACGATGGCAAAAAATAACAGAAAAATACAAATTTTGGAAAACCGAATAATTCGCCCTGCAGTTATTGAAACTGATAGTGACAGCAGTGAAGAAATATTTTCCACTAAAAAATATAGAAAGAATTTGGAAACAAATGTGCACGGAAAAAGAAGCACAAGCCGTAGGTACTAAGTTTTGTTTACTACCTACACATATCAACATATCATAA
Organism: Petrophora chlorosata; assembly: GCA_951640565.1. NCBI lineage: Eukaryota > Metazoa > Arthropoda > Insecta > Lepidoptera > Geometridae > Petrophora > Petrophora chlorosata. Next base: position 6,305,587 of record OX621197.1, on the reverse strand, counting down.
TGACGTGGGGATTTTTTATGTAATACCATCCTTTATGAAAATTATTTTTCCTTAATTATTTCTTTGTTTTTTTTTTACAAAATATATGCCTACGTTTGACCACCATCTCGCCTGATGTTAAGCGACGATGTGGCCGAAGATGGAGCACGTAGATCTTGAAGATACCTATTCACTCTGGCCTTGAAGATACCCAGATTGTAGTTATCAGGAAACAGAGAAGACGGCAATGAGTTCCATTCCTTAGCAGTACGCACTATAAATGTGGGACCAAAACGCTTTGTACGAATTGGCGGAATGTCTACTAAATAAGGGTGATATTTGGCCGATCTTCTACTCGTCCTGTGATGGAAGGGGGAGGGTGGTTTTAGTGTTATAATATCTGCCGAGCATCTGTTAACATCTTTCCACATTTCATGTTTTATTAAATTTTTTACTTATATTACTGTAAAGTGTAATCTAAATCCGTTCAGTAGTTTTTGTGTGAAAGAATAGCAAACATACACACATCTAAACATTCACATTATAATTTTTAACATTAGTGTAGATAAATTTTATTCCACTTACATTTTTTGCATTACAGAATTTTAAAAAAAGCTTACACCACGGACTTCAAAAGGATTGTCTTCACCTTGTTCATCGTCAGCGGACAGATTAAGTATGCATAGCTCAAGAGGATGCAGTCCTTCGCTAACGGGTAAAAATCAAATAAAATCATCCGCTCTTTCTCAGTATAAAATGAAGCAGTGGTTTACAAACTTTAATTTATTTATTTATTTAATTCTTTATTGCACTATTACAAGTAATGTACAAAAGGAGAACTTAATGCTAAAGCATTTTCTACCAGTTATCCAGTGATGGTAAAAGAACCCTACAAAGCGTGCATCAAAAATGAAAAAGAAAAAAAAACTAACAGTAAAACAAAATAAATATCATAATAATTCTAAGACTTTTGGAAATTCGCAAAAAAAAAAAGATTTTTCATACAGATCAGTGTCTCATTTTGTATGAAAAACCAAATTTTTTTGACGAATACCAAAAGTCGTAGAACAAAAGTTGTTCAGTAACATGGGCTGAGTTACCCCACGAGAGGTTTTGCGCATTTGGAATTACATGTTGTATAAGGTCATTTTAAATTAAGTGAAAATATTTTAAGGGTGTGGTAATAAACATGGGTCGAAATATGAAAAAATATTTTTATCTACTAAATCAGTCAGCTGGACGGCAATTTTGCATGCTAGGCCCAATTATTTTTTCATATTTGACCCATGTTTCTTGGGGAAAGTTCTTCAGTTTCATGTGTAGACCTTATACAGTGTGTAACGGAAGGGGGTATCAACCCTGAAGGAGGTGAATGTGCTTATGAAACTGAACAACTTTCCCCAAAGAACATAGGTCGAAGTATGAAAAAAAACGTTGGACCTCCCATAGTAATAGTAAATCAATCAGCTGGTTGTAAATTTTGTAAGGGAGGACCAAATTTTTTTTTCATATTTCGACCTATGTTCTCTGGGGAAAGTTGTTCAGTTTCGCGAGTTCTGTGGTAAAACTCATAAATGGTTAATAAATTACACGGAATTAAGAAAAAAAATTTCATTTCAGAAAATCAAGTAAAACCTAAGGATGACCATGTCCTTGAGATGAGCGCTAAACGAAAAAATTGTGCAGGGTGCTACGACAGACTGCGTATAACCTTTAATAGTACCGAAGCAAAAAAGAAAGATAAGAAAATCAAAAAAAATTGCAGGAAATGCAATCTAAACCTTTGCGTAACATGTTTCCAAGACAGACATAAATAAAAACATTTTTCAGTTCTTTTACGATAATTCTGTTTTATTTTCGATATCCCCTTATTTTTCTCTATCCCATCTCTACTAAATCATCTTTCTAGTGCGGTTCAGGTCGATATCGGCCTGCCGCTTTTCCTGCTTTATTTCTCATTTCCTGTTAGGCAGATCCCTGGGCGAATCAAACCTAAGGAAGTTGGGATCAAGGTCATTCTAACAATATAAAAAAAGTGTATACATTATGTTTCCACATAGTTATAGCAATTTTTAATCTATCCTAGTGCTGGTGGGTCTAGAAAGACCTGCCACGCACTGGCGGAAATATCATTGGGGGCGCATTTTGGCCCACCGCCGCACCAGATGAAGAATTATGATTTTACTTGCCGCAGTAAACGTGTTAATCTAATGTAATGATTCCGATAACATCGGCGTGCAGTTCATTACTACAACGTGTTACAGAAATGGAATAACAAACTGGCCATTACTTCGGGTTTTCCTTTCATTTTTCACAAACATACATATATATTATACATACGAGTAAGTATGATATATTATTATGAGTTCCCTCTTCTCCTATTTGTAATTTGCCGCACTATGTGTAACATCTTTATTCTTAATTTTTTATTAAGTTTAATATACATTAGAAATAAATGTTCTCATAGTGCAAATCAAAATAAATGAATGAATTAATTAATTTAAATGTAAGTAAATGTGTCGCAGTATAAGTAAGTTTATATGTATACATCTACCATTATAATCATCAAGAAAATCTGCCTCACAACAACTAATGCAGTACTAATTAACGTCGAAGTCGTTTAGTGTATATTACGGATAGGCATATTGACGGATTCAGGAAATTTGGGGTCAAGTCAAAGAAGAGGGTCTTTCGTGTTCCGGCTTCCGGAGTCAATTATAAGGAGACGATCCTGGCACCCGAGTTTCTAATTATTGATTAAAGTGTTATTAATCATGCAGTTAAAAACTTAATAACGTGGTGTGTACAGACACTATTTTATCAAGTCTTTATCATTTTTTTATATTTGTCCACGCTCTTAGTTTCAGAACAAAATACTAGTTAAGCGAACTACCGCGCCGGTCACATTTTGCACAAACAACGCATAAACGCATTGCAGTGGCACGATTCGGGTGATCCACATTGTAAGCCGACAGTACCATGCATCGCCGACGCCATCGCGCTACCACCGCCACCGCCGCCGGCCATGGAATCAATGAGAGGAATGTACCACGCTTAGCCGTTATTACATAAATGGCGGACCGTGATGGAAATGGAAAATTCGTCAGTGCGTACTGCGTATTTTACATACAGCGCAATACTACAGTTTAGTAGATTTCGGTTCAGCGGCTCAAGCGATGTGGGCTCCGACTGTAGTTTTCATAAATTTTTTTTACTTTTCGGGAGTTACAAATGACCCATTATGTACAACTTAGAATAGAATAGAAATACTTTATTGCACTTAAGAAGGAATTACATTTTGAACATACTCTCTTATGATAAGTACAATAGGCAGTCTTATCGATAAACTTACATCCTATTCAACTGCTTTAGAACTTTAGGTAAAAAATAACATGAGGCTTTAGTCACCAACCTGTCAATAAATTACATATTGAATTATCACTGCTGGCGACGAAAATTTAACTGTCAACAATATCTTCCAATATTTATATAAGATATTATATTGACTTCAAACGGTCCATAGAGCATTGAAATGTTAAAAGTTTATATCCATCTTCTCCCATCCCAGTAGACGTAATCTAAGTATTCGATTTTAGACGAATATTCCCACGTAGCGATTAATGCATAAAACCTGTCGACCGAAAAATTGTTTTGTCAAAGAATCTGTCCCTGAGGAGTGAAGAATGTCTTTCGGAGTATCGCTCCAATTTATTTCTTCTCACCTGTCCGAAACTATCATCGAGGAGCTTAAGCGTCTAAAGGTTGGTAGGTATAAGAATGTTGAGCTTTTTATTAAAGTACCTTTACCCGATATTTTATGGTCAAATAAAAGAATAGTGAAGCCAATGATTTTAAAATTAATAAAATTATTGTGCGGGTGTTTCTTACAAAAGTCAAAATATATCACGCTGCGCCCCGTGGTTGCACCCGCGGTTTTCCGGTAATATATAAATACCAAAACTCATCAAAATCCATCCATCCAACCACACATACTTTTGCATTTATAATATTAGTAGGATTCTGAATTAGTACAGAAGGTAGGCAGTTTTACCTAGCATAAATATTTTAATATAAATTATATGTAAGTTAGTTCTAAGGTACCTATATATTTATATGGGATGTAGAATAAGTAAATAACATCTGTAACTTATTTTAATGTTGCCTGAAATAAATATTAAATAAAGAAATAAATATACTATACTGCTCATTTTCCGGGACAAAATGTTGTCTTGTTAAATGAGCAGTTCCTTAGAGAACCGCTGTAAGTAGGTAAGTGATCTTAATTCCACGCAGACGATGTCGGCTAGCAAATAAATAAATAAATAACGCTCAACAATCACAAATATCCCAGTCCTGGTCCGTAAATAGAATTCCCTGTAGGTACCAAGGGAATCAGGAACTACGAGGATCATTGTCCCACAACACCCCGACACACGAACAAGTCAAATTGTAGTTATTTTCTAATTTATGCATTTCGTTATAGCTAATTACCAAACTGTTTGTACCTGTCGTGATAAACTAGTGATATCCTATCCTATTAATATTATAAATTCGAAAGTTTGTGAGGATGGATGGATGGATGGATAGATGTTTGTTACTCAATCACGAAAAATACATAATTTCTTAAAAACTAACGATTTTGATATGATGGGTTACTTTTTGGGAAACATTCCTGATGAGAAATAGGGTCGATTTTATTGAGACATTCCTTTTTTTAAGCCTGACCGTATACACTTTTTTAAAACACCGAAAACACTATTTTTATTTTGTCTAAAATTCAACCGATGTTTCTTAAGAACAAAACTTTCTCGCTGAAATGGTAAACCTACCCTGAAAGTCTTAACATCTCCCCACACTCTGTATATTAGTAAGTATCTATTATCAAAGAAAACTAAATATCTATTATTAAACCTATTCTAGTTTGGGCTAAGTTCGGCTATAACGTCTTTGCAAGCTTTGCTTAACACAATTTATTACTACACACTTATATGTAGTTCCAGTCATTAATTTTTAAAGATTTCTACGCTATTTTCGTAAATATATTTTTATAAAGTATAAAGTGCCTATACAATAGTAGGAAAAACAGGCAGAATACGGTTTACACTCTACACTATTAATAAAATCACGTCACAAAGATACTACTGCCGGCGCGGCGCCGCTTGCCAGTTTTTCGATAAAATCGAAGGTAATTGTACACAAGAAAACCATTATTCTCCGTCAAAACTTCGGTCCTAAATTAAGATAACCATACGTTTACACAGTAGGTCGCTCTACCTATATTGTCTGCTTCCGATTCTAATAATATTTCAAATGATAATGCTACAGAACGGTGTGTTTGTTTTACCGATATGGGGGTAGGTTGGCTACATTATTATATTCTGGTTTTCTTTATTCGCTTCACAACATATGGCTTAGAAAATACATAACATGTACACAGGTGAGCGCTTTTGCGGAACGTTCCTACCTATACATAACAGACATCTGATTTAAATAATTAGTCACCAGTGATTAGTGTTCATAATTTTTTTTAATTTTTATATTATACTTCATTATCACATTTTTTTCATCATATACAATACAATACAATAATGCTTTATTGAATACCAAACACACAGGAAAAACAATAGTTAACAAAGTTAATAAACAGTTGGTACAATGGGCGGCCTTATCGCTATGCGAAATTTCTTACAGGCAACCTTTGGATGGACAGGAATTTTGACAGAAATATTGTGGCCAGTGTGGTGTACATTATAAAACTCCAATTATATGTAAATATGATATATATACTATAAAAATATATTGCATTGTCATCCAGTTCTGAGCTTTCATCGGGAAGTTAGTATAGAAACGATTGTAAATTTTGTACCAAACAAACAGACGGACAAGAAAGCAAGTTATTAAAAACGTGGCTATATGAAATACTTATTACCACAGCACAGTCTAGTAAATCATAGTGTGCAAAATCCTTCAAGCATAACTAATGTGCAAAACGTTTTTATATATTATAACTATCTCATAAGTAAAAATCCAAAAAAGCAAAATGTCTAAATTGCAATATTATAAGAATTTAAATATTTTAATGTGAAATCCGGCATTCACCCCAAGACGCTGTAAATGAGCCGGTGAATAATGACATGAGTTCACACTTCCGGCAGCGCAGACTGTTTTAGCCCATTACCACTGTATAAATAATAGTACCTTTACGCTGTACGCAAACAATTTCGCGTAAATTATACTATACACATTTACAACTCCCAAACATAACTGTACCTAATATACAGGTTGAGCTTTTGAAAAGGACTATTTATTTTTGAACTTTAAAAACCAATAATTTACCTATTTTATAAAAGTTTGGAAAACTAGATGGATTTCTAACTACATCATCATTATCAGCCTATATCAGTCCACTGCTGGACGTAGGACTCTCCCATAGCACGCCACTGACCTCGATCTTCAGCTTTTCTACTCCAGTCACTACCAGCAACCCTGCGTATATCGTCGCTCCGTCTAGTCGCAGGGCGTCCTACACACCGTTTGCCGATTCGCGGTCTCCACTCTAGAGATCAAGTCTACCCCAGCGGATGTCGATTCTGCGGCAAATATGACCAGCCGTCTGCCACTTCAGCATGCTAATCCACTAAGCTATATCGGTAACTATAGTTCTCTGGCGAATAATTTCGCTCCGGATTCGATCCCGCGTTGTAATACCGAACATAGCTCTTTTCATAGCTCTATTCGTACGTTTCGGCTCCGAGTGTCATGACAGGTAGGACGCGCTGATTTAAGACTTTCGTCTTTAGGCACTAAGGTCAACAAGAAACCCCGACGATGTTTTCTAACAATTAATTTAATTATTATTTATAGGCTTGCGTTTGACCGCTATCTCACCTGTTGTTAAGTGACGATGCGGTCGAAGATGAAGCACGCTCGCCTACTGTTCACTCTTGTCTTAAATACACCCAGATTATAATCTGGGTGTCTTGTTTTGTTCTTTTGGCATCTGTGTTTCCGGATAGCTATAGCTATCCGGAAACACAGATGCCGGCAGAGAGTTCCACTCCTTGGCCGTTCGCATTATGAAGGTCGAAGCAAAGCGCTTGGTGCGAGCAGGAGGGATGTCAACCATATATTGATGAAGGCTTGCCGTACGGCGTGTCGTCCGGTGATAGAATGGGGATGGCGGAATATATTTAAACAAACAACAAATTCTATTGTAACAACAAGTACAACAAATTGTTTTATCTCTAACGGTTAATAGGGTAGTTTGCCATAGAAATCTCTGTTCAAAAACTCACCTGTCTAGATAAAGGTAGGGACATACCTGCCTATTTAGGTAGGTATTCATCGTGTTATGTTTAGGAGCCAACTTATACTATTAATTATTCTGTAGAGTCAGTAATGCTACTTTCGGCAATGCTAGCTGCGCTACGAGCGCTACGCGTTTATGGTTTTTTTTTGTTTTTTTTTTCATGGAACTGAGTGATGAGACGAGCGAGTCGTTCGCCTGATGGTAAGCGCTACGCCTGCCCATAACAATTGCAATGCCACCTAGAACATTTTAATACCATAAAAAGCACTATATTGCGGTCATCTATGTTCAGAAAAAGATATTGGTGCCACGTTCATCCTACGAACAGCCAAGGAGTGGAACGCATTGCCAACGTCTGTGTTTCCTGACAACTACAACCTGGGGGTCTTCAAATCGAGAGTGAACAGGTATCTTCTAGGTAAGCGTGTTACATCTTAGACCACATCGTCGCTTACCATCAGGTGAGATAGTGGTCAAACGAAAGCCTATAACCAGTATAAAAAAAAAAACACCCCGAGACATTAGATATTAAGTCTCATATGGCCAGTAATTTCGCTGGTAACACTGCCTTTCAAACCGGAACAAAGTAATGCTGAATGTGGAGTACGGAGTTTATGCTGTGCCTTACCTACTTATCCAAGGGTTATTCGTTTTGAGTTTCGTACCTCAAACGTCAGTCTGTCTGTCAAGACCCTTGAACTTCTCAGGAACGCGTGGAGGTATCAAGTTGAAATTAGTATCAAATACTCAGGTCTGCAATCCCTTGGAGCTTGAGCTGTAAAAAGATCAAACTTCTAAGTCAACGCAATCAAAAGATGCGGCCGTTTAATGCCACATATTATTATTTCGACACTCGCATGGGAATCAAAACTTAAAGGGTACTCTTCCAGTTGACCTACATAGAATCGTGAAAGTTGGCAAGAAGCAATGTCTTATAGCACTAGTAAAGGGAAAAATCTGAAACCGTAAAGTAGTTACAAGGCAAAAATATCTTTTTTGCGATTTCAAACTTACATTTGCAGTTGGAGAATTGACTATATCGTATATCAATGTACGGTAGGACATTTTTTCAACTACAAAGTTAAGTATGTCCTTCAATCGACGAAAGTGTTCTGTACAAACTTGTATGTAGATATACATACAAGTTTGTACAGAACATTCGGTTTTTTTTAATTCTTGGTCATATGGTATTTCGTCAATGTATTTTATACGACTGAAGAAAATCTGTTGGTGCATCGCTAAAGCAAAAAATATTAAATATTACCAGGCCTAGCGCACTCCGTCTGACCCGGCAAACGTTCTTTTGCCATATAAATTTTAAAAAAAATTTAAGGGTGAACAACCCTTATCACTTAGGGGTATGAAAAATAGATAGTAGCCGATTCTCAGACCTACTGAATATGCATATAAAATTTGGTAAAAATCAGTAAAGCCGTTTCGAAGGAGTAAGGTAACTAACATTGTGACACGAGAATTTTATATATATGATGATATTATGGAAAATCATATTAATATATCATGGAAAATCATATTCATATATATATTTTTTTATATTGTGTATCGGATTTAGTTAGGTCTTTTCACCTTGTCATCTCATTGACATTTTATAATGTCATCTATCGATATCCTCTCTATCCGAAGTTTATCTGGTTGATATCACTTATTAGCGATAAGACCGCCCATAGTACAATTTCATTTTTTAAGTCCTATGTTCTGTATGTATTTTCGTTGTACAATAAAGATTTATGTAACCTAAAACATAATGCTTATAATAAAATTTGAATTAGATATAGGTACCCAGTAGGTATTTTGTAACACTTTAAGTTTGTTATTTTTCTATTTGTTATTATGTTTTCTGGTGGTGAAACAATAAAGAGTTATCTAATCTAATCTATTTTTTTAGGAAAATTTAAACTAAACGGCGGGGAAAAACGCAATGCTGCGAGGGGGAAAGGTATATGTAGGTACTTCAAATAAGTAAAATAAATTTTATTATTATATTAATGAATTCTTTAGTGTAGCTGTTATCCATTAACACTTCACAAGTTATAATACAGGAATATAACAAAATATATTTTATTGGTAAAAAGTATTACCTAGAATCTAGAATATCTAGATAATTCATACGTTTTTATCATATGTAATTCAATGACGCCCTCGCAGATTTACTTTCCATGCGATGCTTCCTGATAAGATAAAGCTGTTCGTCAGAACAGACGAGCTCTACATATGAGTTAAAGCAGAAAATCGATATAAGTATGTATACTTAGCTTAGTAACTAGACCAACAACAGAGCGACTAGATGGAGTGAGGATATACGCAGGGTAGCAGGCACCGACTGGAGGAGAGCCGAAAATACTCTTTGATGTGCTTTGAGTCACTTAGGTACATATCTATGTCATGTCCAGTAGTGGACTGTAATATATGATGGCTGGTCTACAAGTCATACTCGTGAACGGGTTCTGCTTGTGGGGACTTGTCTGGTCTAGTCACTCTAACTGCAACTGTATCTAAATATCTATTTATATATTACTAATATTTTCATGTTACTGATCACGATGTTACTGTCATGGCACATCTCAGTTGCAGTTCTAGTTTGACATTGTCTTATGTTAATCGTAATTTATACCTGTTTATTGTTATATTTTTGACATCTATCTTCTCTAGCGGTTTATTTCGGAAGCACTGGTAGAGTCAGTTTTCGCATTTCTTTTCTGGGCCCGAACTTTAGTTTGAGTATGGGAAAGAAATGGGTAGAGACGCTTACTTTTTTTTTCAAAGTCATGATATTTAACGTAGTTTAATTGATTTGCATTTTTGTGCCTATTATCGACTTTTATAGGTTGATGATGATGATGATGATGAAGTAACTAGAAACTACAAAGACGTACCTACCTACTATAAGTACGTTAGGCTAAAGGGAAGGAACGCTACTCCAACTGTGTATAAACCTTTCGCTTCATCAACCTTCATCAATAATACATTTTCTTTTTACTAGTGAACTTTACTCTTGTTATTGTAACTTTTTAGGTATTCAGATTCTGGGGACAGTTTGGTACAGCTGACTGAGTATGAGCCCCAAAAATGATTTTCTTTAGTAATGTGTCAAAGTTTCGCTGCGGAAACTGTACCTTACCTATATGTAGGTACTAGGTATATACTGCTGATATAATAGCATTCCAAATGGGTTTTAATTAAACTTAACGTAGGCAATGCAGTGCTTCATAGTTCTTTTTAAAGGTATGAAACTACAATGCAACTGGGTGGCACAACAATCGTTATAGGCAGGCGTGGCGCTTACCATCAGGTGAACGAATTACTCGACTCATTACTCAATACCATAAAAAAATGTAACATAGGCACTAAAAATTAGACTTTAATTATGATAAAGAAAAATGCACTTTAACTTAATTACGTAGAACTTATGTAGGTATATTAGTAGGTTTTTTCCGACTTTTTCATGATTTGCCCACTTTATAACAAGTAAATGCCGATTTTGCCATCTATTGAGTATAGATTCAACAAAGAACACATCTAGAGGGTCTTTGAGCAAAGGTGTTTTAAATATGATAAGGTTTCGTTTGACTAGATGCCGCCACTTATCTACTTTAAGTACTCTACCATACTCACCTATTAAATAACTACTTATCTGAGACTCTGCGATGTTATTAAATGTAGGATTAAACTTTTCCGTTTGTCAGGTTCTGAAAAACTGATAAGGTTCCTTACTACATTAGTATGAAAGAAACATTTTTCATACATGCAACCAAAATATTGATTAGCAGCCCCTGGAGCTGCGCATGCCTGAAACAGGCGTGAACTCACACTGTACACTGAAAGGCTGTGAAATTGTTTCGTAAAGAGTTTTGTATATTTATTTTATTTAATACTCAAATGTAAATCTTATGATGTCTCCTAATAGTAAGCCTTAAATATTAAATAGTATAGTGCGTAAGATTTAACCATGGGCAATATTCAAGCCAATAACGAAAAGCAATCAAAAAGTGGAAAGTCACCCCAAGCTAAGAGTAAACATTTCATAAGGAACTTGAACCGAAAATCTCCTGGCAGGGAGAGCAAGAAACATGGCAAGAAAAAGGGTGACCTCAAACGAGAGGCGATCGACAGGGAGTTCGACAAAACGCCAGATTCAGATAACGTCGAAGTTATCGAAACATCAGATAACGATACGGTCGAGTGCTTCAAAGAGGGGGAGGGCGAGCCGAGCGTGCAGTCAGAGGTAACGGTGAGCAGGTGCGGGCGGTCACCGACCCGCTGCGCGCCCGCCGCCGCGCCGCCGGCCGCCTCGCCCGCCGACGCGTCCACCTCGGACTCAGTGTTTACGGACCCGCTGACGCCGCTCGCCGCCGCCGTCGAGCTCAACCAGTGCTACTACTCCGCCGAGAGCGACAGCGCGCACGACGCCGACGAGCCCCCCGCACCGCGCACCCTCACGCCCTCCCCGGCTGCTCGCGCTGCGCGCGCGCACCCCGACCGCGGCGCCTCCATAAGCTCCATAGACATGCCCCACGACGACGCCGCCTCCGCGCTCTCCAACGATGACACCGAAAAAGAAGAAAAAATTGACGTTTTCGATGACAGCAATGACAGGGAGGAAAATGAAAAGGTTATGGGAGCCATAATATCGGGGGTGCGCGGTGAATCGGTGAAGCGGAGCAGTCACGAGTGCAGCCATGATTTCCTGGACAACCGACTGAAGGCGTCCCCCGGGCAGACCTCGTTCACAGTGTCCAAGCACCGCAAGGTGGAGCTGCCGCCGGTGGCTTGCGACCCCTCGCTCACTTTGCTCGATTCCGACGGTTAGTCTTTATTCTTCCCAGTATTTAAAAATCTTCTCTCTTTAGTTCAGGCTAGCTAGGAAACCAAACAAATGTCGAAGTATATTTACTCGAACTGATACTTGCCTTTTGTGTACCTCTACAGCATTGGCATGGTCCATGGCCTAAGGTAGTAAAACCATCAAAATCGATTCAAATAAGTTCAAATGGTCTCAGCAAGCCCCTATATTCCCTTTGCTCTACCTACTCTTACTCAAACTTTGTTTATCTGCGAGAACATCAGTACTTTAAACATAATAGGTACCTAACTAATGCTGTGTGTCTGATTGTCTTTCAGTCTCTACTACAGCGGCGATGTTTTGATTTTGCTACTTACCTACAAATTTACTTATCTCAGATTAGATATCTAGAATCTGATATTAATAAATAGATCTAAGATTCTTGTCTCTTTAGGAAGTTCCTTTCAGATTTATCTAAGGATAACCGACCCAATTGACGTACCTACCTAATTGTTATAAAATATTTGTGCCATATGTTTTATTAGTAGACAATAGTAGACTTACTGAATTAATTTCTTCATTGTTTTCAGTATGTAACTATAATTAAATACTTGTAACGAACTCGTAGACACCATGAAAATAATTAAATAAATTAAAAGTTTAAAAAACGTTTTGTCTAGTTGGTATAGTTAGAGAAGTAGCTTTTTCGTGATAGTAATTTTTAAGTAGGTATAGAGTTCTTTAAAATGAAAATAAGTAGCGAGAATATCGAGTAAATCCAGTTTATGAACAAGTAGAGTCCCGCCCCGTTTTGCGCGGGTGCGTTTTACATTACCTACTTACACACGATTTTAACTATATTTTGTTCAAAAAGAGTCTTTAATGATGGTGAAATTAAATCGTACCAAATTGAATGAATTGCCTAGAGAAAGCTTAGAACTTTTTTGGGTACTACAAATTCAATACAGAATTAAAACTCAATATTTGTTGATTTTCCTTGTACAACTTCGAGACTTCAAGTACAACATATCATGTAGTTAGGTAGGTACTTTTAATATAAAATACTTTCTTACTTCGTGTTTAGTGCTGTAGTTAGTTGTTAGTACCTACCTACCTACCTAAGTAGGTAACTCGGCACTTTGTTACCGTTTACTTGTTTTGTTCGTCACAATGAAATGGCCGCAAACCAGTTTGTTGATACTTTCCTCGCTTCATTGGCCGTAGGATCGAAGCGTATATACTACCACATGTGTTGTGTGCCTATCGTCTGTACAGACCTTTAATGACCCGCCACTGAAAGCCTTTGTCATAGTTCGTTTCTGTCAATAGTAAAGTTAATGAAATGATAGCTACTGCGATAAAGTACCAGCTATTACTAGTACTTGATCTTCTCATGTTAGGAAGACCATGTGAAGATTATGATCTATAAACCGAAGTCAAAAATCAAAGTCAAAATCTCTTTATTAATTTTTGGCATCACAGACGCACTTATGAACGTCAAATTACCACATTGACTCTACCACCGTATCGGAAAAAGAACCAGTACTCAGAAGATACGGCAAGAAACTGAGTGGCATATCTTTTAGAGATTTTGTTGCAATTTTTTGGGTTAACCTTTGTTGAAAGTCTTTTTTTCACACCATTAATATTTATAGAGCACGGCACGCAATACAGATCTAATTTAGATTAGATACCAACAAAAACAACACCTTTGAGGTTGGAGGTATTCTTAGATTACAAAGGCTCTCAGCGTTTGTGATCAATTTTGATAAAGGCTAAGAACGAAAACGAGAAACATTAAATAAAACAAGTAAAATTACGACCACTTAATATGTAGGTATGTAGCTACCTACCAACCTAATTATCCAAACCGACCAAACCTACTTTCAGTGTTCATTATAAAAGGATTACCTACATACCTACTTATCACGAAACTGAAAATATTATTGCTTTTATAAAAACCCCTTAGGTGGTTAAGTTTATATACTTATCTCAAAGTAGATATCGATAATCATGAATATACTTATCTAAAAGAATATTTTGATCCTATAAAAGAAACGGGAGGGTAGATTGGCATTGGCACCATAAAAAAACCTGAAAATAAGAACTGTCGATTTTCTTGCGAGTTTATTTTTTCCAAAACCTGTAGATAGATGCATGTGAAAATAACTTTATCTTTTTTTTATTATGATCTTGTTAGCCCTCTTCTAGTCGTTTATTTTAATGTCTATAAAATTATTATTTTCATCGGAAATTCCAGAAAAAGACCGCCGCCACTCCAGCGTCAGCGACGTTCTGATGTCGGAGTCCAATGTGCTGAGGAAGGTCGCCTCCCTGACTCTGGACAAACATTCTGAGACTAGAGTCATGAGGCCCAAGTACGTGCCTGACAAGCTCGACTTCCGCCTCTATGAGAAGTTTGAAGGTAAAGTTATTATAACTACCCACATTAGACTACACCACAATACAATACAAAAATGCTTTATTGTACACCAAATAAAAAATAAATAGGTACATGGAAATTACTTACAAACTAAAGTACAATGGGCGGACTTATCGCTAAGAGCGATCTCTTCCAGTCAACCTTCGGATGGAGTTAATTAACGGAGTGAGATAGGTCGGTGGTAAAAATAAAATAATAATAAATGATCTATTCTAGTACCACTTTTCTGTTTAATGCCTTCCTAAGCCCGGACTGAGCAAGTACTGTATACAGATCGATTATTTATCTGAGAGAAATACCTGCATATGCCGTCACAGCACCTATCATCATCATCAGCCCGTAGTCGTCCACTCCTGGACATAGGCCTCTCCCAATGAACGCCAGTGAGCATGGTATTCGGCTCTTCTCATCCAGTTTCTGCCAGCCGCCTTACTCAGGTCGTCGCTCCACCTGGCCGGTGGGCGTCTTACACTACGTTTGCCGATCCGCAATCTCCACTCAAGAACACGTCTATTCCAACGGTTATCCGTCCATCAAGAGACGTGACCAGCCCACTGCCACTTCAGCTTGCTAATCCTGTGAGCTATGTCGGTCACTTTGGTTTTCTGTCGGATCACCTCATTGCGGATGTCATCTTTCAGAAAAACTGCGAGCTATAATATATAGCTCTCTCCATGGCTCGCTGAGTGACTTTAAACTTGTGGATCAGTCTTATTGTGAGTGTCCACGACTCGGCTCCGTAGGTACCTATAGTATAGGGACGTAATTAAGTACCTAATCATGTACACATTTGATCGGCTCATAATGATGATACCTAGGTATAATGATGCGCTTACCTATTTACGCATAAGCTGAGACAAACGCTGTGGAAATCTCGTCTTTCATCGTATGTTTTTCTCCACATATGAAATATATAGGTACATCTCTAGGTAGGTACCTACCCCAATCAAAATATACGCTAATTCAGCTCTCAGGAATAAATCCTACTAATATTATAAATGCGAAAGTCTGTTTGTGTGTGTGTTTGTTACCACATAACTCCTGAACGGATTTTGATGAAATTTGGTAGGTATGTAGGTACTTTAGGTCCTGGGATAGGACATAGGGATACCTACTTTCTTCCCGGAAAACGAATAGTTTCTTAGGGAACAGCTATAAACCGAAGGCTACGCGGGTGGAGTCAAAAGTACAAACTAATATTAAAATAATTAAAAAAAAGAACTCACACGCTTAAAATGGCAGACTCGAATTAAATTTATTATTCCAGAATATGTATTTTATTCATATGAATTGCAATGTCTAAGGAAAGATGATATCTTTCAAGTCGACCCCACCGCAATATCTAACCCATCGGTAGCGGTAGTAGCTAAGTAATAAATCAGTCAGTGAGTAATTTACCTTATGGACTGTCTAGATTCGCTACAGCCTGGACCGTAGGTAATCCAACGACGCCAGCAGGTGAATGAACATCATGATAAAAGTGTTATCTCTCATGAACAAATGGCTCCCAATTTCTTATCTCGATTAATCATTAGTCTCATTAAAGATAGCGTCTTCACCAAGCGGCGGGCGTGCGTACGTGACTTTATAGCGCTAAGTGACTAAAAATCCTATAAAATATGCAATTATCAACGAGCCGTGTTAACTTTACGAGTACCTCAGTGGCACAATTCAATTATGTGAAGTTTTTGAGTCAGTTTCGTTCGACACAGAAGAAAGGCGTCCAAGATATTGTGACTATTCTAGGTCTGCACACGGACGATGTTGCAACCTTTGATATCGGCGATTGTACCGTATCGAAGTATTACGGTGCATTACAAAATACTAGGAATAGCAAATCGTTAGTGCCTTACGTGATCAAGAAATTATGTTTCAACGTCGAAAGAACTTCACAGTGGTTTCAGTTTGTGGTGTTAGTTGTAAATGAAGACATCAAAGTTATATGTGATCTGAGAACTGCCACATTAACAATGGCGTTGTGTGTTAAAAGCAAGTGTTACGTGGTCAAAATCAAGAACAACTTCTGGCATTTCTGCAAAGAACAGCTAAGAAGCAAGTCGTCGTCCGACTCCACCCGCAAAGGTTGGACACACTTAGGTATAACTGTTAGAGTTAGAGCCATTTTGTTCAGTTTTGGCTTAGGTATATTCCCGAGTCCTGAATGTTCCGATTAATTGGGAGTATAATATTGACGTAGGTCACGTAGACAGCATAATATTTATCTAGGATGGGCCTTATTATATCTTCTCAATTTAGGGAAAAACTTAATAAAACTTAATTAAGGTACCTATTTAAGACATAAACAATTAAAATAACATACTTATATTAAAAAATCACATTGGTGTACCTATCTTTATAGACGTGCAAGGCATTACTGCCCATTGCTTAGGTACTGCCTTAGGAAAAATCATATAAATACTTAAACACATCCGTTTAACAAATTGTTCTTAGGCGTAGGTACTATTAGGTACCTATACCTACCTAACAATAATAGAAGCTGGAGCCGCCCATGGGGCGCCCACGTTTTCTACACGCGTTTAAAAAGTTAGGGATCCATTGAACTCACGAATATTAATTCATAAGTAGTTATTGGTGTTGCATATCTTCCTGACTTTACCTTGGTACCTAGATATAATTTTTTCAAAAGTAATGAACAGTCTCTTAAGGACGTTTTCTTGTTACTCTTCAACGTGACAATGGTTCATAAAATTTGGAGATCTTTTTCTTTTTTCAAGTTCAGGCTCGCACTGGGAAGATTTATAATAAAGTGGTGGAACTTTATTCAAGCTTTCCATGGACTTTTTTAAAACATAAAAAGTAATGTTTTTCTCTATTTCGTTTAATTTGCCTACACTCGTGCACGTTTAATGGTTAATATTCCACCGATATTACACATGATCACTCGAAATAACACTTGTTTGGAAAATAAAACAAAATCGAACTGTATCACTTTTTACTTCCCGCCAAAAAGTCGAGTTGCATGTGCTTGCGCACACAACTTGCGCCCAAATAATATGTCAACGTCACTGTCACCAGAACAAATTTTCAAATTTGAAATTGACAGTTCTCTGACAACACGAAAAGTACGAAAACAGGATCGGACTATTCTGCTTGTTTTGTTGGTCGGTTTTTACCTTTAATTGATAAATAGATAGCCTAAAACGATATCAAAGTTAACGTAGATGTTGCGTTTTCCAGGGCAGATGCTTCTGAACTGGTTTGTATCATCAGTCTCGGAGAATAGCCACCTGAAAAGCTCAGTGACTACGCAAGACCTCAAAAACCTTGGCATCCAGTACTGTACTCATCTCTTGGCGGCAGGAGTCCTCAGACAGATATCTGATAAGGATGCGCCGACGGAAAACATATTCAAGGTAACTTTACTTCCATAACATTAAATATATTCTAATTATGTGCATTTTACTCGTCTAGCTAGTTCAAGGATTTCGTATGGTGCTCCTAAACGAGTAATACGTGTTTTAATGTAACTAGTGGCTACAAACACGTTCAAAACAGATGCATGCTGTAAATCCTGTAAAATGAAACAGCTACAGCGTGGCGGGGCAGTATAGCATGGCCCGTTTATTTATTTAATAGCATACAAAACAGAATGCAGTCATATCATGACCTAAGTATGTGTTGTACATGGTATCATTCTGAATTACATTCCAAAATACATTACATCATAATGTTATTAATAAGGAATACAATCAGTAAAGGGATTATGTTTAGACTTTGTTTTTAGTTTCATCAGCATATATCATAATATATGCTGATGAAACTACTGTAAACAGCATATTGGAAGTTACCCAAAAACCTACATAATTTATAGATGATAAAAATATTTACAAAAGAAATCACTTTCTAAATTTCAGCCAAGTTTGATGTACTATTGGGCTCATATGGAGGCTCCAGCTTCTCAGCCGGTCACCCCAGGCAGGCTGCCCATGGACTCCTGGCCTCCTGACAAGGACCAATCATTTCCCACACCAGACAATCGCTTCAGCCTCGATAACAACAAGTTCTTCAGTCAAAATAATAATGAAGAAATTAGTGACATCACGGAAGCAAAAACAGTCATTTCACAGTTAAAAAGAAAGCTCCAGGAGCTAGAATATCAACTCGAAAACTACAAAATCAATACTAAAATAGAAGCACTAAACAAAAGCTTAGAAAAGGACTACAATGAATTCAATTTCACCAGAAACAAAACTCAACCTATAAGCAAAGACTTACAAGCATCCGACTTGGCCAGTGAGCTAAATAAATTAGAAAATAAACCTGTGATAAACATACCTGAATATGCCCCTATAAGAACAAATGTGAATATTGATAAAAATTTAGATTTAAGTAGCTTAGATAGTAAAAACGAAATGCTTATTAAAGATATAACAAGTACATCTGAAATAAGATCTGATAAAGTTGAAAACTACTGTAAGTTAAACAAAAGTAGAGAATATAATAACAGAAGCTTTCGAAACAATTTACCAAAAGGTGTGTTGGAAGATGGGGAGGATAAAGATGAATTAAATACTAAATTTGAGGACACAGTTAATGACAATACTTCTTCTTCAGAAATGAGTGCTAGACGTGATAGTTCATCAGACGCTTCATTCCGCAGTATAATATGCACTTCAACCGATTTGGTTTGTGAAGTTGAGAACATCTCTTATGCAATTAATGAAGATCCAATATTTAGAAATGCTACTACATCCACTCGTGTTCCTGCAATGCAAGTTTTGTATGCTAATGTTGAGTACAAGGATCCTGTCTCTTATGATGGCCATAATATTAGTTCATTGGAACATGACAGCCTAATATTCATAGAGTCTGAAGTAAAAAAGCAAGAAGTAGAGAAAGCATCACCAGAAGAAGCATCAAAGGAGAAGGAAGAGGCACCTGTCCATAAATCCTTCTCAGTAGAGAAGACAGATAAACAATCGCCACCCCAAAATACTGCAGCTAGTCAAGCAAGGGTTTCACCACCCCCTCCTCTGCCAGGAATGCCACCGCTACCCCCACCGATGCCCGGAACATTGCAATCACCAGAGGAACAGTATGCCATACCTGAAAAAGTTCCCACTCCTGAGTTTAAAGTTCCGTTTCCGCCTAAGACAATATCACCGCCGATAGCTGACTTGAAGCCTTCAACGCCTTCACCACCTCCTCAATTGGGTCCACCGCCTCCTCCAATGGGAGATATGGGGCCTCCTCCACCGCCAATGCCGGGAATGGGGCCTCCACCACCGCCAATGCCGGGAATGGGGCCTCCACCACCGCCAATGCCGGGAATGGGGCCTCCACCACCGCCAATGCCGGGAATGGGGCCTCCGCCGCCACCCATGCCGGGAATGGGGCAGCCACCTCCTCCAATGGCCGGTATGGGTCCGCCACCACCACCCATGCCTGGCATGGGGCCTCCACCGCCCCCTTTGCCTGGAATGATGCCTCCACCACCACCGATGCCGGGTATGGGACCCGCGCCGCCGCCCATGCCTGGTATGGAGCCCCTACCTCCGATAGAATCCCCTGGGTTTGGTCCTATGCCGCCCCCACCGCCTCCAACTTACTCAGGACCTGTGCCATTCCCTGCACCACCTGTAGGAGGGTGGAATATGCAAAGAGCAAGTAAGTATTCTAATAGAGAACTAACTAACATTAGAAACTCTAAATTTAAAATTCTAATACTGTTATTAATTTCAGCTTTAAGAAAAACCCCTGTAAAACCAGCAGCCCCAATGAAGCCTCTTTACTGGACCAGAATCTTAGCAACCCCAACGCAACCCGTGTGCCAAGGAGAATCCGATTCCATCGGCGTAAAGCCACTTTGGTTGGAAATTGAAGAAACCAAACTTGACAACATTGATGAATTCACTGACCTTTTCTCTCGGCAAGTTATAAAAGCACCAGTGAAGAAGAAAATAGAAGTCAAAACCAAAATTCAGCCAGTGAAAATATTGGATAGCAAAAGGTCCCAGAATGTTGGCATTCTCGCTCAGAGTTTACATGTGGAATTCTCGGAGATTGAAAATGCTATTTATAATTTTGATACGTCTGTTGTCAGTTTAGAAGCTCTACAACAGATTTATGAATTGGTATGATTTCTTATCTAATATTTATATATGTTAACATTTCTTATAATGACAAAGTTATTATTCTCATTTAAGATTTGTTGTTACAGCGCGCGAACGAAGAAGAATTAGCTATGATTAAAGAGCATCTCAGCAAAAAGAGTGATATACCTTTGGATAAACCGGAGGCTTTCCTGCATGATTTAGCGGGGATCCCTAACTTCGCCGACCGAATATCTTGTTTCATGTTTCAAGCAGACTTCGAAGACTCTGTGAGCACAACAATGCACAAACTGGATAATCTGAAACATACTTGTGAGGTACTATTATTAAAAACCAATAATTTGTAAGTCTGTATAGAGGTGACGAGCACAGTAGTCCAGTTCCGCGACATCTTGCTAAACAATGTTCTGGTTGGCGCTGCAACTGTTATGGGCAGGTGTGTTGCTAACTATCAGGTGAACAACTTGCTCGTCACGCCACACAGTATTATTTTCCCGCCACAGAATAAAAAAAACTGTTCAACTTCAACTTTTTCTTGTTTGGCTCGGGGTTACCACAATTTCGCCAGTATCGTGTGGATAAATAAATAAAATAAATAAATACGCCCAACGATCACATACATAGATCCTGGTCCCTAACTAGGATTCACTGTATCTAGGGAACAGGAAGTATGAGGACCATGGTCCCACGACATCCTGACACGAAACAAATGCTACCGCTTTTTTTTTTCTTATTGACGATTTTTCTTATTGGTTTTTCTCATTTGTCCCGTCGCGGGAATCGAACCCGCAACCTCAGTGGTGTATGAGATTTGAGCCAACCTGCCCAACCACTACACCAAAGAGGATAGAGACGGGAACAAAAAAAAACAGTTTTTATACCATGAATTGACAATAATGATACTTAAATGTTTCTTTTGTTCCAGTTTCTAATAACAAGTGAATCTCTGAAGAAGCTGTTTGCGATAATTCTGACTCTCGGCAATTATATGAACGGTGGTAATGGACAGAGAGGCCAAGCAGATGGTTTTGGATTGGAGATACTTTCCAAATTAAAAGATGTCAAGGTGAGGATTTCCTTCTTTCTTTTAACTAACTTAATTACCTTGAAATCCAAGAAATACATTAAATAATTTTTCTATAGATATATTTGAAAAAATTATAAGTATTTGTTTTTCTAGTAAAAATATTTTAGTATTATAAAAAATAAAATATATCTAAAAACCAAAAATTTTTAAGAAACTAATTCGATGTGTTACAACTAATTCTATTTTATTTTCTATATTATTTCTACTAATGGGTATAAAATGTTAATATAATCAAATGTATCCACATTTAAAAAAAGCAGTTTTCTTCAAAACTAAATTGTAAGCCACTTATTGCTAAGAGCAATGATATCATCCAGTGAACCTACCTACCATAAAACATGCTATCCTACTAATATATCAATGCGAAAGTGGGCGTGTGTTTGTCACCACTTATCTCCATAACGGCTGCACGGATTTTGATAATATTTGGTATGCAGGTACACGGGTATCGATGAGTCCTGCGCAATGGCATTCGTCCCCACGTTGTCATTATTTTGTTCGGCTGTCTCCCGCGCATCATAACGCTCTTTCAATAAGACCTAAAAATCGATCAGTGCTCGGGTACCTAAGTTGTCTCAACAGCTAATTATCTCAGGGGGCGAGCGCCGCGCAGGATTTTGCGAAACAAGTTCTGGGTGGTGCTGTTATTGTTATGGGCTGGCGTATTGCTTACCATCAGGCAAACGACCAGCTCGTCTCGTCATTGAGTTACATAAAAAAAAAGTTACGTGACACGCACTATACTGTTTTCCGTAGGGAATAACTATAAACCGAGTTCAACGCGAAGAAGTCACGCTAGTATCTACTTCATAAATATTTTCAGTCCAAGCAGTCGAACATAACGCTCCTGCACTTCATAGTACGCACGTATATGCGGTCCTGCGGCGGAGCCCTATCCGAGACCTGCACACTGCCCGTGCCGGAGCCCGGGGACGTAGTGAGAGCCTCCACCCTCGACTTTGCGGACGTCTCCGCGCATTTAGGGACCTTACGGAACCAGCTTACAGGTAATGTATTTTTAACCCCCAACACAAAAAGGAGGGGTGTTATAAGTTTGACCACTATATGTGTGTCTGACTGTGGCACCGAAGCTCTTAAACGGGTGAACCGATTTGGATGCGGTTTTTTTATTTAAAAGCAGATTTTCTAGCGGTGGTTCTTAGACATGTTTTATCAAAATCGGTTCAACCGTTTTTTACTTTGATAGGATTTTTTTTTCGGGTTTAAAATTATTTGATTCTTAGATTGATGCGGCCGAGTTATAAATGAAAACAGCTTATTCTCTGGCTTAGCATTGTCTAAGCGCGGACGTTGCCTGCCCTTTGCTGCATATATTTCCGCGAACCCTTTTTGAAAATAGTGTTTATAGATTTTATGTACCTAATCTCCAAATAATTAATAGCAACAAAGTCATGTATCCGCGTCTGTTGTTTAGATTCGCTTGTAAATTACTTGATGAATTTTCATACGGTTTTCACCATAGTTTACGAAAATTTCTTGAGGAAGGTAAAAGTGCTAGAGCGAATTGCTAATGATATTATAAATTATTCATAAAAACAACCAGTAAAATTGAATGAAGTATTGGTGCCATACTAGCTAATACAATAATTTTTCAGCATGTAAAGAGAAAACGCGGAAAGTGTTGGAAAACGACGCCAATGCGCGGAGCCAATGTGAAGACACGACAAACAGCGACGGCCCTTGCAAGAAGCGATTGGAAGTGTTCAGAGACAAGATGACCACATTCCTGGATGCAGCCGAGGAAAAATTAAAGACTGAAAACGAAAACTTGGAAGAATGCAGAACCAAATTCATTGCCACTGTAAAGTTTTATCAGTACACGCCAAAATGCGGCAAACTTGAAGATTGCGAACCGAAAGAGTTCTTCTCGCTTTGGACCTCGTTTTGTAGCGACTTTAAGGACATTTATAAGAAGGAAGAGCAGCTAGCTGTAAAGGAAAAGTAAGAATTGTATTGTGGTTATTGGTCCTCCCCACCAAATTCTCATAAACAATACACTAAGGAGCATGTTATTTTACCTGAACAGCTATAATAATTACTTTTTTGACGTATCTAAACCAATATGCAGTTGTTACATGTTTATTTTTTTGGTTTCAGGTTAAAAGAAGCGAAGAAGCTTCGGGAAGAAAGAAAATCTCAATCGCTTACACAGCCTAAAAAGGAGGGTGGTCTAAAAGCAAGGTTGCAAAAGATATCCAATTCTAGGAAATAAAAATTCGCATTCAAGATTTATCAACAAGGGCCAAATTATCTGGAAAGTTAAACATTTCAATACTAAAGTGGTATTTTTTTGCAAATAATAATGCTATAACGTATGCCATTCATTCAATGCACAAATAATACTGTTTATAACTTTATAATAATTTTAGTCTACATTCCAATGTATCTACCATACTATCAGCCATTTGAGCTTTGTACTTATGTACCTAAATAAGTACTTACATAAATATGACATGAATGAATAATTATAATTGTGAATAAACTTAACAAATATATTAATTAAGTAATCGAATGATATAGAGAAATTATAACTCTACATATCAAAATGCTTTCAATAATATGAAATTTGCAAACAAGGCAGCTAATGTAACTGACAATATTCAATACAAGTTTAAACTGCACTTGCAAGTATTTGTTTGGTAAATATTTCATTTTATACTCAACTTTTGTTCCCATAATGTCCCAGTTATGTATTTCTTGGAGAAACACGTATGTGAGCCAGAGTAGAATAAATGCAAAACAGTGTGATATCGGCCTTATTATCTGCACTCCTACTTGAAATTGTTTAAAAAGAAGAGGTTGTGTTCTTTAATTTTTAATAACATTGTTATCAGATTTTATTCTGGGGTTAGTATTGATGTTTACATGAATTAGACAAAGTTGCATGTCTGATGTCGATTTTATAATACATTTAAGGTACTGAGGAAAATTTTATTGAGGCTTTTAATAAATGTATAATCTGTAGTCTTGAGTGATATGTTGAATTGTTGATCCTTGCCTAAAAATGTTAAGTCTTGCTTCATTATGTATATTAGTAACCCCTAATTTTGTACCTGAGCAACTGCTGTTGAACGCTTTGTAATAATTGGAATGTCATCTGTTTGTCACATTTATTTACTACAAAAATGGTGCTGTAACATTTACTATAATGTAAATAATTAACTTAGTAAAACATTCATGAAAATTATAAAAATACTTTTATTTACATGTAGTCTAGACATTTTTCCTTCCACACTTTTTGCAGTTTTCTTTCTATTTTTCTGTTATTTGATATTGAATCGCATACTTTTAGTAATGACGTTTTCAACGTATGCCACTGCATAAAACTCAAATGGTTAGTTAGTGACTCTTTATTATTATCATTTCTGAACATTTCTTCTTTATCCAGAAAATCTTGAAGTGAATTGGCATTTGTCACTTTTCCAAAATAATGACTGCTTTTTTTATAACTAATTTTCTTCTGAAAGTTAGTCAAAATTTTGCTTTCTACAGATACAGTTTCATGAGATGTAGATGTAGATAAATTTAAAACTTTAAAACTGTCTCTAGATATTGCTTGGCCTTGATCAATTTTGATATTAATGGGCACCAGCAAATGCTGTATTTGGGTGGATGTTAAATCTTTAATATCATGTTTCAGAGTATTATCAATTTCCATTTCTTTATTGTCCTCATTAATATAACTAGCATATTCCAGAATATTGTCAAATGGGTCACCTTCGTCATCATCAAAGGTCAATCCAATATTCATAGTTTTTCTTTGAGACCAGTGGAATTTTCTGAATGTGTCAAGATTTTTCAAGTCCAACCACTCTTCTAGATCTTTAGGCAGTTCATAATTTTCAGGTAAGAATTGAAGCCCCTGTGGCTGTAATTGCACCATGTAGGGATATAAGCATGAGTACCAAGATGTTGCATGTTGAAGAAGTACCATAGATATTGACCATATTCGACTTAGCAGAGCATATGGCATCAAGCTCATCCAATGACTCTCACCTCTCTTCACTCTATCCAGGTAAAATACAGCAGCTTGTTTAGAACACACATAAATTCTTTGCATCAGCATAGTAAATGTTATTAACCTTGACAGTACATACTGTAACATCTGTCTGGTTGGTATAAAATCGTCGTCCTCCATAGGCAGAACAGCTCTAAAATATTCAACATCTTTCAATAGGTTTATTTGCAAATACTTTCGCAGTGCTGAATTCGTTTTTCTGATGTTTCTATAGCCGATATCGTGGCGGAACTTCTTGTCGTATTTATAAATAAAGCGCGAAAGTAAAGCACCTTCTCTGTGCAAAGGTAACTGTTTCGATAGCACTCTTGTTATGTTGTCACAAGCGAGCCTGAGTCCTTTATCATCTAAAACAGATATTAATCATTACACAATAAATTTTACTGTACTCTAGATACAGTAAAATAACTAGTACTGATTGATAGGTAAACACGGTTATATGCATGTGTTACGCTTACCAATATTGCTTTTTATTGTAGTAGTTTGCACTGGTGGTGGTAACAGTGAAATACTTTTCCATGGCTCCATAACTTATTATTAATATCTATTATTACTTATAACTTAACACCTATGATGAACACTAAATAAAAAATGCAGAATTATTAATTCCAAAAAAATTTTTTTTTTTGTTTGCCCGTTGGTGCAGGCTAAAGTCTCTAGGACCCATACCGCCATGTCTTACGTAGTTTTTATTTGATAGTTTAATATTCCATTTATTATACTATTGTTGAGAATGAGGGTCAACAGCAACAAGCCGGACCCTCTCCTAGTGCTTCAATAAAGTGGTGGAACTTTATTCAAGCTTTTCATGGACTTTTTGGAAGAACATAAAAAGCAATGTTTTCACTATTTTGTTTCATTGCCTACACTCATGCACGTTTACGAATACATAATGTTTAATATTCCACCAATATTACACATGATCACTCGAAATAACACTTGTTTGGAAAATAAAACAAAATCGAACTGTACCAATTTTCACTTCCCGCCAAAAAGTCCCAAAAAATTTTAATAAAATAAAAAACACTTAACACGTGACTTTGACTTTGACATTTCAAAAATGAATTGACAGTAATAGTTACGATTTCGTGTCGTCCCTTTAAAAAATCGTGAATTATAGTAACGAATTAGCATTCGCAGTATTAATAAATTGCGAAATTTATATTACACTTATAGATAGATCAAACGAATTGCAGTTGAGACTCGTTCACATGTTTCTGATGTTTCAATAATTTCATTATTACGTGTTACTCTATAAGAAACGTATGAATTCAGATTTGACGACTGGAAATTAACAATTAACATGGCAATAGCATGTAGCATGCTAATATTTCGCATGCTAATGGAATTAATGAAATATAGCAAATACTAGTATTTGTTGATTTTGTAAATAATATTCATTCATTCATTTAGTATCTCTTACTAGTCTGTAATTAATTTCATCCATTTGCCGGTTGCCGGTTCACTTCGTTCACTCACTGCAACGAGACCGCAAAATATTGTAATTTTTAAGATATTTTTTGAGGTAAAAATACCATTTCATATTTTTCATTTAAAGTTACCGATGCCGCTAGTACGATCATCTAGCTTTAGTTTCTCTACTTGAAGTTTACCATTTCTTTCGATAATAACTGCTAAACAATAACCTCTATTTTATAGGAATATAAACAAACAAACAACAATGCCAAAGAATAAGAAGAAGCAAGAAAGTTCCAGCAGTTCAGATAGTGATGATGGTCCCGTTGACGTAAGTTTATTTGTTTAGTTTTTACGTTAATTTCGTCTACTTGTTTTTTACAAATCAATAAGTAGGTACATTCTCGTCATGGCGATCGGCCCCATTTTAGTATACGTGGATTGCTATTTTATGTGTTACATTACACCTATGAACCTCTTTGAGATGCATACTTACTTTCCTTCTTCATGAATATTAAAAGCACGTGTTTTCTAATCACCACCAATGGCATAAATTCAATATAGAAGGGATAATAATGCAACCCAGTTAGCAGTTAAAGTTAAAATAAGTTGTTGCTTCTTCTTCTATTTATAGGTTAGGTTTTACACCCGCGTTACACACAGTATTTTAGTAGACTGATATAATAATAATTCTATTTTCAGAGAAATCAGCCTCCAGAAAAGAAAGCCAAAACAGGCAACAGAACTGATGACAAAGAACCAACATGGGCTCTACAAAAAAACAAATTTATAAAAATCAGGGAATTCAAAGGTAAAACCTACATAGACATAAGAGAGTTCTATGAGAAGAATGGTGAGATGTTACCGGGGAAGAAAGGAATCAGTTTAACACCGGAGCAGTGGCGAAAACTGGTAGAGTTGGGGGATGAAATCAATGATACACTCAGCTCAGTTGCCTAAAGATCAAGTTTGTTAAAAGATTTTATTGTTCTTGAAAATAAAGTAAGCTGTAAGCATACATTATTTTATTTGACTTATTTGACCCGTTACCTGCATAATTGTTTAAGTCTACATTGAGCATTTGCAACATAATGTGTGAATATTTTATTAATACAGGAAAAAGGTTAAAGATAAAGTAAGTGCCCAGAATGCCAATTATTGTCGCTGATTTAATTTGATCCCTAAATTGAATAAATGTTTAGAGGCAGTGAACAATAAAACAAATTAATTATAACCATTTATTGCCTGAATAAATAACATTACAGTATAGTTTGATGACACTACAATAACACCCAGCCAGTTACGATAACTGTGTTTTCAGAGTTATAAATAAACAGGTACAATCTTGAGCATATTTATGAAGCAAATAAAAAATACACTACCTACTATTTAAACACCGACTTCCTGCCATGCACACTGCGGGCGAGATAAATAGTTGTTGCTAAGAACGCATCTAAGCAACTGAGCATATGTTTAAAATTTGCTAAAATTAAACATTATTTGGCATTAATAATTTAATTCCATAGAATAATAAGAAACAAGCTTTTGTATGAAAGATCAAAGTAAGTGCTAAGACAAGGCAAAACTTAGCATTGTCTATTTTTCTCAGCCTGTGACTTTAGCCAGCGCTGCAAATTTGCAAATGCGACGGAACTTAAAAATCAAGGAGTCGCGCTTTCATTAAACTCGCTGGTAAAAGTCGTAATGTGCATTAGCAGTTACTTTTATAAATGGCTACATTGTCACCTAAACTCCTAACGATATCTCCTAACTTAGCAATTGCTATGATTAAAAGCTACCCTATAAAATTTCTCAGATCTAAGATCAGTTCCAAATGCTTAACAGTACATCCTAAATTGACAATTGCTACACTACCAAGAATATTTCATCAAAGATTATGTTTCAGTAGTGGTATTTGGTATACGTATAAGTTCCTAGTAATATGTAAGTTTATCTAGAAGAGACAGGTACTGCATGTTATACAAGCAGTATTTGGAATGATAGGAGTTCTTGTGTTTAAATAAATTAATATCGGAATTTTTCACAATATTCTGTCGCGATAAGAGCAATTGCTCAAAATTCAATGTAATGTTTCATTTATATTTAATTAAAATGACATTCTGTCTCGAAAATTGTGTAAGACAGATGATATAAAGTTAAACATTTTCACATTTTAAGAAAATATTGAATGTAGGTATAAACAGTATAAGAGAAAAGTATTGTATAAAAATACATTCATCCAACCCATGGTAAAATTTCCATTCCAACACAATAATTATAACTTAACATATTTGGCATGAAATTACATTTAAAATGCATATGGCATAAGCAAAATTATTCTATTAAAATAAAATTGACTAGTATAACTAGTGACATCTTGATTTAGTTTAAGTCTAAAACAATCTAAACCTTCTTACACCTATAAAATTGACCCAGTTTTGCATAAATGCCCATAATATAAACAAATTAATATGACACATTTAGACTAATAATATAAATAAGTTAACAAACTATTGGCAATCACCCGAACCCCGCATCGTATATAAATAAACAACGAATAAAACTATTGTAGGTATATCAATAATAAGAAACTAGACCATGTTGCTTTTGATTTCACAGAGCAAAACAATAAAGAAATTTCATTAAAATGAATAAATTGGTCCTCACCTCAATCTCATAATACGTAACTTATAAATACTCATTTCATAATTCAGAACATCCACAGAACTTACATAACGGAATGCCAAGGACTTGGAAATATGGAAGATAGATTTCACTAGAAGAGAAGAGATTAAATTCACCTAGTATGTATACATTAGAGGCAAGACGACCGTGATATTGGAAGGGATTGACATCGACATGTAACACTAGCAGTACATCAATCAGACCTATGGTATGGGATTACATTACTTATCTACATCAATAAAATGCTTAGTTTGTCTTTGGTTTGATATGGAAACATTCGATATTGAAGTGCTGGCACATTTCTTGAACCTGAAAAAGGTAATTACAGTTTTAGAATACAACAATCTCAGAAGAGAACTATGCAGTTTTTAATCAGGGAACTAACTATCCTGTCCTATCCGTTCGAGATAAAACAATATATGTTGTTTGAAATCCATGTAGTTTTCCAAACGTACTTGTACGAAAACAACTTTTTCGGTTTTTTGAAAAAATCGATAAAATGTCCAAAAAAGTCGATCGTTTTTTTTTTAACATTGTTGCTATAGTGATCCTTGTTCATAAATACACCCTGTACAGGTGACTGCAAAATTTAAAAATGCATAACTGCATCTTATTAGATTGATAAATGATTACTTCATTTTATTACTTTCGCGCATCTCATTCTTTCGTATCGTTCTCCGAGAAAAGTGCACATTGCTTTGGGGCGTGATGCGAAGCACGAATGTCACTAAACTGTCACGCGATATTAGCACAACTCACCACACATGTGCCGTAGTATATGTGCGCGACGGAGCTTGACACGGTGAGTGCGGTGAGCGTCATCACCTCGCTAAGCGGCGTGACGCGAAGCACGAACACGGCGCTCATCGCCACTGAGTACGGGAACACGAGCGCGTTGAACGACTCGCATTGGGTGTCGCTCATCTGAGCGACTATCAGTTTGCACTGGGGAATAAAATTACATACAGTTAAAATAACGTTTAACCACGTGATGCGAGAGTTTTGTTTGAATGACAATGTAGTTATAAAAATATTATAGTAGATGCATCCAACGATGGAGTACGGTCGTATTTGTGAGCAACATTTTGACTAAGGTTTTCAGATTTTAGGGTATTTAAAAGACGACTTCAGACAGAATCCGATCCGATGCCAAATTGTTTTTGCAGCATTTGTGAAAAAACATGTATGCTAGCAAAAGTTCCCAAATTAATAACTTACGTTGATGTTAGAGAATATAGTCCCAGTTAGCAGGAAGAAGAGCCTCGGGCAACGGTCGATGACGTCGTTAGGAGAGAACAGCGCCCACGTGGAGCTCAGCATGAAGAACATGAGGAGCGGCGCCAACGGGCGGACCGCCTCCGTGAACGGACGCATTTTGCCGGTTCGGTCGCGGTACGATCTGGAAATTGCAAGTTCATAAAACAAAACCAAAAGTTCACGAAAGAAATATCACGTCTCACAGCAATTCACTTGTACTTAAATGTGAGACACTAGAAATGTCACATCTCACAGCGATTTACTTGTAAATGTACCAAAGCATGACTGGCTTGTGAGAAAGTTGAAAAAGCGAAGAAGTAGAGAACGAATTTGAACACGTTTCCTAGAGATATCGCAACTGGGACGAGTCACATGTCACGCCTTGGGACAGATGTCACATTCGACATCCATCGTTACTAGTAAAACGAACTGAAACAAGTTTTCTGGAGATATCCCCCGAGCAACGTCATTTGGCACGCCTTAGGGTAGATGTCACGCTCGACATCGATCGTTACTTACTTATAAATGTTCCAAAGTATTACAGTCTGGCTGGTGAGCATAGCCGAGAAGTATAGGACGAATTCGAACACGTTTCCTGGAGATATCCCGCCGGGGAGTGTCACGTGCCACGCCTCGGGGCCTATTACCGACGTTACCAGCAGAAGGAAGCATGAGCCCTGAAAACATGAAGTTCAATGGTAAGCTAGACAAGTCAGCAACATGCAAGTTGAATTATCTGCATCTGGAATTCTGAACTGAGGGCCCATTTTTAAAATCTTTGGCAATCAAGTTGAGACTTAAAGGGAAATTAGTTAAAAATAGTAAAAACTTGAAGTAACGATCCATAAATTTCTTAAACGTAAATTAAAATTGTTATGACCAAATGACTTAGGGTCTCAAACCAGACGGTGCTGAACTGAGAGCTCAATATTTTCGACTTTATTGACTAGGCTCAACCTCATAGATTCAAGCAAATTAGATTAAGCTTTTACTATTATAGTTCTTAATCAAAATTTGACATATCGTCCGATGTTCTAAATGCCATACAGAAGAGAATTTGCATTTTCAATTTTTATGTGGCATCGCGAGGAATTCCTTACAATAACACGTTTGGCAAAGATTTCAATAGGTTAACCATTTGTATAGGTACGCATACAAGTAAATTTTAACAATGGAAGAACAAGACGTTTGCCATGCCATTTCGTTCGTGCCAGCTTTGTTCGAATTTGGTCTCAGATAAATCGAAAAAATAAACGAACCTTAGCATTTTACGTATTTTTAAAAGTCGTCTCTACCCATCGTACGTAACGTTTGACTATGAAAAGATATATTTAGGTAGGTATAACAAAATAAAACAACGTACCAGCATGGTGAAATCGTATCCCCAGGGCAGAAACATGACCCCAGTATTGTACTTCTCCCAGTGCGTCAGGTAGAAGTTGAAGAATATGTTCCACACAACGAAGAAGAAACGCAACGGACTCAGCTCATCCCTGGAACAGATAAAATATGAGCTACACTCGCGAGCCGCCGAAGAAGTTCCCCGATTTCGACGCCATTTGGAGTTATGTTTCTAGCAGCATTCGTTATCTATATCTATACTTACAATAAAACTGTAACGAGATGGTTACTGTACATTAAAGATATTTTTTTAAACAATTTTTTTAGGAGTAGATATATGGTAGCAACAGAACACAAAAATACAATATTTTTTGATTTCTGCCTGTCTGTCTGTCCGGGATAAACTCAGAAACTAAGGCACTAATTTGAATGCAATTTTTTGAAATAATCTGTGGAATCTGGCGCTACACATAGGCTTCGTTTCATCAAAATCGGTTCAGGAGTATTGAAGTTATGACGCAATTTAGGAAAAAATAATAGGTCCGCTATAAAGACCCTTAGTGCGCAAGGCTCAGCTTAAACTGGTTTTTTGCTAATCTTGAGAACTAAAGGATGGGTTGACATGCCGTTTTCTAAAAAATGTTTTGTTGAGTCCTAAGCTACAACGAGATAGGACTGGATCGAAACAGGAGCGCGACGGTTACGGGATACGACAGGGACGTTAACGTGATTGGAGCGGGTAGGTAACAGGATTGGGTGAGGATGGTAACGGGATAGGAGCGGGATGGTAGCGGAATACGAGAGGGTGATGGTAACGGGATATGAATGGGAGGGTTCCGGGTTCCGGGTTAGGAGGGGTCGGTAACGGGATATAACAGGTTGCATCATTTTGGATTTTTGTTCCTTTGCAGTGACTCAAATCTGAATCCCAAAATTTTGTCACAACCTTTATATATCCTGGCTCTGATTCCCTACATCTGTACCAGGATAGGAATTACCAATACCAAGAAAACGCTATTATAATAGAAATTATTTTAGTATGATAGTTTTCTTGAGCTTGATTCAATGTCAATGCTTACTTATATTATAAACGCGAAAGTTTGTATCTATGAATGTATGAATCTTTGTTACTCTTTCGCCGCGATCTCGCAGCGTAAAATCGCCCCTGATGAAGAGCATTTGGACATGCTCGAAACATAGGTCGAAAAATTTCGACAAAATACGTGAGTCCTAGCCGTTTTATCAAATATTTATGAGAAATTATTTAATACCCAGCAGATAGACCAAATGTGTAAAGTGTATTCCTACAATTACAAACACAACAACGAGTAACAAATATTCACCGTAGATACCTACGTAACGTACCCTCATATCGCTGATCAAAGTCTCGAGGATCTTTCCCTTTTTATATACCTACATAAATAAGTAAATTCAAATTACGCGTAAAGACTGTTCTAATGCGAAAAGCATACTACACTGTTCGTAATTATATAGAAGACAAAGATGCTTGGAACATTCCACTTCTGCAAAGTAGCCAACTGGTACATAAGAAACATAACTTTGTAAAGAACCAAAAAATTGTAACAAAATCTCTAAAAAAACGACCCTCAGTTTCTTGCCGTATCTTCTGAGTACTGGTTTTTTTTCCGATACGGTGGTAAGTAGAGTAATGGTGATAATTTGACGTTCATCAGTGCCCATACATAAGTGTGTCTGCCAAAATTGAATAAAGAGATTTTGATTGTTTGTTTGATATTTGGTAGAGACATTGTAATAATTGACGTTCATAAGTGCGTCTGAGACGACACAATTGAAATAAAGAACTTTTGAATTGAATTGATTTGATATATTTTAGCGACTTTTTGCTATTTTAATATATTTATTTTGAAATTAAGAGTTAAATGAAATGAAAAACTTAAATACATGAGCATGCCAGTATTTTTGACAATTCCTTAGTAAACACAGTGATGGAATTTATTTCCTTTACGACTACCTACTTGCGCGCGCTATTTATGTACCTAATTATAGAAAATTTGTTTGTGTAGCTGTGCTTACATTTCAGTGATGTGTAGTGTTTAGTTATTTACGTCTAAGCGTATGTATGTGTAGTAGCCGTAGTATGTATGTAAGCAGTTGACTTAATATTAAGATAAACTCAACAAAAGGTTCGAAAACCTAGCGTGCACCTATCGTGAGTCGAAATATTCATTATAAATATAAACGGCTACACTCACGTTATGATTGTGTCGGAATGACTCCGACCAGGTTTCGGACAATTAGGATGTCCTTCTTCCGGGAGTAAGATACCTACGGGCCAGGATGTATGTAATGTGATCGTTGGACAAAAAAATAAATAAAAAAGAATACGTGGTATAAAGAAGAAAATTATAAGGATATACAAGTTATCATATCATCAATTACCTTCCGAAGATGCTGTATAAGCAAGTGGGTATGAGCACGGCCGAGTAGGAATCCAGTCCATGGTCGAACAGTTCGCCCAGAGGTCCGCTGGTGCCGGTGCGCCGCGCCTGCTTGCCGTCGATACCATCTACAACCAGGGAATAACTATTGAAGGCGATTTCGTACAATCAAACTCATAGCGAAAACTATTCTAAGACTTCCAAAAATCTCTGTTAAAAAAATTAAAAATTCAATAACCCCAAACACAATAAAACATGTATTATCTAAGAAGCACCGCTAGAAAACCTGCTTTCAAATAAATAAAAAGCGCATCCAAATCGGTTAACCCGTTTAAGAGCTACGGTGCCACAGACAGACACACACAGTGGTCACACTTGTAACACCCCTCCTTTGCGCATCGGGGGTTGCATTACGTCGATCCATTGTGTCATACTTTCTGGCGGTGACATGACTTCGTACAGACTTCTAGATCATATCAAAAAAAATTACGTAAATAGTACGAAATTGTACGTTAAATTATAAAAAATGTACGATAATGACTAACGAATTCAAAAAAATTACGTGCTCTGTTTTGACGTAAAACAGTCAATCGAAAAACACTCGCGTATTTATAATACTATTCATGAGAATATGGATTGTGTAGAGTAAGGAAAAACAGTAAAGAAAAACGTAAAGTGTGATAGAAGCGTCACGCCACGCCACAACTTTGCAATCCCGAGGTCAAGAGGTCAGAGGCGCGCCATCTTGACCGTGCCATGCACTGTGCTCATCACTTTTTAAGTCACAATTATTTATCATCATAAGCTATTTAATACGCGGATGACGTTGAGGCATAACCTAAGTGATGCTGGAGAGATTCGTTCAGCTCGAGAATCTAGTAAAATTGCTCTTTTACTATAACGACATTAATGCATAAACAGGTTAATTATACAGTCAATTTAAGCCTAATTACAGGATTATGCAGTGTAAGTACCCCAGTACCCCTGCTATTGATGTACACCATTCATCATCATCAGCCCATCACGTTCCCACTGCTGGGACTCGGGCCTTCCCTCCTAGAGAGAGTATAGGCCATAATCATTAGCTTTTATTGCCGGAATATAGATAGGTATCAGCCACCACGCTGGCCCAGTGCGGGTTGGTGGACGTCTCATGTCCTTGAATTTCTGTGATAAATTCTTGGACATGCCGTTTTCCTCACGATGTTTTCCTTTACCGTTTTTAGAGCGATTGTTAAATCCGCACAAAACTTAAGAAAGTCATTGGTGCGGGGCCAGCGGGATTCGAACTCGGGTGCATCGGATCGAAAGTCGCACGTGCACCAGCTGAGCCACACTCGCTCTACACCAGTAACTATTAGCAATTTTAATGCCGGTCCGTTAGAATTAGCCTACCTTTATAAATAGAGGTGCATCTACGCTTACAATAAGTGTTAATAAGGATACGTTTATTCAACGGTCCCACAACACTCAGACACGAAACAAATGCGTGCGCTTTTTTTTCTATGCACGAACATTTGTCCCTTCACGGAAATCGAACCCGGAACCACAGTAGTGTATAAGATTTGAGCCAACCTGCCCAACCACTACACCACAGAGGCTGTCAGAGCCTATCAAAATTGTATACATTTGACACCCAAGTTTTGGTACAAAGCTATAAATAGGTGGGCATAATATTTTAACATTGAGATGAATTCCAAAAAGACGCATATCTCATTCATTCATTGAGAGACACCAAAACCTCCAAATAGCTTCACTTTTTAACCGACCACAAAAAAAGAGAACGTTCTCTGTTCGGTTGTTTTTTTAATGTCTCAGAACTCCGTCATTTATGAACCGATATGGAAAAATATTATATATTATATTTGCGTTGGGTTCAGTATAGCTACGAAGTGGTCCCATGTAAATTTCATCGATATTAGACCTTGGACTTCAAAGATATGTACATTGAAATCGGTTTTTTTTTCTAAAAAAATATTATTTATTAATAAATGCAAGTTGAACGCGATCTATTCATGTGAAAAAGCCTAATATCAGCTTCAAAACTATCTAAATACATTAGATAGGAAGACTCAGTGAGGTCACAAGTTCACGGCACTGTCTCAGGGTGACAAACGTTACTACCGCTCTAGTTATTACCAATACAAAGTATTTTTATATCAATAATAGCGTTTAAATATATTAAAGCATCAACCGACTTCAAAAAAGGAGGAGGTTCTCAATTCGATTCTATATACTTTTTTATGTTTGTTGCCTCAGAACTCCGTCACTTATGAACGGATTTGGTAAAATATTTTTCGTTGTGTTCAGTATAGCTACGAAGTGGTGCCATATTAATTTCATCGATATTCAACCTTGAACTTCGAAGATACATCAGAATTGACGTCGGTTTTTTATATATAAAATGTATACTTGTTTAACATGCATCTATCTGGTGAAGAGAAAAGCATGAGTCAGTAATCGAAGTACAACGTCTCATATTAGAGCGAATAGGTAATTATTTATAAATAAAAATTAAATGCTGTCCGTTGGCA
This sequence comes from Petrophora chlorosata, assembly GCA_951640565.1. Taxonomy (NCBI): domain Eukaryota; kingdom Metazoa; phylum Arthropoda; class Insecta; order Lepidoptera; family Geometridae; genus Petrophora; species Petrophora chlorosata. Next base: position 6,268,205 of record OX621197.1, on the reverse strand, counting down.
AGCGCATCACTTGAAAACAGGTTTACCGATTTGTCATTTTTTAAATGTTCGTGATAGTGGGACCATTTTAGGTTTTTATGGCAATAAAGAATGGAAAATTTGCCCGGAATATTGCTTCCTCGCGCGGCGGGTGGCACCGCGGGGTGCAGCTAGTATTACATAAATTTAATATTCGACATCGTACAGAGCATTTTCGCAGGTTGCTTTTGGTAAATTTTTTATCATTTATAGATAATAATCGTAAGCAATATCTATTAATGAAGAAAATTCAACGCTAAGTTTCACAAGAGATATATTTTGTACATCCGACCATAGAAATGGAGAGACCTGAACTAACTAATAATAATTATTACGATCGGTTATCAATCCTCGTATGGGATCGTATCACCACGTGGCTCGCACGCCCGCGATTTTAATCGCCTGATTTTGCAATAATTACCCGTATTCTTCAAAATGAGTTGGTAAGGTTGAACTGACTAGGGCAGTATTTAATAACCACTGAAATCTCTGACAATTGGTCTCATTTATACGTTCGACACTGGAAATATGAAGATGTTTTCGAGTAAGATAGATTTAGATTTATGGATTTTATTTAAGGTTTATTGATTTTAATTTATTTTTAATATTTAATTTAATGTATTTAACTAATAATTGGTTGTTCTTTGTTATTTTATTTGATAATTGTATGGGTCATAAGTAACCTGAAATAAATTCATTTTATTTATTTATTTACGTAGCCATTATAATTATATCCGCAGTGTCACCCGCGGTTTCCCGGTATAAAAAGTAGCCTATGTGTTAATCCAGAGTAAAAGCTATCTCCATTTTGAATTTTACTTATCTAATTATACTTTAACTTTAATTTTACTCTAATTATACTTTTCGAATTTTACAAATCCGATCAGCCGTCGCGGTGTGAAGAGGGACTAACACACATACAAACTTTCGCATTTATAATAATAGTGCGATGTGACAGGTAAGTAGTTTTTGTGAAAGTAAATCAAACTACTATATTCGGCAGATTCGGTGCATCTAGTCTACCGCGAAGAATTTTACACATGACTGTAAGATGATTCGCTCCCCGTCTGACTTCCAATGAATTATACCAAAAGAAATTTTGTGGGGTACATGTAAGGATAACACCCATTATTGCGCTTGTAAAGGTACCTGAGGAAAGCTTATTGCACCTTTTCCAGCAAGAGAACGTATGTGCTTTCATGTGGATTCTAGACACACATTGCACTTTCTAGTTTGCATCGCACCAATGCCCCAAAGATAAGTTTTATGACGTGCAGGTTCCTGAAGTCCTGGGAATTCATGTCATGGTATATAATAAGATATAATATCTCTACAAACATTAAAACCGTCTCAGAAGGCAAACATTTTAGACAATAGCCTGTCCGATGAGGATATTACAAGCTATGAACAGACAGATGTTTCCATGGTTTACCTCAATTTGACAAATTGCTTAGTTAAGTCATGCCAACAACAAGTTAAATTATAGTGACTATTATACAGAGAATAGACAGAGGCAATAGTTTGCGACTAAGGCCTTGTGAGATAACGTCAGAAGCTACGAAGTATTGAACCAATATACCTACCAAATTATATTTTCATTTCACCGTTAGAAAGCTCCGAGCACATAAACGATATTTATGTCTCCGGGCTTTTAAACATTATATTAGGAGAAAATTAAGGTTTCCAACTGCGAAAATGCTACTAGAACCAGCGCCGCGCCGCGTGTCGTTTGTCCGCCCCCTTGGTTGGAGGTTTGAACCCAATTAAATTCTAGTTATTTAGTAGAATTTAGGTAGGTATAGCTTATTTCCTCATAAATTACCATTCGAGTGGTTAGATAATATTTTTTATCTATCTAGAAAATCCAAATTACTTATATGTAGGTATTCCAACTTTTGTAGAGGCTTATTTATTTTTATGTGTCTTATACTGAGCACATTTTAGTGATTTTGACCAAAAATCTGCATTATTTTTAACCGAGTTCAAAAAAGAGGAGGTCCTAAATTTGACTATGTTTTTATGTATGTTTGTTACGCGATTACTCCGCAATTTATAAAATGATTTGGAAAATTCTACGTTGGGTTCAGTATAGCTTCAAGATGGTCCTATAAAATTTCACCGATATTCGACCTTGGACTTCGAAGATTCATCGGAATTAAAGTTGTTTTAATAATAATAATAATAATTTGTTTATTCATTTAGAAATGTTGGTACAAAAAAACTTAATATTAGAGCACTCGGAAACTTATTCTAAGGTTTACAAATAGGGTAGGAATAATAACTAAGTTATTTAAGGTCCACTAGTTCCCACACTAGGATTCCCTGTGTCGTGGGACACTAGTCTCCTCCGTAAAATGCTTTAATTATAGTTAGTATATAGGGATCCATATTCACAGTTAGGAACATAACTAAATAAACGTGAGTTTTGTTTACAAGCTTTTATTTAACTTGCCATGTTTATTATTTGGGTTAAATCTTGTAAGCTAAATCAGAACCACTTCCTCTTATCCAACGGAAAATTTTGCACACTTGTCAAAGTTCGATGACAATGCAATATTATGGTGACAGCTGATCTGATGATGGAGACGGAAGGTGGGCAATAGACGGATAATCGTAAACTACTAGTGGTTGGCTCATTTTAATCTGCTCGCGGTTCCGATTACGACTTTGTTAAAAGCTTGTCAAAGTTGTCTTGTCTGTTGTTAAAAAATAGATTTTTCAACAAAAATCTTGTTATTGTTAAAAAAATTAATGATCTTAATCGGTAGTGAACCAGGATGCAATGTAAGTAATTTTGAAACATTTGCGTTTGAACTTTTATCAAGTCGGCCGATACAATACATAACACTTGATAACAAAGGGCACTAACAAATTATAAGAATCGCTCGCTTGTTTGAGACGATATCTCACTTGATTGTATTTAATATTTATATAGGCACCTAACACTATTGAAAAAGTGTAAAACTGAGCAGAAGTCTGTCGTACTATTTGTATACCAAACGTAAAGACCCCAGTCATGGACAAAGAATACAAACTATTACCTACTACATACCTTAAGCTGGTATTTATAAACTTATTTAATAAGTTTGGAAACTATCGTGAGTCGAAATATTCATTATAAATATAAACTTATGTCGGAATAACTCCGACCAGGTTTCGGACAATTAGAATGCTTTCTTCCGGGAGTTTACGCTTTGGATTCGCGGCGCAGACTGAATAGTTTAATATTGATGATTTAACTTTCTTTTGTCCATTATTAGGGAGTCATCCATCATTGGTGCTTTTACGATATGTGCGTATATAAAAGTAGTTTATAACTAATTTGGGAATAATTTCATGGTAGGTCAATGAGTTTTAAGAAGGTTTTAAGAAGGTTTTAAGCAACCTTAAAAAAAACTAAAAAGAAAGTATCTTCCATCGTTCATGTATACAACAAATTACTAAGAAGTTCGTACATCGTACAATGTCGGGCGGGAATCCTTGTTCGTATCAAAGTGATTTTAGGGGGTTTACAGCGCGGCGTACCCCGGACAGTGAATAGGTACTTCCACTCTCTGTAACCGAATCTCTATAAACGATCCATCACAGTGACTCAATATTTTCCTTGCAGGATCGGAATTTATGACGATAAGGATGAAGTAATTCGCGTATAATGTACAATTTAATTAAATATGTATACAGGTAGGCACCTAAACAATGCATCATTATTATGTAATTCTTGCTTGCTATTGTAATAGTTGCATGAAGTCTTCGCCTATAATTATAATGGCATTAAGCCCAGATTCAATTTGAATGAAATTTACATTTTATAGTAACGATGTACATGGTGTTGGCGTTCAATAAATAAATAAATAAACGTATATAAAGTAGCGTAATCAGTAGTTCAAGTTAGTAACAATAATAAATTAAGATAACTTTTTTAAACATACTGGTTTATTTATTTTTAGATTAGAATTGCCGGACGCGCTGGGAGATCCGTGGAGGACTGCTACGTGCGTCGCTAAGATAAAAAGTTACGATTAAATTAAACTTGGGTCCCGGAAGCAAAGAACTACCCGCTTACGCGCTTTGGAGTGGTAGGCTCTGGCCGTGGTTGAACCGAACCGAACCAAACAAAACCATGCCGTCAAGCGACCTAGTCGTGTTTCGGGATGATGTTCGGTGAACCATCGGGGAGACGGGTCTGAGCAGCCGCTCAACTGCCGTCTCTCTCTAGATCTATGTGCTCCATCTTAGGCCACATCATCGCTTCACATCAGGCGAGATAGTGGCCAAACATAGATCTATTAAGCGTAAAAAAAAAAGAAACTAAATTTAAAGACGGACTGCGTAAAAAGCAGACTATAACTTTTGTGCCTATAACCCTTATATGTGTTATGCATACTCTTCATTCATATAATTAATTTTTAGGAAAAAACAAGAACCGACTTCAAGACTAAATTTATATTTTTTGTTTTTGTAATTTTTTTCAAAAAGCGCTAAATCAATTTCGATAAAATGTACGGGACCACCTCTGAAGTATGACCTACCAAACAAAAAAATCAGTTCAGCATTGAAAAAGAATCATCAAAATCAGTTCACAATTGGCGGAGTAATCGCGTAACAAACATGCAAAAAAAAAACATACCGTCGAATTGAGAACCTCCTGCTTTTTTGAAGTCGGTTGAAAATAGCAAATTCTATTGTTGTTTTCGTTAGCAAACGCGTGAGTGACCATTGCTCTTTTATGACCTAGCTAGCGCAACCTTGTAACGTCAGGTCAGGTCAGGTCAGAGTATACAGGATGTAGTAGCAATTTGGGACCTTCAGGGTAGGTAGCTTTTTCCTTCCAGTGAGGAAATTTTGTTTTTGGGGAAACATCGGCATTGGTTGAATTTTGGAGAAAACAAAACTGGATTTTTGTAAATATGTAGGTACAATCAGGCGCAAAAATGTAAATTCTCAAAAAAAAACATTATGCGCTTAATCTATCTTCCTTCCCATTAGGAATCATTTCCTCAGAATAACCCTTCAAATCAAATCTTTATTTTTAAGAAAATTAATAACTATTGACACACCTGTGTCTTGGTACCTTCTTCCCTGTTCCCTGTGTTCCGACTTGTACATAGGTAAGGTTAAGGTGAGAGATTAACAATAATAATAATATGTAGAAACAATAATAGTATCAGTTTTAAATTAACTACAATTTAATAATTAATTAAAATATATTAATAGAGCGAATGAATTTAGGTTAGGGTATATGTTATAGTAAGTGATATGTCGTATATTATTTAATAATATTTTTTTTTATCACCTGATAGGCTAGCATTTGACCACAGTCTCACCTGATGGAAAGTGACGACGCGGTCGACGATGGATCATGCTTGCCTAGAAGATACCGATTCACTCGGGACTTGAAGACACCTAAATTATAAGAATCGGGAAACAGAGACGCTGGTAAGGTGTTCCATTCCTTAGCTGTTCGCATTATGAAAGTTGAAGCGAAACGCTTTGTTCTGGCAGGAGGAATGTCAACCATAAACGGATGCCGAGTTTCCGTACGTCTTGATGTCCGATGATAGAAAGGAGATGGAGGAATTAACTCGTGTAATTCCGTCGCACACTCCCCATTTAAGTATCACAGTACCTATTTAATACACTCGAGAGCAATGAATCCGGGTCACTTAAAGAATGTTAAAAATCTCGGAAACTAAAAATGATAGGTTAATGCAATAAATTGTATTTAATAGACAATGTAATACTCCTTAAATGAAAGTAAAAAAAATATGAGTCACCATACATTTTATTAACACAAAATTACATAAAGAAAAAAACTGCTGATCTCTCCTTAAAACAAAAATAGGAAACATGAAATTTTTGAACTTTATTACGATTTTCTTGAATTTTAATACTTCGTATTGCCTCCTCGTGCTTCCATTACTGCGTTTACGCGGTTTGGCATGCTGTACACCAAGTTCCTTATACGATTTTGGGGAATATTCTCCCATTCCTCTGTGAGAGCAATTTTGAGCTCACGAAGCGTGATTGGGGGAGGGTTTCGTTGTTTTACGCATCTGCCTAGCTCGTCCCAAGCATGCTCGATCGGGTTGATATCCGGGCTGCGCGCTGGCCACTCCATACGAGTAATGTTCATCTCTTGAAGGTAGTCATTCACAATCCTACCTGTATGAGGTCGGGCATTGTCATGCATAAATATAGCATCCTCACCTAAATTGACCATAAATGGACCAACGTGATCATTGAGGATTTCTTCCACATATCTTACGCTAGTTAAAGAGCCGTTTTCTATGATCACCAGCTCTGTGCGACTTTCAGAAGAAATTCCGGCCCACACAAGTACAGACCCACCACCGTAGGCTACTTTTTCTTCGATGCATGCTTGCTTGAATCTTTCCCCTGGTCTTCGATACACTCTGTGTCTTCCATCGTGCTTGTAGAGCATAAATTTTGATTCGTCGGAGAACATAACTTTTGACCAATCTTCAATACTCCAATTTACGTGGCTCTGGGCATATCTTAGTCTCGAAATACGATGCCCACGCTCCAGTTTAGGGCCGTTTGCAGGTCTAAGGGGTTTTAAGTTAGATTCAGCAAGCCGACGTCTTACTGTCCATGCACTTGGGTTACTTCCTCCGAGGCGTCGAAACTGATTGGTGAGTTCAGTTCCTGTGAGAAAGCGATTTCGAAGCATGGTGTTCACCAAGTATCGGTCTTCTCGTGCTGTGGTACACCTGGTTCTGCCCGTTCCTGGTCTGCGTAGGTTAGAACCAGTTTCTTCGTAACGTCGGAGAACTCTTTGTACTGTTGACAGCGACACACCGACAGTCCTGGCTGTATCGCGCTGACTCCGGCCGGTTTCCAGCATTGTAAGTATTCTGGTGCATTCTTCAGGCGTAAGCGACATAATTTCAGCTTGAATAATGAATATAGAGCACTATCAACATGGTTTATGTACCCACATAAATGACAGATTACAAACAAAAGCAAAACCAAATGCTGTAATTTCGTAGTTTCATCTTCGAAAGTGGCCCTTTTTCAAATTTGATTTTTTTATGATATAACTTTACAATAACTAAGAAGTTTTAATACCTTCATTTAAGGAGTATTACATTGTCTATTAAATACAATTTATTGCATTAACCTAGCATTTTTAGTTTCCGAGATTTTTAGGATTCTTTAAGTGACCCGGATTCATTGCTCTCGAGTGTAGATTCTATAAGATTTAAACCAATCTATACTTTAAGTAGTTTTATTTTTAATATAACAATATATCTGACATGGCATATTAGACACACTACTTTAATATTATTCTGACACGAAATTGCAATAATACAGTAGGTAGGTAATTATAATGTAATTCCTCATTGGAACGAGGGTCATGGTCACCGACCACGCTAATAGGATAAACACCTAATGAGTATGCTAGAACTAAACCTTGACGAATCATAATCTCCAGTAACTTCGTACGTACGTATGTACGTGCTTTAAAAAATATTTAACGGAATAATGCCTCAATTTTATCCGACTTTAAAACATGACGAGTTTATAAATGAACCTGATAATAATTAAGCTGAATATTTAATAGCAAACTCTTGTTTAGTTTCATAGATTGTAACCACAACGTTGCAAGGTGACTGGACTGGTTTTTGCTCATGTTAATAATATATTGTAAATGCAAGATGCAACCTAATTAAGTAATAAAGCTTATGGTAACGTAATTTCAAATAAAGGATTTTAAATATAAACAAATTCTACTTTTGCACCTCCCGCTGTCGCTCCCGCGGCAACATTGCACTGCGGTGCATGGCGAAAATCTTAGGGTTATTATATTTCACAGCCTCTGTGGTGTAGTGGTTGGGCAGGTTGGCTCAAATCTCATACATCACTGAGGTGGCGGGTTCGATTCCCGCGACGGGACAAATGTTTGCGCACAGAAAAAAAATCGCAAGTATTTGTTTCGTGTCTGGGTGTTGTGGGAACATGGTCCTCATAGTTCCTGGTTCACTAGATACAGGGAATCCTAGTTAAGGGTCAGGATCTGTGTATGTGATCGTTGGGCGTTATTTATTATTTATATTTATTATGTACATATATGTATAAACCCTTAGATGTACAATGTAAAAGGAAAAAACAAGACAATTTCTATTTTTCTTCTTAAAGTATATATTATTATTTTCCGGTATTATTTTCGCTTCATGTCCTCAATTCATTATGTAATTTCGCATTTGATTATATATTATTTCAAAGTACCTACCTAATCTTCGCCTGTAAAAATTAGATATAAAAACTATGACATTATTAAAATTAGATAGTTATAAAACGAACAAATTTAACAAAGCCGCATTATGATCGTAATTCGCATTCTATTAAGACTAAAAGGGCAAGTATTTAATGTGTACCCAATTTTAGCACCTACTACATACCTAGTTACCTAGTTTCTTTGGCAAAAAAAACTAGCCAGCAGTAAAAAATTAGCCTCAATCTCTACCTAAATCTAAACGGATCTTCTTAATCTGTATAGAATTTGACTATACCCTGATATGCGTAATCAACATTAGGCGCGGGTCATCATTACGTGGCACGGCGTATTTAATGCTGGCGCAAATATATTAATTCGTAAAATCAACACATTGTTAGCTTTTAGTACCAAATAACCTTGATGAAGCATTTTTTTTGTATGAAACATAGTGACTTGTAATAAGTAATTTGGGGCATACCTTTGTGTATTTTTTTTCTGTGACGAATCTGTGCTCTACATGGCTTTACATGACCCCTCAATTTAGATTTTAATGTCAAAAATAATAATTGGATTCATGCCCCAATTTACCAATCAACATAACTAGACTTAACTAGACTAAGGTAAATATTATGAGAACATGCTCACCTAAAGTATATGCCACAAACAAGTTGACTGCAGTCACGGCCCACACCCAGGAAGGAATGCTATCTTTTGTAATATTCTCCTCAGTTAGGGCGTAGAAACCAAAGTCGTAGTAGGAAAACAGCAGGAAATTAAGGACCGTCAGTAGGAAGCCAGTGAATGTAAGAAGGTTGGGTGCCACCCACACCGGGCAATACTGAAATGTTAATAAAAATGTGTTAAAAACTGCATATAAGTTCATGAGTAGTATCATACAGAAATTAGGGTAGAGTTACTTTAATGAGTTCGATATGTGAATGAGTATTACAAATTGATCTCTTGCTTACGGACTTAATGCATTCGCAGGATGTCTCATGATCTTTGATGAGCTTTAGTTTTTAGTACATTTGCTTAGTGAGTTTGTTAGCAATCCTACTGTAAACATATGTAATATGTATAGCTTCAAGAAGATTTTGAATTTGGAGATTTTATTGTGCTAGGGTACAAATGGTACAATACATACTGTTCAGTAGCATTGGTGTATTTAAAATGAGAAACAATAAATGAAAACATTTCTGGCAAATGAGTAACGCTTTTAAAGCATGACCAGATCTTACACATACAAATATTTTCTAGTCAGTTACTTGTGAAATCTGTTATGAAAGTGAATGGTAGGTTCTCTGTACAAAGGGTAATAAGGGGTAAAGTATGTAAGTTAATTAAAATTATACAAATACCTATCTTCATAGTTAATAGTTTTAATATGCAAATGTTTAGGATGAATTTATTTATTATCATGTAATGATGAGGATGCTCTTACCTGAACGCACCAGTTCCAAAATGGGTGCATAACATACTGGCTGAGTATACTGGTGTCCACTGAATTGTACTGAAAAAAATATATGTACGTCTTAATTATAATTTTCGAGAACACTAGTAAAATAGGTACTTATCATACTTATTCCATAAAAGTACCTAACGGAATACTTAAAGAAGGATAATAGATCTTGCGTGGAAAGCTTGTAAACCAGATGGAAAGTTAAGATAATTTTTATTTTTAGTAGTGGAGGAAAAATAGTGTTGGCCTAGAAAACATTCATGCCAAACTCAAATATTAGAAACCAAAAATTAAATATACATGTATATCAGTTTTTTACTAAGGACACAAAAACACATTACTTAGTTTGCTCGAAAAATGTTAAATATTCGTCATATTTATACTTTCAGTGTATGTTTTGTTAAATTTAATATTATTGGTAACATTTGAGACGCGTATATATGAAAAGGACATAATAATATATTACCCCGTTAACTGTATTCCCAAGACACATTATGGTATAAATAAATATATTGGCATTCTTCCGAAGACATACCTTGTATTTTTCGAATCCCTTCAGCATCTCTTCAGACAGGAAATAAGCCATTGTGTCTGGTTTTTGGCCTACGGGACAGAACTGTTACCAAAATTTCATTATATTAAATTACGCTCAACCAAAACGGAATCGGTATGACTACTTCTCGTTTTTTTATCCGGTTTTTCATAAATAAATTTTAATTTCGTGGAGACAACAACCATACCCTCAAATAGCAAAATGACAACTGATGTTCAGGGCTGCCAGAAGCAAGGATGTCGATGTCAAAGAAATATCTTTGGTCGATATAACGTATACCAGCCTGAAAAATATCGCACAAGGCATTTTGACGCTATAGTTTTTTTTTTAATGTTTGCCCGTTGGGGCAGGCTAAAGTTTCTAGGACTTGTCATGTCTTACGTAGTTTTTATTTGATAGTTTAATATTCCATTTATTATACTTTTGTTGAGAATGACTGTTGACCCAACAGCAACAAGCCGGACTCTCTCCTAGTGCTTCATAAGGTGGTGGAACTTTATTCAAGCTTTCCATGGACTTTTTTGGGAGAACATAAAAAGCAATGTATTCCCTATTTTGTTTCATTTGCCTACACTCGTGCGCGTTTACGAACACATGATGGTTAATATTCCACCGATATTACACATGACCCCTCAAAATAACACTTGTTTGGAAAATATAACAAAATCGAACTGTTTTCACTTCCCGCCAAAAAGTCTCTTGACACTATAGACGAAAGATTACGACTTCTGTGTGCAAACAACATTGAGGTCTCACGGATAGCTCTACACAACAGGTCCAAAGATAAGGTATTAAAAACTTTATCTTTGCAACAGGCCCTTCTAAAGAATAAGACACAACTATTATCATACACAAAGATCAAATATTTATCTTTAATAAATATTATCCCCATGGCAATCTAAATCTATGACAACCCATTGGGCGATTTTCCATACATATGTTTTAATTTAAATTCATTTTACATTTACTATCAACCCCATACATATTATATTATTCTAATAACAACCTACATACTATTCAGCGGGATTACACTCAGTGAACGGAAAGAAACATGGAAATCTCTCTAGCGCCCAAAAATGAATTTTGCATATTAGGCACGTAAAATGCCTAGTTGTGCAGTCAAGTGGTGCATAAATAGGTCAGGTCTGCATAATAAAGACGTTGGAATTACTTTTCACGTGTAAGTAAATCGCAATTTATTACATTTTCAGTAAATGTTGATTATGTTATAATTTTTTACTAAGGATGGTGTTATGCCAACCAAAGCACAGTTTAGTAATGATTACTAGACTGAGACCAAACAATATACGTTTTGTACGTAATGTTCATGATACATTTTATAATAATTTATATATTACAAGACACACCCCATTTTATATAGAGATAGAATTAAACCGAGTAGGTTAAAGTTATTGATTAGTTTAAAATTATTGAACAGATTTTAATGAAATTATATAGGTACCTATGTCTGAAGTCTTGGAAAAGGACTTAGGATACTTTTCTCCCGGAAAACCCGCGGGATAAACCGTGGGGAGCACTAGTATAAACTGTCTAATAACACAAATTACTTAGTAGCACCACAGAATACTAAGGGACAGAAGCATCACTCAGCAAAGAAATATAAACAAATAGCGACTCTTGTTATTACGTAATAAAACTCAATTCAGCTCGCGTAGCGCTGCATACCTACCAGTCATATTAACCTACAGAACGCCTCTCTTTCTATCGCATAGCTTATCTCTTCTGACGCGGCACGTGTAACGATGCGCGACCCGCGCCGTCGCGTTGGTGTCCGGCTATGTACTTGTAGCTTCGTACCTACATTGCGGAGTGCGCTAGGCCTGGTAGTACATTAAGTCTTCTGTGGAAGTAAGACCCAGACAGCACGTAAGCTTGCTGCAAGTTTGTTTTACCTTTGATATTGATTTGTCGCGGCAACGGAATGTAAGTGTGCTGCAAGTTTGTTTTTCTGTGATATTGTTTGATACGTCAAGTTTGTCGCGCGCGGCAATGAAGTGCAAGCTTGCTGCAAGCTTGTTTTTCCTTCGATGTGTCTAATTTATATAATTCCAAAATCATACCTAGATGGCGTTAGCGTCGTGTTAGCCCGCGGTGGCAAGATTCTCCGCGAATCTCCTAGGTGTGAAACAGAATAAACGATTAATACGATCTGGAGATTTAACACTAGTTTAATTTCCTAGTCGATATCCCTTTAAATTAAGGGTTATTTGTGCTGCATCATGTTTAAAGCACTTTTGTTTTAAAACACGATCAAGTACAAATGATATTTTTTAAAGGCATTTCCTATTCCTGTAATTAAAATAATTAAAATCACCTACGACAGAAAATACCTGTATATTCACGTCATTATGACGTAGTTTGCTACTTAGGCATCGTCAATCGTAAACCATAACCGAGTAAAACAATATTTTTGCGTTGCAGGTTCTTTGTGGTTACAAAATTATGGCATCTTTATCGTGACAAACATCATGCATGTTTGTTGCTTGGTAACTAGAAAGTTTGCCTTAAACTTGCAGCATGTTTGTACAATTGCCAAGGCAAAATTGGTGCAAGTTTTCACGTTTGATACTTCAAACTTGCTGCAAGTCTGAAACACGTTTATAATGCTATCTGGGTTCTTTGTTGTGACAAAATCGTGGCATATTTGTCGTGACAAACATCATGCAAGTTTGTTGCGTGGTAACTAGAAAGTTTGCCTTAAACTTGCAGCAAGTTTGCACACTTGCTATGGCAAACTTGATGCAAGTTTTCAAGTTTGATACTTCAAACTTGCTGCAAGTCTGAAACAACTTTATATTGCTATCTTGGTAGGCTAAAAATAGTATACTTCCTAGTCTGTGGCTAAACTAAAAGCAAAATCATACTGCATGGCATTTGACTGCTTAATTAGGTACCGACAAGGACCGGAGTCTCTCGTTTTTCTCACTTCCGAAGGACATCGAAATGTCGAAATGCAATAAAATGTACCTACCTACCTACAAAATAACTTTCATAAGATGTTAATAAAGTTTTTTTTTATTGAACTGAGTAATGAGACGAGCAAGTAGTTCACCTGGTGGTAAGCGCCGCACCTGCACATAACTAATGCAGTTATGGGCAAGTTTTTTTTTAACTGTAATAGGACAAGTAAAATGCATCCACGAGTATATCATAATCACTTATGGCCAGAAATGTGTTGATAAAACTGGTATTTAACCTAACTTTTACCAATGACTTGTGTTCTTTCTTTTGACAAAATAGTCGTTTCTCGTTGTTTGACTACCTAGCCCAAATGTATATCCAGCAATATCTTGTTAATTCTTGTTTTTTTTTTATGTTACTGATTGATAAAACGAGCAAGTCGTTCGCATGATGGTAAACGCCACTCCTGCTCATAACAATTGCAATTGTTTTGTACGACGCAAAATGACAAAAATTTATAGGCACCAGCGCCCCTAACGGGATAAAGTTGCAGTCTTCTTCCCTATTTAAGTGTACGGGAGCGATCATTTTAGTTCGCAGCTCCTTGGTGAACTAGGTGGTCTTTTAGGTCGTTAGTTCACGGCTCAATCTCAAAAACTGCAAAGACTATATGTTTATATAGTTTACCGCTTGAGCGGTGAGGAGCATGTTCTCGCGCTCTTTTCGTTCCTTTTTGTTATGTTTTTATTTCGCAGCGTTGCATGTTATCTTAAGTAAATTTGGATTTTGAGATTTACTAGTTAATTATTTTAGATGTGTGACTGTGAATATATAGAAGACATGGGGTTAATCTTACTAATCCTACTAACATTGTATATGCGAAAGTTTGTGCGGATGGGTGGATATTTGTTACCCAATGACGCAAAAACTACTGAACGGATGACGGGACGTGCACGACGTGGCGCTCGGTCTTTCCAGGAATTAACGAACTAAACGACCTAATAAAGTCCAGCGGACCTGCGATCTAGTTAGCGTAGTTCGCGTATAGTTTTTTAAGCTATTGCATAGCTTCTATCGCGGGCGTGGAGACCGAATCCAGAAATTCCGTAACGAAAATAACCTAACACCCCCCACTCCGAATGCTATGCAATAGCTTTACCGCGGCAGTCTTCGAGTGCCACATGTCTTTTTTTATTTGTGTTGTGCTATTTTTTATAATTTTAAGGTGGATTATTGCCTGTTTATGAATTGAATGACAAATGATGCCGCGATATTTCAAAAAATTCATTTTAATAATTTTCGCATGAAAAATATACGTACTTACATAAGTATTCCCTAATAATGAATGAAAACTTCTTAGAGACAAAAAAAACACTGGCGATATTTCCGGAAAAAAAAAAGGCAAACCCGACTTTAGACAGATGATAGATAGAGCCAAACAAAATTTAGAGCAATTATTATTTTGTGATGCTTTTGTGAAGTTTCGTGTTTTGTGTACATTTTGGTACCTATATATAAGATAAATTAAAGAGCTATAAATAAAACTCTTAAAGAAGTAGACTTGATGTCCCAATCATGTACGAAAATCAAGGAATACATGTTTATGAAATAGAAGGTAAAGCTCAATCTCCAAGGATCTTTGAAGGTTGGTCATAACACAATTTTATTATACCCACATTTTATGAGCCAAAATTCATGACGTTCTTTATCTTAGCGTATTAGTGACGGTAAGGTAGCGCTGCGGGAGTCACGCTGGCTGGCCTGGCACTAATAGCGTAAAGCGCCATAGCATAGCGCGCTGTTTTTAACATAACGTATTTAATACTCTACGGCGTCGGCCGGCGCGGCGGCTCTAACTTGTTTTTTAAGTTTGCCCGTTAAGGCAGGCTAAAGTCTCTAGGACCATACCGCCATGTCTTGCGTAGTTTTTATTTGATAGTTTAATATTCCATTTTATTATACTTTTGTTGAGAATGAGGGTCAACAGCAACAAGCCGGACCCTCTCCTAAGCTTCAATAAATTGGTGGAACTTTATTCAAGCTTTCCATGGACTTTTTGTGAGAACATAATAAGCAATGTTTTCCCTATTTTGTTTCATTTGCCTACACTCGTGCACGTTAACGAACACATAATGGTTAATATTCCACCGATATTACACATGATCACTCGGAATAACACTTGTTTGGAAAATAAAACAAAATCAAACTGTATCACTTTTCACTTCCCGCCAAAAAGTCTCGCGGCGGCTCTTACTAGGCGGGCCGTCTGCTTGTTTGCCTATTAGACATATAAAAAAAAAATGTTCCTTGCACAAAACTTGACAAAACACAACTGCACAAGTTGCACTGCACACAACACAAATCACATCACACACACAAGCAAGACACATGACAGAAGTACAACAAAAAATACAAGTGTACAAAACCGACGAAACGTATCAAAATTATTTTATTACTGAAAAATATATCTATTGCTAAATTAAAATGTCTATCAGAACCACGAAATCTAGAACTAAACCGCGTAATAAACCATTGTTTCATCTTCAAGATAAAAAGGCAGACGAAAATGTATTATCAAGTGGCTTAACGAAATCTGCTAAGAGAACTGGCCAGCTCAGTTTGTGTAACAGAGGACTGGGGACAGGTAAGAAGAGAATTATAATATTATACACTCTAGACAAAGATATGTGCACAGGTACCTACATAAATAATTAAAATAAAATTATGATAATTTATTTATGGCATGGCACTTAATGTGATATTGTTTTGCTGGCTAAAGCCTATACAAATTTATCATTTCTTATAAAATATAATCACAGTAGATACCTACATAGGTAGTTTTAATAAATAATCAGTATGTCGTACACCCAAGCAACTCTGGCAAATGTTTTCAGTGCCAGAAAATGTGTGGAAAATAGATGAATTAGTAATGGATGAGTCCAAGGATGTGGATTTCACACGTTCTGATAAGACCAACTGGTGGAATAGTGAGCCGCTGAAGATGCTCGACCTCAGCTCCAATGTGATAAAAACAATATCGCCCAATGTCAAGCTTGTGACACAACTTGCTACCCTCAAGGTGAACCGCAGCCTGCAGTTTTATTATGTTAATTAAAGTATTTTTAAGAATTGCACTCTTCAACATGCATGTTTACGCTAAGGGAAGGATAAAGGTCAAGATTTTTATTCTTTTTTTACTTACACCA
This sequence comes from Petrophora chlorosata, assembly GCA_951640565.1. Lineage (NCBI taxonomy): Eukaryota > Metazoa > Arthropoda > Insecta > Lepidoptera > Geometridae > Petrophora > Petrophora chlorosata. Next base: position 6,251,808 of record OX621197.1, on the reverse strand, counting down.
AAATTATTTTCTTAATTCAAGGTATAATATTACAATGTTATGTTATATTACATGCTTCTGATAATACTTATAATATTTAATATCTGTCTTAAACCTTTTTATATCTACCTTTCTAGCTCCATGACAATGCTCTGGCAAGTCTACCTCCAGAGTTTGGAGAGTTAGAAAACCTATCCAGTCTCAGCCTAGACTACAATAAACTCAAGGAACTTCCGCAGACATTCTACAAGTTGACGGAACTACGTTGGCTCAGCATATCACACAATGAGCTGGAGAAAATTGACCCGAATTTTGGTGATTTAGTTATGTTGAATTTTTTGGTAAGGTTTTTTCATTACCTTCCTCATGTGTCCATTATTTATCTTTCTATAATGAATATCTCTAGGAATTTATTAGATTGCTGGTAATTGAAAATATCATAAGCTGAGCCCTTTCAATGTCGCCCGGTCAATGTTGAGTTTTTAAATGATCAAGAGAAATTTTATTTCCCCACTCGAATAATTCTACTACAAGAAATTAATAAATAAGTCCAATGATTATATACATAGATCCTGACCCCTAACTACATAGGATTTCCTGTATCTAGGGAACCAGGAACTATAAGAAACATGGTTATTGCACACTGTCATTCTGGCAATAAATGGTTTGATTGATTGATTGGTCGCACAACAACCAGACACTAAACATGAAAATAAATATGAAAAAAATGCAAGTATTACATGATGTGAATGATACTATCTCAAATGTTTGTTTCAGAATTTATCACATAACAAGTTGGTTGTATTGCCTCCTGGCATGGGATATTTGGTTCGTTTAGTGGAATTAAATCTATCCCACAACCAACTTCAAGAGTTACCCCCTGATATTGTGAATTTACGAGGTAATTTGTCATTTAATATGATATTGTGTACTTACATGTATACTACTGACGACAAAATCTACTATGGGAACCAAGAACTATGAGGACCATGGTCCTGCATCACCCAGACACGAAACATATGCTTGCACTTTATTTTTTCTGTACACAAACATTTGTCCCATCGCGGAAATCGAACCCGCAACCTCAGTGATGTAAGAGATTTGAGCTTACCTGCCCAACTACTACACCATAGCCATAGAGGCTATCAAATCATTGCTCTCAATATCATCAGTTACAGTATATTCTTTTGCAACTCATCTCTTGTTTGTGAACTCTTGTGTGTATACTGATATCACTATGCTTAATGAGTTCTGCCAAGGGATAGCTTATCTGCAGCACAGAATACAAAAGGAATCTGCAGTCAGTACCCACTTTTTCAGGGCTAATTGGTATAAAACGCATGAAATACTTTTTCAGACTTGAAGAAAATGAACATCAGTAACAACAACCTAAAGAGGCTGCCCCCGCTAGGGGAACTACGGAAAATGGAAATACTAGACGCAAACCATAATGACATAGTAGAGCTACCGGACTTTTATGGCTGTGCTGCGCTAAAGGAAATATATTTGGCCAACAATTATATCATGGTACGGAACGGTAGAATTACTGTATCTTATCTGTCTTTTATTAAGTTAGATTGACTGATAAATTTATAAGACTTTGTAATATTAATTATTTTGGCCCTGTCATGTTTACGTGGGCGCATCATGTGTTCCAAGTATAATATATCCGTGCCGTTATGTGCTAAAATAAAATGTTATCCATCCATTTTTCATTGATATAAAATATATTATTAATCAAATCTCTATTCCATAAGAGCATATATAGGAATAGCATGCATAAAATTTCTAATACATCTGTAATTACTGTAATGTTTAACAAAGCATACCTACATAGTGAGTTTGCTGCACCACTGATTAGATGAAAAACGTAGATTACTAAGCATTGCAATCTAATTAATATGTTCGAAAGTGAAGGTGCATGCATTACACACATACCTATTACATACAACTATCATGCATGGGAACCAGCCTAGGATACAGAACGATATGCCGAAACATGTTTCCATGAACGAATGCATCGTCGTCTGTATTTTTCCTCTAAGATCGATTTATGAATAATCGTTTGCCAATATCGTCGAAAACTCTTGGTTGACTATTGTTTTACGAAACATTCCATTGATTTAAATAAATTGGAGACGAAAATAAGTTCAGTTAGCGTCTGTTATTGTGGTTTTCCGATGATATTTACTTCAGGGGTATATAGATCCGAAACAGCGCTTATCGGAATGCCATGGTGCAGATCTAGACTCAGATGTGGCCGTCAAAGCTATGTTCCGTAAAACCAATAGTCGACGCAGAGTGTTTTTGGTAAACCGTTCGACGTACAAAGATGCGTTGTCCGTCAGATCTGTCCTTGAATCTATAGGATCTACACATTTAGAGATAGACAGTTAGAGAGAGTGTGGCTCAGTAGGAGCACGTGCGGCTTTAGATCAGACGCACCCGAGTTCGAACCCCGGATGGATTATGGCCCATACTCTCTCCACGAGGGAAGGCCCGAGTCCCAGCAGTGGGAACGTAATTTGCTGATAATTAGTATAGCAGATAAATAATTAATGTATAATATAAGGTACCTTTAAATAATTGTTTCATAAGGTTACTTCGGTTTATGTATCTGTACCTATGAATGACGAATCTAAATGTTTATGCATATACTAAGGAGCACGATGAGGCTATCTGTAATTAGAACTATTACACATAGTTCTAATTACAGAGTTCAAAACTGTTTGCATTTAATCATGTAGTTCTGTTGATAGTCCAAAATAAATAAATAAATAATGACACATTAATTATTAATGGATATGTTTTCAGGAAATCACTGAGGAGTTCTGCGATCAAATGCAACATTTGAGTGTGTTGAACATGCGGGACAACAAGATCGAAGTGCTGCCCGAAAATATATCGCTGCTGCAGAACCTGAAGCGGCTTGACATGACCAATAACAGCTTGAATAAGTATGTTTCTATTTATCCCTCAGTTCTTTGTAGTCGGTGAAAATGACCCGTCAACGATCTACTCATAAGTTGATTTTTTTATGTCGAGAGTTATATTATAAAGACAGCCTCTGTGGTGTAGTGGTTGGGCAGGTTGGATCAAATCTCATACACCACTGAGGTTGCGGGTTCGGTTCTCGCGACAGGACTAATGTTTGTGACAGAAAGAAAAGCGTAAGCATTTGTTTCGTGTCTGGGTGATGTGGGACCATGGCCCTCATAGTACAGGAACTATACTAATCCAGGTTTCCTGTGTCTAGGGAACCAGGGTTTCCTAGATACAGGAAAGCCTAGTTAGGGGCCAGGAATCTGTGTTTGTGATAGTTGAGCGTATTTATTATTTATTTTATTTATATATTAATTTTTAGCAAATTGCAATGCAGAAATTACTTTGGCACACATTTTGCATTTTTTTAAAGCGATTCTTACTCAATATCAGTTTATTATTCTCTAAGTCAGTCAGTGATTTTCACCTGTCAAAAACAGTAAATAAATAAATAATTAAATACGAATACATAAAATTTTATTCTATTTAATGTATTCGTATTTGATAACCAATAAAAACGTTATCTAAACAATATAACAGAGGTACTATTATTTTGCTGAGCGGAAGCGTTTGTTGGTAGGGAATAAATTGCAAATTGGTTAACTCTGCCCAAGGTCAGATACGTGGAAAGGATACACAGTAGGTTTGATTTTATTCGCTCAATTCAATACTACTGCGTTGATCGGTGTATTTTATAACTATGTCTGGGTGCGGCCCACGCGCCCATGTTATTTCCGCGATTTAGGTACGTAGAAAAGTGCTTGAATCTCATAAAATCGTATCAGCTCTTTTTAAAATATGCTTGAAAGAGATCACTATTAACACTATTAACCGACTTCAAAAAATAAAAAGGTTCTATTCGATTGTATTTTTTTTTATTTGTTATCTCAGAACTCCGATTTGGAAAATTCTTGTTGCGTTGAGTTCAGTAACGAAGTGGTCCCATATAAATTTCATCGATATTTGACCTTGGACTTCGAAGATACATTGAAGTTTGTTTTAATGTTTGATAAAACGTATACTTGTTTAGTCGGGCTGTCGTGTTACAGATAAAAAAAAGTTATTTTTTCATAGCTCGCCGTTCCCGAAATTCTTTCTCAACTTCATTACTATAAGGCCTTTGCTACAATCCCGCTACGGCACAAACGTTTGTGTACAACAAAAATCCTCGTAGTTCCTGATTTCCTAGATATACAGGAAATCCTAGTTATAAAGCCAGGGTCTTTGTAGGTTTGGTTGTTATTTTAGGACAACAGTCGTTAGACAGTAATTCTGCGGGCGGTCCATAACTCTGACAACAACTCAACTCAGTTTATTGCAATTCACTCGAGAGGCCTTTTCTGACCGGATTCAGGGCTTTTGCTATCGGATTCGAAATAGTTACACGGCAAACCAAAGATTTTCAACCTTATAGCACAGTATTACAATACAAACAGTTGCGCAACGAATGTACATACGTAGAGCAACGGCGGGGATCTCGCGGGGAGGCGGGCGGCGCGGGCCGCGTCCAGCAAACTCGCTTAGTTTGCTGGCTCGAGTATTGAGGGCAAACGCGACCGTTGTACTGTAACTGTATAGCTAGGTTTGCCACACACCCACCCACTAGAGAAGATCTAAGGTCGTTGTTAAACTTGTTTATAAATAACTATTTAAAAAAAAAATTAAACACCTGAAACAATAAAACATGTCTAAAACCTACTAAACTAAACCCGCTAGAAAACCTGCTTCCAAATAAAAAATACCGCATCCAAATCGGTTCACCCGTTTAAGAGCTACGTTGCCACAGATAGACAAATAGTGGTGAAACTTATAATACCCCTTCTTTTTGCGTCGGTGGTTAAAAATAAATATAAATATATAACATAATTACGTTTTCCATTTCAGGCTCCCCAAAAATCTAGGTCTCCTAACTCAGCTGCAAAGCATCTGCATGGAAGGCAATAAGCTGTCGTTTGTGCGGCAGGACGTCATCAAGGGCGGCACCGACCGCATGATGAAGTTCCTCCGGGACCGCATCACCGAGGACATGGTGGAAGACACCAAGACGTTGCACAACGAATGGCCTGATAAGTGAGTTGACCTTCTACATGTCTTTAAACTGTTGTCAGAATTAACATAAACGGGATATTTGCACTGTAAAGTGAAATTCTCTACAGTGTTTTACATAAAATTAATTTTGGGAACGGGAAATTGATCATGTTTTTGATTTATTGTGAGGACTTGCTAAGTCGTCACTTGCAAGCGTCATGATCACCAACTGTCATTTCTTCGTGCCGAAACAGACTTCTCAAAATAAATCACAACCATGGTAAATGTCCCGTATCTGAAGTTGATTTTACAAACTCTTGGGTATTTTAATTCTTGTCATGAAAAATAATAGTTCTTTTGAATTATCTATTACGGAATCCAATTGGCGTCAGTGGTAGCGTTTTGTGGTATATTTTATCTATACCTAAGCTTTACAATGTAGATGCATAAATTTACAGAGGCTTTGTTTTGATAGTAAATACAATCGGTTCGTAAACAAACGTAAAAAGGATAAGTCACATATTTTTGTATCGCCATTCGCATTGTTGTAATACATTTGACGTAATCTTCAAAGTTTAAAAGTTCTTTATTCATGTTTGGCATCACAGACGCATTTATGAACGTCAATTATTACAATGACTACCACCGTATCGGAAAAAGAACCACTACTCAGGTCTGTCGGTCTGTTTTTTTTTACGCTTATTAGATCTATGTTTGGCCACTATCTCGCTTGATGTGAGGCGATGATGTGGCCTAAGATGGAACACATAGATCTGAGAAAGAGAGATGGCAGTTGTTGAGCGGCTGCTCAGATCCGTCTCCCCAATGGTTCACCGAACATCATCCCGAAACACGACTAGGTCGCATGACGGCATGGCTTTGTTCGGGGGTATTACAACCACGGCTAGAGCCTACCACTCCAAAGCGCGTAAGCGGGTTTCATCACAATGTTTTCGTTCACCGTTTTAGAGCGAACGTGCAGAATCTGCACTTCACTATAAGTCAGTATTCGCTCAGTATCAAATCAGACGTCATGATATCATCGGGAAATTTCGATACTGCGATCGAATCGCTCAAAAACGCCGATCGTTGGTGATCAATCGCTAAAACACGCTATTTTGATACCGCGATTTGATACTAAAAGTATCGTTAATATTTTTTACAATAAATAAATAAATACTACCTTAATGGCAAAATCCATCGGGTTTCACAATCATTTTTAATGATTTCTTATAAGTCTATAAATTATTATACATTCATATTTTTCGCATCCGCAATGAACAAAAGCGTTTGTTTTTAAACCTGCAAAAAGGAGGGGTGTTATAAGTTTGGCCACTATGTGTGTCTGTCTGTGGCACCGTAGCTCTTAAACGGGTGAACCGATTTGGATGCGGTTTCTTTTATTTGAAAGCAGGTTTTGTAGTGGTGGTTATTAGACATGTTTTATCAAAATCGATTCAGCCGTTTTTTACTTTTTATAGTTACATTGTGTCGAAGCTTTTAAAATTTTAGGTAACTGAAATTCGCTTGATCATTCATTTATTTTTCTCCCATCCAAAGGTACACTCTGAAAAAGAGCCAAGCGCTCATGCTGCCCTCCCGGACCCTGTCGTCTATTCCCGACCACGTGTTCGAGTCGGCGGCCGCCGTCAACGCGCACATCGTCGACATATCCAAGAATAAGTTTACAGCAGTTCCTGAAGGGTAAGGATATTGTCTATCTAATTGTGATGAAACAAACCTTCAACATTAGAAAGAAAGAAGAAAAATTTTAGACTTTTTTTGAACAACCTTAACATAACTACGATATGTATTCAATTAATGAAATGCGATTATAATTTGGAAATAAGGGTTATCAGCATCGTTCTGTGTAAGATCTTGTGAGTTTGTTTAAACAGGGCTAGTTTTCAGCGTACCCCGTAACAGCTCACAGAAAGTAGATTCAAATTGCGCGTGAAAAGTTTTCTAATGAAAAAGCGTAATATACTGGTAGTAATTACATAGAAGACAAAGATGCATGGAACATTCCGCTTCTGCCAAGTAGCCAAATGGCACATAGGAAACATAATATTGTCAAAAACAGAGAAAAAATATTGTAACATAAGTTCTAAAAAAAAATGCTTCTCATTTTCTTGTCGTATCTTTTGAGTAGTGGTTCTTTTTCTGATACGGTGGTAGAGTCAATGTTGACGTTTTGAAATTGGCGTTCAGAAGTCTTTGATGTCAAAAATGAATAAAATCTTTTGAACTATGAACTTATGCACTAAAACTGCACTTTTAAACAATAACGTTAAAAATTATAACCTAAAATATTATCATGACTGAAAAAAGGTAAGCATGTCTAGTATTATTTATTATTATTTCTTTCCCATACCAGGCCTAACGTTCTCCGCACTGTAGGTACGAAGCTACTAGTACATAGCCGGACACCGACGGCGGGTCGCGCGTCGTTACACGTGCCGCGTCAGAAGAGATAAGAGCTATGCGATAGAAAGAGAGGCGCTCTGTAGGTTAATATGACTGGTAGGTATGCAGCGCTACGCGAGCTGAATTGAATTTTATTGCGTCATAGCAAGAGTCGCTATTTGTTTAAATTTCTTTGCGTGATGCTTCTGTCCCTTAGTATTCTGTGCCTGGAAGTCTGGGCCCAGAAAAGAAATGCGAAAACTGACTAGATAGCACCATAAAACTCTGCGGGGAAGTCTCTTTTTTTAATTCTTTAAAACGTCTAAGAATATAACACTAATCAATGAGTTATAAATTATAATTAAAATAACACAATGTCATGTCTACTTTAAACTGCCCGTGTATGGCCGCCGTTATACCTAATATATTTGTTACAGGATTTACCAACTGAAAGAATGTCTCTCGCAACTAATACTGTCGGCGAACAACATTGAGAGTATACCACCAGAAATAAGTAGCTGTGTTCATATACAATACTTAGATTTGGGAAAGAATAATCTGAAGGATCTACCGCAAGAGATCGGGACTTTGAAACGTCTAAGGGAGCTAGTCATTTCTAATAATAAGTAAGTTGTAACAAGTTGTAAGGAAGATGACAGTCCAACATATACGTATTTAATAATATTTTTTTTTCTCTTTATCTTTATGAATTTGAAAAAATATTTCATCTTGCAATCCTACTTTTTAATCCTAAGGATGGATGGATGTTTGTTACTCAGTCACGCAAAAGTAATGAACAGACGAGAAGAGAATTTGATGAAATTTGTTTAGTAGGTTCTAAAAAATAATAAAAAAAGATAAAAATACAATCGAACAGAGAACCTCCTCCTTTTTTGAAGTCGGTTAAAAAGGACAAGTTACTTTTTAGACCGAGAACCGCTGGTGAATCAGTGGGGCGCAGCTTGTAGGACATTTTTTTTATGGAATTGTGTGTCGATTCGAGCAGCTTGTAGGACATTTTTTTTTATGGAATTGTGTGTCGATTCGAGCAGATTGTTCGCCTGATGGTAAGCAACATACTGCCTATGATAGTTGCAGCACCACCTAGAACTTTGTTTTGCAAAATCCTACGCGGCATTACACTGCGCCCGTCTCCCACAATTGTCTTACAATTCGCTCTTAATTAATGCCCAGTAATTTCGCTGGCTACAATGCCTGAACCAGAAAGCAGCAATTCTTGCGCACTACTGCTTGGCGGTACAATAACTGGCAAAGTAGTGGTACCCACCCCGTATATTCTTCATTTATTGTTTAGGTTTACGAAAATCCCGCGTTGCGTGTACGAGCTAGAAAACCTAGAGATCCTGCTGGCGGCTGATAACCAAATCGAAGAGATCAACGTGTCGTCGGACGCGCTCGCGCGGCTCAAAAACCTCGCCGTGCTTGACCTCGCCAACAATAACCTCGCCTCGGTGCCGCCTGAACTTGGCAACTTTACGCAACTGAGGTGAGTAAATTGTGACATTTGAAGTTCATATGTGTGTCTTTAACATTCATAAGTAACGTTTATAAGTGCGTCTTTGACGTTCATAAGTACGTCTTTAACGTACATAAGTGTCTTTGATGTTCATAATTGCGTCTTTGATGTTTATAAGTGTCTTCGAAGGTCAAAAGTGCGTCTTAGACGTTCATAAGTACGTCTTTGTCGTTAATAAGTGTGTCTTTGACGTTCATAAGTACGTCTTTGACGTTCATAAGTTTGTCTTTGACATTCATAAGTGCGTATTGACGTTCATAAGTGCGCCTTAGACGTTCATAGGTGCTTTTTTATTTAATGCTTGGCATATAAAGGTGACTGGTAGTTTTAAAACATCCTAAGAAATTAATATATCATTTAACAATATAACGAATTTTCAGAACCCTAGAACTTATGGGGAACTGCTTCCGCCAGCCGCGCCACGCCATCCTTGCGAAGGGTACTGAAAGTATTCTCTCGTACTTACGCGACCGGATCCCAAATCACTAAAACGCTACAAGGGACTTAAGGCTCAATTCACACCGAGATAGCAGCGGCTGACAGCAAAGAGGCTAGCAGTTTCCGTGCACTACGCAGAATAACTAAAATGCACTAACCTTTATCTATATGTGTTATTATAATATGTGGTATTGCTTGTAAATAAATACAAATTAAGGGGCTTGAGCTCGTCGCCTCTTTCGAGTTCCTTAAGCGATGCTATGTACATTAGCAATGAACATAGTTTAAAATGCGTAACCGAAACTGCTGGCCGTTTCGCTACCGGCCGCTGCAATCTCGGTGTGAATTAAGCCTTATAGTGTAACATCAATTTGAATAAAGTGTGACATAGATCTGTATGAACACGGCCGAAATATAAACTAATCAATAGTGAGGATATTTTCTCTAATGAAAATACGGAATATGCATTCATTTTTTATGCATGAATCCATTCATTATGGGTAACAATAAAAAAAAGTTTCAAAATAATGCGGCATCATTTGTCTTTAAAATCGTAAAATGAAAAGTTGATTTAATTAAAATCAACATACACGCGCAGTTTGCGTGTGACGTCAAAATTGGGAATCTAAGTTGGGACTAATGCTACCATACCCTGAAAATCGCATTAAAATCCGTTAGCAGTTTTTGAGGGTATAGATAACAAACAAACAAACAAACAAACAAACACAAACAGACAACAATTCTACAACCCGTGGATTCGTGGTCAGTACCAATAATACCAGTAAATAGTCGATTCATGTTAGTTTTTCAAAAATATCTTCATTGTACAAAATTGGATATTGCAAATTGCTATCGCATATGACACGAATAGTATAGATATTGCAAGTTGCAATCGAATACGATACGAATAGTATAGATACTGCAAATTGCCATCGGATACGATACCAATAGTATAGATATTGCAAATTGTCATCGGATACGATACCAATAGTAAAGATATTGCAAATTGTCATCGGATACGATACGAATAGTATAGATATTGCAAATTGCCATCGGATACGATACGAATAGTACAGATATTGCACATTGTCATCGAATACGATACGAATAGTATAGATATTGCAAATTGCTATCGGATACGATACGAATACTTAGTTTTTACGATTAGTACTTATTTTAGCCGTTCTCATGCAGATTTTTGTCGCATTATGAGTGAATGTGGATGACATTTGTGTGGCGCCACCGTCCACGGCCACGTTCAAATCCTATCGTGATCAACTAGTCTAGGCCTACGAATGGCGAGAGTAATACACGCATATCAATTTTTGACCTATCAGAATTAGAGGTCCAGCAAAGCGCAGATAACTGTTTTTTTTATTCTTATTTTATGAGCTTACCCGCTATGCGATTATGCCGCTCAGATAACAAAATCAACAAAGTCATCCTTAAATTCTGCTTAAATTATGGTACATATAGACGAATTGATGAAGACCGATAAATAAGAGAACTGATTTGGTTATTTGAACATCTACATTCTATCTGACATAATTCCATGAACTTTTTGGGTATACAAAATATTTCGTTCCAGCCGAGAAAATCGGGACCTCTTCAGTAGGCACAAGAAGCCCTGGAACCCACTGAGCCACCAGAGCAGGGGCTCAGAGTAGGGCCTACTCTTGAGTTACTTTCGTTCGTTCGTGCGAACTAAAAGAGACTCTTATGCCTGTTGTATAGCGCTGTCCCTTTCATCCGATGGAACGAAGATTCGTATTTACGAATTAGAGTAAGGCCACAAATACCTCGGTGGCCGAAATACTTGCATTCCCTTTACTTAACCGTCTCCTGTGACGGATGCGACATCTACTGAAAATGTTTCATCACATCCATCCATCCATCCTCACAAACATTCGTATTTATAATGTTAGTAGGAAGTAGAATAGGGTTTCTTATAAGGCAAGTCTATGACGGCATGTTTTCCCATTTTTCTATTGAAAAAATAGGACCAACAGATGTCGTTAGGAAAATAACTACGATAAAATAAATAACTATTACTAAAATAACTACGAAAAATTATCGCCTTGAAACTATGAATATTAGTGTTTTCGTGATTTATGAAGCACTGGGCGCATTTTTAAATCAGTTTTCTACGCTTTGTTGGCCGATACTTATCAATAATATTTAAATTGGCAGTATTTTGTCGGCCTTTTTGTATTACTCTCAGACATAAAATGTATTCAAGCTAGTCCAAGCTCGCCTCTAATGCAAGAGGACATGTACACACTACAGGTTAATAAAATTAAATATTCAGGTCAAAATTATACAATTAATTCATTAAAAATATTAGAAACATACAAAAATGTGAATACACAGCGCGAAATTAAAATGCATTTTCAATTTAATAATAATTATTAAATTCATGATTGCCTTCCCTACGTATTCCGTACATATATGTGATGTGTCGCGTTAAATCACTGATTTTATCGCCTGTAGTGTGACCATATCCTCTTGGTCTGTGTATGGCCATGCGCAATTAAGTCTACAGTGTTGCCATACAAAACATGCCTGCTGATGCCAAAAAGTTTTTGTTTTATTTCTTTTTCGTGTACCTGATCGCAGGCTATGATTTATTTTTACATTGTTATTGGTTATTATTTCGTCGTTAATTTTGTTTATTTATTTTTCAATTATTGTTGAAACTAAAAGTCGAGTAACATATAGTATAGGTTGTGACGCACAAGTAACTCAACTCAAAATATTGTAAGTGCCGATACAATAAATAACAAAAAGAAAATGTTATTTGCCAAATATATTTAACAAAAAAATTAATATTATTGCTATTTTTTGACTTAAAGTATTATCCTTATAAAAAGGAAAGAAAGACGCTAACGTGTGTTATTCAATGCATATTTTATTTATAATAATTAAAGTGTATTTTTCGCTAGTTATGCATGTTAATTAACATAATTATTTCATAAATTTACATTACATAATCACTCAGCCGTTTCACGTACAAATAAAATGTATTAAACCTATATGATATTTAAAAACATATGTAACAATACTAAAAGTTATTGCTTAGAGGTACTGAATAATCTATTATTAAAAAGTAAGAGTCTATGAAGTTCTACCAAAGTATTGTTCGTTGTACCTGAAGATTATTTTTGTAAAACATTAGTGCATAATGAAATAGCAAACAGCAATTCACAGCTTTTGCGTGATCGAAAATTTGCACAATTTGTTTATTGATATTTAAATGAGCACAATGATATCGTCATGTGATCGCTGAAATAAATTTTTGTTTTGTATAATTAGTGTTTTATTGAAATAGTCAACAATTGACTTTTCCTTTTATTATTATTGAAATTTGTGTTTAATTAGTGCATTAGTGCATTATTATTGAAAGAGTATTTCTTTACGAATGTATATGTATATGTACATTATTTGTAGGAAATATTCAACACTTAATTTTTTTTTGATGTTTGGCCACTATCCCGTCTGATGTTAACCGACAATGTAGCCAAAGATGGACCGCATAGAGGAAGACTGCAGTTGAGCGCGCAGGCCCGTCTCTCCGATGGTTCATCGAACAACATCCCGAAACTCCACCAGGTCACTTGAAGTCATGGCTTTGTTCGGTGAGTGATATTATCCTTACCTACGGCCGGAGTCTACCACTCGAAAGCAAGGAAGCGGATTTCCTTATGATGTTTTTCTTCTCCGTTTTTAGAGCAAGCGTGACAAATCCGTACTAAAGGGTGGAGGTTACCAAAGGTCCGCAGACTCAGATTGTGAGGACAGTAAAATATGAAATTCCTTGAAAGACGTGGCACATTATGCAGTCCGTCTGCAGGACGTTATAGTAGCTGCGCGATGCACGGGCTGCGCGTAAGAGACGACAAACTAACTACGCGCACGCAGTTAGAGCGCCAGTGAAATAGTATTCAACGGGCTTCCTTAATGCACGTCACACCGGGATTGCGAGGCGAGCGCTGCGGTGCGGAACTTGTCCAGTCCTGTGTGACACCTTAGGGACTACACCCGCACTACAACTACAATGCACTGCACCTGACTGGACCGCAACCGGGTTTAGTGTGCTCCAGCCTTAAGTATGGTCACTCTAGAAGGGTCGAGTCGGGATTTGTACTCGCGTTGACGTACGCAATACGCATGACTACATATTTACGTTTGTGGATTAATAACACTTACGGTGGTACGTTACGAGTTAATAATGGTTGAATTTTATATGAAAAACGTACCGTCAGTCAGTCGCTTCAATTGATTTATTGGAGCTCCAAATAGCAGACTCCAGATACCAAAAAATCTTTGTAATTACTTAATAATATATATAAAATAGTGTATAACATAGTAAAGTATGTAGAGGCAGGTAGATATACCTACTGTTTATCTCATTCAAACTCAATCTGCATTACAATAGAGGCAGATAGAATGCTGTGGATTTACATAACAGAATTACTTTTGTAGGTCACAACATCACAACCAGGTAAATAAACTTGGAAAAAGGCTGTTTTGACCTTACTTTAGACATCTATAAATATAATGTGATTTGTTTTAGAAATCGCCATGAAATTGTATACTTTCAGGCTTTCATATAGTGTTTTATGTGACGCACAAAGCAGAATACCTAAGTATGACTTATAACATTGCAATCAAAATAAAATGTTAATCTAGCATTGTTCTGTTCGTGTTTAGTCAATGCGAATGATAAAGTATGTAAAGTATGTGGTAAGTACTTTCCTATCTAATTTTAGGTTCAAATTGCAAATCATCAAAAGGATTGCATAAACTACAAAACTATACCTCTCTAATCAAGACATCTCCTGGAAACGGATTTTCCGCAGAACCATCAATTTATGCAAATTACAGAACAGCTGCGGATGCTTTTGTAATAAACGCTACATACTAAAATAATATGCTAGTTAAGTACCCGTAGTAGTCCAAGGCATTTTTAGTATCCCGCATGTCCCAGTCCGTTGCAAAACTGTCGCTTTTCGGCGTCTAACGTCATTATTATCGTTCGGTTTCGCTATCGTTTTGTCGTCGACTCGTCACTCTATTGTAAATTGTAGTCTGTAAACCCATAATAAACTGCAAGGTCGTAGGCGCGGAGTGCTACTCGCGTTCTATAGTGTGGGGGCCGGCACATGACTGCACTTCATAGTTTCAGTAGCCGTAGTGTGTCGTTTGCCGCCGGCCCTGTTACTAGATATTCTCCAATAAGAATCTCGTATTCCATGACTGAAAAAACAGAATTCGGAACTCGAAGAATTTCAGTTTGCCGCAGAAGTAGTGAATGAGTAAAAAATCAAATGTTTCAACGTTAAATTAAAATCGGATAAATAAACAAAATACTCGAAACAAGGACCGTGGTGTGGTATGTTTGTCCAGCTGTCCCGGCGTCCGTGTAGGCAGACACAGCCGCGGCGAATCGCGCAATTGGTTCAACACCCTACACCGAGTTTCTTCCTTGTGGGACCTTAACACTTTCGGCTCTCCGTTGGCACTCCGCCGATGGCTCCACATGCGAGTGCATTCAAATGTAACGACTCTGACGATGTCGGTAGAAAAGTGCTAAGTTATCTTATAGGATGTGCGAGGTCGTGAGTTACTAGATGTTTGATAAAGTGCAATAATACTTAAGTATAATTGGTGTGGTGTGATGTGGAAAAACTCGTGTATTATGAAGTCACATGGCACCGCTATTGTGTTGCTGCTGCTGTTTATTCAACGTAAGTGACTCATCTTTTATTAAACTAAGCTTTATTTTTTTCGTCGTAAATGTGTCATATTACATGTCCTAAGGAGGTCCTAAGTTGTAGTTAACCAGTCTTGTTTCTTTTTTCTCATGTGGAGCACGTTATTTGAATTTTCCGTCACGCATTTTGCTTATGAATTATGTTATTATCTCAATTGGACAAGTCAACAAAAAAATATGAGACTTCATTTATAGAGCTTGAAGAAATCTCTGTTACTTACATCTATTTGTTTTTAATATACAAAGATCTCTGCATTCATCTAGTCTTTTAATGTCCTAATTAGATTGTACTGGGCCCTAATTCTCTATGACAATTTGGCGATTCTTTGCTTCAAGGAAACGTCGATTCCTTCATTAATAAACGACATCTGCGAAATTTGTATTCTCTATGACGCGTCATATATATGAATATTATATGAATGCGTCATAGATACATCGTTTATTAATGAAGATTCCTTCATAGTGCAACTTATTCCTTCGAAGTGATTTCGAAGCAAGGAATCGACGTGATTTCGCCAAGTTGTCATAGTGAATTGGGGCCCTGTAGTTATAGAACATGACTTATTACTTATCAACTATCGAAGTTAGTTCGCTAGAGGAGCAAACATTTGAGTATTTTGAGTGTTTCAATAACAGAAGGTGTTGTACAGATATAAGTATAATTAGGTATTCATCTCTTCAGGAAAAACGTACCATTTTTCCTTATTATCAATGTTACGTATTATCCCATTTCCAACACTGCCATTGACGCCGCATTTCATGACTGCTTCATTCATCAGAATCGCTCGCGCAATGCGAGCGAGGCCGGTCGGCTACCTTCGCCCGCTGGTCGGGAGTGGCGCCCGCCCACGCCACTCCTGTCTTCGTGTACTCGGCGAGTGGCGAAGAGGATTCGCTGTCCGGTGCCTGCTTGTCGCGATGCAGGGAACTGGAGGACTGTGCGGCAGTCGTCGTCATGTATGGGAGGGGGAACTGTCAGGGTTTAGCAGCTATGAGGGATACGCAGTTCAGGGTGGATAACGATGCTGCGTACTTCAGGAAGATATGTTTGCCGTGTACGTATACTTTTTTGGTCTTGTTTTTCTTTTCAGGTATTTAACTATAACATCTTATTAGGAGAACCCAACCGGCCTGACCTAACACTAAAAGCGACGTTCTCTTATTATTTTCACGTCCTTACTTTACTCCCTCTGTGACCCCATTAACAAGTAAATCTATGCCCATTATTATTTGCTTTTCAGCTAGACGAGCAAAATAACTCTCCCACTACACTTTGATAAATTACTGTTTAACTTTTCACATAAAAATCAAAAAGGACTCCATGATAGAAGCACTTGAAATTACTTAAAACTTTTGCCCAGCAGTGAGACAGCATCTAGGTACTATAAGACTAGAAAAATATGCCAGGTCGTGCTAGGCCTACTTTTGTTACGTAGTTTTTGATTCCCAGTGGCTGACGAGTGCCGACACCGGTGGTGGGCGGTCGAGAGTACCCCAGGCTATCACCTGCACGCAGACAGTCCTCACTCCAAGGTCATCATCAACACCACCATACAACAGTGCTACGAAGCTCTACTAGTTCCTCACACGGAAAAACTTTTTAGGTATGCGACAGTCAAACATTCAATTGTTTTGTCTTGAGTCATGACTCGATATAAGCGTTCTTCGTGCATTGTTCGAGAGGTACTTGCAGTTTCCGGTGGTAGTTTGTTGCCAAAGGGAAGACAGGCGAATATATTCCTGCTTGTTTTTTTTAACAAATCAGCTATCTCCTGCTCCTAAACATACTCGATGCTACGACCGGTCCTTTAATTTATCTCCCACACAATAAAGAAATATTGGTGCTTTGTTGCTATTTTTTTACTTATCCGTATTTGCTCTAGTAACGTAAAGGAAAAAAAGGTGAGAAAATTCGCATGTCCAAGTATCATTAAATTTAAGGCCATCTACCAAGACGCGTGGTGGATTAGATATTAATTACTGATATTCTCTGTGTCAAAGAATAACAGTCGGAGAGGAGCAGCATTAAAAACGAAATGGGTTGATAATGACTTAAAAGAAACGAGTTCGTTACTTGGTATCGACATTTGAAAGTTTGAATAAAATAATTATGTCACCGTTATATTACAGCAGCGAATCACGTAACAACGAAATATCAAGACCACGAATAATTCTACAGCGAAAGTTTGTGATTGGCTTTGGCTTATTTATTCTTCTTCTGGCGCATCGCCCGCCTCGCCGCGCAGCTGTCGCGACACGCTCGCTTTGCTCGCTCGGCTCGCGCATAGTGGTGCACCAGTATACTGACACTCCTCGCTTCGTTCGTCGTCATACCCATGTATGACTTTGCCGTGGAGTTTCGCTGTAGAATTATTCGTGGTCTTGATATTTCGTTGTTACGTGATTCGCTGCTGTAATATAACGGTGATAAGTTATTCAAATTTTTAAATTTCGGTACCAAGTAACGAAAAAATATTAACTAAGTACTTAGCCAAAAAAAAAATTAAGTGAAGACCAGAATGCATTGAAATAGCTTGCGCGATGCACGACCTCACTGCGATTATCTAGATGACATCACCATAAAAACCATAACTTTCCATCGATCTTAAGACAATAGCTTTTCACTATCATTACCTACCCACAAAAAGTGAAGATTATTATGAAGATCGATCGTTTCGCCTTAACCCATTGGTATCGCGAGATCGAATTCCTTACGATACGCGCAAGGCTTTGATTTCAATACTGGTCACGCTTCAGCATTTGTTTAGACATCATTCGATAATATGCACGTACGTGTAACGGTTACCGTATAAACTATTTATATAAAAATGGAATAAAAATGTATTGTTAATAAAAAGTTTGTTCTTGACAATTTTGTGATATAAATTTGCACACCTGACGGTCATAACATAGCGATCTATGATATTAGTTAAAACCTGTAATAAAATTGTGTTTGTACCTATGTTTATGCAAATAAATGAGTTTCGAATTTTGAACAATATCAGGCGTATCATAAACACTAACACACCTAACTATTTAGGTACTTATTTTACATTTAACATGATAATAATTATAGTTAACAAACTCTAAAGTATCACGTTCACGTACGTTTAACAAAACCTATTTAGATGTAGGTAATAGCTGCCAACGTCACTAAGGATATATCACGATGTTTACCTTATTATTTTGCACTAACGAATCTAACATGAAAATCTAAAAATGTATTATGTTCGAAGTTTTACATTTATTTCACTCGTGGTACGTCTCATGTATGCGGGAGGCCGTCTGGGTAGGTACCACAGCTTTGCCAGTTAGTCTGCCGCCAAGCAGTAGTGCGCATTACTGTGTTCCGGTTTAAAGGGCATTGTACCTAGCGAAATTATTGGGCATATGAGACTTAATATCCGATGTCTTGGGGTGATGAGGGCAATGCAGCGCCACGCAGTACTTTTTATGGTATTAAAAGTTCTGGGTGGCACTGCAATCATTATAGGCAGGCGTGGCGTTTTCCATCAGGCGAACGACTTGCTCGTCTCATCACTCAGTTCCATAAAAAAACAGCAGTTGAAAACTTTTCTGAAATTATAGGTAGACTTTAGGTACATACATATGCTTTATTTTCCCGTATCTATTTTTCTTCTCTTCTATTTTTCTGCCCAGATGTAAATACCACACAAACATTCACTCATCCAAGCTGTGACCATTGCGAACGTTGCTTAACAACAGATCTGTTACGAACGGCTAGGCGAGAAAACGCTAACGAGCGCTACTGATGATACCTATTAATTTTCGTAACTGGATTATGTAAACTGCCTAACCAGATGTCCAGATGTTTTAACAACATGAGTACATTTTCCGGTCACAATAAAAAAATATTTTACAACGATTCTAGTTTCACAGAATAACATAAAGCGAGATGAACCTTTTGTGATGGATTAGTACTGATGAGTTATCAGGTAATCACGCTCTAATAAAAGACTACGTATGATATTTATTTTTGTATTAGCTTTATATTTATTGCATATAGGCAGGAATACCGATACCTAAAATAAACGTTACTTTGCCTGTATTTACCATATACATATATTTGTTAGTGTGAAGTGACGATGTGAACGAAGATGAAGCACATAGATCTAGAGGAACACGGCAGTTGAGCAACTGCTCAGACCCGTGTCCCTGATGGGTCGCCGAACGTTATTCCGAAACACTAGTACGGTAGGTGGAATTACAAACCCGGCCAAAGCCTACCACTCCAAAGCGCGTAAGCGGGTTTCCTCACGTTGTTTTCCTTCACTGAGTGAGCGTGCAAAATCCGCATTTAAGTCAGCAGGACAGAGTCGATCGTAAGGCGCACAAGTTATTAAGGGCGTAGCTAAAGCTTTTAATGACAAGTAAATATATATTTTTAATCAATATACTAATAAAATTAATTCTTTTTATGACTTTAAAATATCAATGTTTATTTAATGGATTGGTCCGCTCGCTTCTATTACTCCTATTGCCATACCCTCTCAGGGTCATATATTTTAACTAACATTTCCATAAAATCTCTTCAAATGTACATACATATATGATTACAATAAACTGTAATTAATTAATAAATTTAATTAATCGAATGACCATAGGGACTGCTAATAGTGGCAATAGGGTGTATCGCTTGTGGTCCTGTTTTTAACTCTTCAAATGTACATTATTATATGATTACAATAAACTGTAATTAATTAATAAATTAAATTAAATTAATTGTATGACCATAGGGACTGCTATAGTGGCAATAGGGTGTATCGCTTGTGGTCCTGTTTTTAATTCTTCAAATGTACATTACATTATACATTATTCATGTACATTATTATATGATTACAATAAACTGTAATTAATTAATAAATTAAATTAAATTAATTGTATGACCATAGGGACTGCAATAGTGGCAATAGGGTGTATCGCTTGTGGTCCTGTTTTATGTGAGAAATTTTTAAAATGTATGATGAAAAGTAAAAATTATATATAATATTGTAAGTGACTTAAGAAACTATGTATATAAGAAACTTTTGAGTATTGAGAGCAAGTCTGGCCGAGCGCCACGACAAGCTACGCCCTGCGGTTATACTTAATAGACACAAACTTCCACAATCAATATAATACAATACAATTACACTTTATTGCATACCACAAACATGAATAACAGAAACTTAAACTAGGGTAATGCAATAGGCGGTCTTGTCGCATAAAGCAATGTCTTACAGACAACCTTTGATCAAAGGCCCTTTGTTTCAGATCCTCGCAATGGATAGGCCCAGACGAAAGCTTCGACCCCGAGTCGATAAAGACTTCAGACTATGCCGTCGGGAACTGTGTCCTTAATGTAGAAGACAAGTTCATCGAACCAGAGTCCTATAGGGTCTCCAACTATTATACCTTCTATTTGGAGAACCAGTGTAGACATGACTGTGAGTTGAAGAATTGTTATAACTATAGGATACAGTTGTCTATTAACTAAAATGTAAACACCCCCGACACAAGAAACCTATAAAAAGTAAAAAACGGCTGAAGCGACTTTGATAAAACGTGACTAAGAACCACCGCTGGACAACCTGCTTTCAAATAAAAAAGCCACATCGGAATCGGTTCAACCGTTTAAGAGTTACGGTGCCATAGACAGACACACAAAGTGGTCAAATAACACCCGTCATTTTTGCGTCGGGCGTTAAAAATATGCCGCCAAGCGATTCTGTTCGGTACCTGCAATACTAGTTGCGCCCCGCGTTTGAACCCGCATTTCTCCGGAATAGTGTCCTATGTCCTTTTTCAGGACCTGCATAACAAATTTCATTAAAATTCGTTTAGTATTTTGCTTGATTGAATTACAAACATCTATCAATCCATCTTTACATGCTATTGCATTAATAATTTTGGTTGATTCCTGTTGTCGATTTTGACAACTCCTGTTTCTCGTGTGGATGTGTGGCCTACCCTCGTGTTGGAGTTATAGACCGCCAGAAGGTTCTCGACATATTTTTTTAGCCTAATGACTGTTGTCCTAAGACTATAACCGGGACGGCGGCTTAACGTTCTCTCTGAAGCACGAAATCATATTCTTTTTCCCTTCATAATATATTCAGACTTCATCATCATCAGCATCATCATCAGCCCATCACGTTCCCACTGCTGGGACACGGGCCTTCTCTCATAGAGAGAGTATGGGCCATATTCCACCACGCTGGCCCAGTGCGGGTTGGTGGATGTCACATGTCCTTGAATTTTTGTGATTAATTCTTGGACATGCCGGTTTCCTCACGATGTTTTCCTTCACCGTTTTCAGAACGAGTGTTAAATCCGCACATAACTTAAGAAAGTCAGTGGTGCGAGGCCAGCGAGATTCGAACTCGGGTACGTCGGATCGAAAATCGCACGTTCTCCCACTGAGCCACACTCGCTCTATTCAGACTTACCAGTAGATAATATTTTTTCCAGATTTAAAGAAGATAGACAGATGTTCCTACGAAGAATATATCAACCAAACCCTGAAACACGTGGAGTTTACCATCAAGAACTATACTAAAGACGAGGTGGGTACAACTTATAATTTTCTGTGGTTTTGTAATCATGCAACATAATTGTTGCAATTTTCTCGTAGTTTCCAGTTTTTTCTCGCTTCGGGTTAAACTAGCAAGGTGAAGCGATCTGCTGATATGGACCATTTACTATGTTGTGTCGGTTGTGTACAACAAAACATAATTATGTATCTGCATGTACGCATCCACCTTGACTTTGAATGTATGTGCACGTACATTTATATGTATCTAATGTTCTTATAAAAGTAAGTAAGTAACAAGCAGTATATTGAGATTTTTCAAGGTTGGTAATTTGATTTTCTAGAAACTCGTATACATCAAGTGTGAGTGTCTTCTATGCGTATCTGTTCCATAGTCATACGGTTCTTATGGTAGACAAAGTTCAAAGTTCAAAAGTTCTATATTAAGTTTTAGCATCACAGACGCACTTATGAACGTCAATCTATCAATGACTACCACGTATCGGAAAAAGAACCACTACTCAGAAGATACGGCAAGAAACTGAGGGGTATATTTTTTAGATCTTTTGTTACAATATTTTATGTTTGTTTTTGATAATATTACGTTTCTTATCTGCCAGTTGGCTACTTGGCAGAAGCGGAATGCTCCATGCATCTTTGTCTTCTATGTAATTAATAACTGCATAGTATGCTATTTTCATTAGAAAAAATTTCACACGCAATTTGAATCTACTGTCTTTAAAAAAACGTATGCAAAATTGCCCATGAAGGACTTATTCGTTTTACTCAGTCTAAACCTAGGTACTGCAACTCTACAAGTTCGCCAATCTATCATTATATCCCATAGATTCACTTTAAGATGGCAAGTTTTTGGCTTCGGTGAAGTTGGCGTATTTTCTCACCAGTTCGTTTCATTAGTTTGATCATCGAACTAGTGAGTCTTTTTCTAATTATAGACAATAGGGGATCGGACAACTTTTCATAAAGTGTTTTATATTAACTACAATTAATATATGTAGCCATGAAAAATACTATTTTAATTTAATAACGCTCTAAAAGTACCTAACACTATGTTTAAATATTATGTTTCAAATATTGCCGCGCAAAAGGTCAAAACCTCAAAACTTATGACGTCATATATAGGTAGAAAACGACAAACTCTTCGAAATAAAACTTGCAAAGAGATTTAAATACGTTTTGTGAAGTTTAGGGACGATATTGTAGTAATGGAACGAAAAAATTAGGAAAAATACATTTTATGAAAAGCAAAAACGTAAAAGAAACACAAGCTTGACTCACGGCATTTGCCTACAAATGACGTCATGCGCTGTGATTGTTGTTTCGTTTGAGATGAAGAACAGATTAAAAATGACAGAATTATTAGTTTTATTTATTGATTTAAAAATATAAATCATTATTATTTCACAAAAATATTAATTGAATGATCTTTCTGGTTCGACGAACATTCGTTCTAACTACATTTTAGATTTTTTCTCGATTACTGTCCGATCCCCTATTACATATTAATATTTTTTTAATTAATCACACGTACCGTAACATATAGGTACAAATATAAAACAAGCGTATATTTTAAATTTTATTATATTGTGTTTTGTTTCTCGATTAAAATAAGTTTGACGGTCGAACTATTGAATCGAACTAGTGAGAACATACCAAGTTGAAAGCAGGATAGGAAGGCCTTTACCAGGCAGTGGGACGGCCATTCATAGCTCTATATTATAACGAAAACCTTAATTAACAAAATCTTTTAGGTCGTGTGAGTAAATCTGTGTTTAGTTATTTTTTCCAATAGATACGGGCAGTAGGTACTAGTTCACCGGGCACATTGCAATATTTCTGTAAATGCACTCGGCATTATCTGCGCCGAGTCATTAGCATAGTTTACAATCGTAAAAAACAGATAATGGATGCGTCAGACTGCACTCGGGTAAAAGAAAAATAATTTCCATCACAATTGTTTATTGAATTATTGAAAATTTTCTTTATTGAGGTCAATGCAGTTATGTATTTGCGGTTTGTCGTGCAAATAATTGGTCTGATTAAATCAGCTAATTGAACTTAGGTAAGACTTGATAACAGTTATCTGTGTACTAGATTTTTGTTTGTGCCTAACGTAACTTACTGTGCATAGAATAACAAGCAATAACAAGCGTCTGCGAGCACGGTCCAATCGTTTCTTGCCGATGATTGGTCAAAACAACGAGAGTGTTTTGACCAATTGCATCGTTACATGTCATCCAGAGAGCGAGTGTGGCTCAGTAGGAGAACGTGCGACTTTCGACCAGATGCACCTGAGTTCTAATCCCGCTGGCCCCTTATCATTGGTTTTTTAAGAAGTCGCTCTAAAAACGGTGAAGGAAAAAATCGTGAGACAAAATCACAAAACTTCAAGGAAATGTGACATCCATCAACCTGCACTGGGCCAGCGTGGTGGATCATGACCCATTCTCTCTCTGTGAGAGAAGACCCGTGTCTCAGCAGTGAGAACGTAATGGGCTGATGATGATGATGATGTCATCCATGTTTATGCACATACTTGTACTGATTACAAGCTTTTGTGTAATGTCGATATCTCGGTCTCCGCTGCTATGACAGCATGAAGCACTGTGCCAATTTTAACCATATTTTTAACCGACTTCAAAGAAAGGAGGAGGTTTTCAACTCGATTAAATTTTTTTTGTTTGTGACCTCAGAACTCTGACATTTGGAAAATTCTTTTGCTTTGGATTCAGTAGGTATACCTACAAAGTGAGCCCATATAAATTTCATTGATATTCGACTTTGGACATCGAATATACATCAGATTTGAAGTTTTTTTTGTTATAATATGAATTATTTTTATTCGCTTATTTGGTGTTTATTTCGCCATATCTACGTTTAGCCACTCTCGCCTGATGTTAAGCAACTAGGTGGCCGGAGGTAGAGTTAGGTAAATACTTAGATCTGTCAGAAGACGCCAGCTGAACTGCGGATGGTTCACCGAAACTCATCCCGAAACACGACTAGGTCGCTTGACGACATGAATTAACTCTTTATTTGTACGAACCAAATAGTAGTATTACAAACGAAAGTAAAATTAGTTTTAAAGTCAAAGTCAAATATCATTTATTAAATAGGCACAACAGTGCACTTTTAAAGGTCAAAACATGATACAAATAAAAAAATTTAAAAATTGTAACTTATGTTAACATGACTTTGAAAAAAAGGTAAGTAAACCCATTTCTTTCCTATACTCAAATTGAAGTCTGAGTGTTGAAAAGAAATGCGAAAACTGACTCTACCAGTGCTTCGGAAATACGCCCGCTAGAGAAGATAGCACCAAGAAACTCTGCGGGGATGTCTTTTTTCAGCACAATTACGTATAAATTAGAATTAACAGAATGTAAAACAAGAAATGCGAGTGAGATATCCCATAGTCATAGTGTCAGTAACAGAAAAGTGTGAATAAAATATAAGTAGGTATGACGGCCTAATCGCTGAAAGCGATCTCTTCCAGGTACGGCATGGCTTTGTTCGGTTGGTCGTCTCTATTTGATATTTTTTAATACATTAGCGCATGCTAGCCGAAAATCATCAGCCGTCAAGACGGTATTCCAAAGACTCAATCTCTGCCCGAGCAATACTATTTTTCTTTCCAATTATTAAGAATCTTAACATCTCTGTATTGTTTTTTGAAAAATAATTAAATTGTTGTAGTGTAAAAGAGCATGCGAGGTAGAAGATCGCTTCGTCTGCCGAGGCTTCACCTGGCGCACAGACCGGCGCATCACGGCGGCGGGGCGCGGCGCCTGCGACCTGCACAGCGAGGACCTGGTCACCACGGGCTCGTGGCTGCTGCGCCGGACCAACGGCGCCGCTTACTACAGGAGAGTCATATGCTTGAACAGTTAGTAGCTTCTTTTGTTATGCTGCATGTTTTTTCCCCTATTGATTGATGATAATGAGATTTTCTGTGGCAAATATGATGATCAATTGATTTTGAATTGCTAGGTTTTTTGGGCATCCTTCTTTCCTCAAATCAAAGCAAAATCTCTTTAACCAGTTTTGGCATTACAGACGCACTTATGAACGTCAATTATTACAATGACTCTACCACCGTATCGGAAAAAGAACCACTACTCAGAAGATACCGCAAGAAACTGAGGGGCATTCTTTTTTAGCTCGCTTCGCTTCGCACATCTTTGGCATAGGCATCCTAAGACCTAAACAAAACATTACCTGCCACTTACTGGAGCCTTTTAACTTTTAACACCAAACTTTGTTTTTTCTAGTAACCGTAGACTGCGAAGACACTAACATGATTGTTACGTACCGACCGCGCAGTCTATTCCGCGGTCGTGTCTACGTACCGGGACACGGCGAGAAATGTAGCGCGCGCGCCGTGAACGGAGTCGTGCGACTGTCGCTACCGATGTATGGAGAATGTGACGTCAACTTCGCGTATGGCATCTCTAACGGCCCTAATGGAGTTATTAACAGGTAACTTTGTAGCTAAACCATAAGTATTCTGTGGCTAGACTATCAAGTAACTTTTAGCGAGAAATGTAGAGCGCTCGCCGAGAATGAAGACGTGCGACTGACTGGAGAATGTGACGTCAACTTCGCGATGGCATCTCTAACGGCCCTAATGGAATGATTAACAGCTAAACTATCAAGTAACTTTTAGCGAGAAATGTAGAGCGCTCGCCGAGAATGAAGACGTGCGACTGACCGGAGAATGTGACATCAACTTCACGTGTGGCATCTCTAACGGCCCTAATGGAATAATTAACAGCTAAACTATCAAGTAACTTTTAGCGAGAAATGTAGAGTGCTCGCCGAGAATGAAGACGTGCGACTGACTAGAGAATGTGACGTCAACTTCGCGTGTGGCATCTCTAACGGCCCTAATGGAATGATTAACAGCTAAACTATTAAGTAACTTTTAGCGAGAAATGTAGAGCGCTCGCCGAAAATGAAGACGCGCTACTGACTGGAGAATGTGACGTCAACTTCACGTGTGGTAACTCTATTGGCTCTAATGGAGTAATTAACAGCTAAACTATCAATTAACTTTTAGCGAGAAATGTAGAGCGCTCGCCGAGAATGAAGACGTGCGACTGACTGGAGAATGTGACGTCAACTTTACGTGTGGCATCTCTAACGGCCCTAATGGAATATTAACAGCTAAACTATCAAGTAACTTTTAGCGAGAAATGTAGAGCGCTCGCCGAGAATGAAGACGTGCGACTGACTGGAGAATGTGACATCAACTTCGCGTGTGGCATCTCTAACGGCCTAATGGAATGATTAACAGCTAAGCTATCAAGTAACTTGTAGCGAGTTGTTATAATAAAGTAATTTGTAGTGACACTACGAGTAGGTACTGTTACAGCTGACTGATGTAAGTATGGATTTTGACGTCAACTTCGCGTATAAACGGCCCTAATGACGTAATTATTACTCGTCATAGTATTTGAACCAAACTCGAACCGTTATTACAATATTACAGTACGGATTGACTAAACCACGAAAGTAGGTACTAAAATCGACAGAAGCATGAAGCCTGCCAACCAAACAACTGGATAAACGTAGATACACGTAGATGTTCAAATACTCGAAATTTTCAACGACCGATTATTTTTACGTTATTCCTCTCCCTGCACGGTTGTCTGAAAGAGATGTCGCTTTTAGCGATAAGACCGCCAAACGTTACACTTATGTTAAGTCGTTTATTAATGTTATTCTATTAATCATCTGTGTTTGTTTCAATAAAGAGATATTTCATTTCATTATAAGTAAATTTTGAGGGGCAAAGAATAATGAGTATAGTAACTGATATTTTTTTTAAATTCCTTTTTGTCAGGACAATGGCATACGTGATGGTGATGATCCAGAACAACCCCATCATCCAGACCGCCGGCGACCGCTGGGTGCGCGTCGGCTGCTCGCCCGGGACGAGCAGTACTACGCAAGTCGACGCCACCGTCGCGGTCAGGGACAGTGGGTAAGTGGAGGAACCAGCGAGGTACACGGCGGTGCACTTAGGTTTTTTTACATTGAACTCATCTTTAACTAATATAAAGATTGCAGGGCTCAAACTTTCACGAGGTGAACACGGTTGATTTTAAAAATGGAAGAATGATTTTACTATTTTGGGTGAATTGTTGATAAGGGTGTGAATGAATTCACGTCTTCTCGCTCGCGATGTTAAAATTAGACGTGCGGAATCGCTGAAGCAACGTTAACCTCTCATCCAGCAAGCCGACCCTGGGCAGCGAGGCTCGCATCCCGGCCGGGCCGGCGGCCGCCAGCGCGGTGTACGGCGCACGCGCGGCGCCGCTCACTATGTACGTGGTGCGCGCGGACGACGCCGGCGCCGGCGCCGCCTCGCTGGGCGAGCCGCTGGAACTGAGGCTCGAGACTACGGGTGAGTGGAGCTCACTATGTACGGCGCCGGCGCCGCCTCGCTGGGCGAGCCGCTGGAACTGAGGCTCGAGACTACGGGTGAGTGGAGCTCACTATGTACGGCGCCGGCGCCGCCTCGCTGGGCGAGCCGCTGGAACTGAGGCTCGAGACTACGGGTGAGTGGAGCTCACTATGTACGGCGCCGGCGCCGCCTCGCTGGGCGAGCCGCTGGAACTGAGGCTCGAGACTACGGGTGAGTGGAGCTCACTATGTACGTGGTGCGCGCGGACGACGCCGGCGCCGGCGCCGCCTCGCTGGGCGAGCCGCTGGAACTGAGGCTCGAGACTACGGGTGAGTGGAGCTCACTATGTACGTGGTGCGCGCGGACGACGCCGGCTCCGGCGCCGCCTCGCTGGGTGAGCCGCTGGAACTGAGGCTCGAGACTACGGGTGAGTGGAGCTCACTATGTACGTGGTGCACGCGGACGACGCCGGTGCCGGCGCTGCCTCGCTGGGCGAGCCGCTGGAACTGAGGCTCGAGACTACGGGTGAGTGGAGCTCACTATGTACGTGGTGCGCGCGGACGACGCCGGCTCCGGCGCCGCCTCGCTGGGCGAGCCGCTGGAACTGAGGCTCGAGACTACGGGTGAGTGGAGCTCACAATGTACGTGGTGCGCGCGGACGACGCCGGCTCCGGCGCCGCCTCGCTGGGTGAGCCGCTGGAACTGAGGCTCGAGACTACGGGTGAGTGGAGCTCACTATGTACGTGGTGCACGCGGACGACGCCGGTGCCGGCGCCGCCTCGCTGGGCGAGCCGCTGGAACTGAGGCTCGAGACTACGGGTGAGTGGAGCTCACTATGTACGTGGTGCGCGCGGACGACGCCGGCTCCGGCGCCGCCTCGCTGGGCGAGCCGCTGGAACTGAGGCTCGAGACTACGGGTGAGTGGAGCTCACTATGTACGTGGTGCGCGCGGACGACGCCGGCTCCGGCGCCGCCTCGCTGGGTGAGCCGCTGGAACTGAGGCTCGAGACTACGGGTGAGTGGAGTTCACTATGTACGTGGTGCACGCGGACGACGCCGGTGCCGGCGCCGCCTCGCTGTGCGAGCCGCTGGAACTGAGGCTCGAGACTACGGGTGAGTGGAGCTCACTATGTACGTGGTGCGCGCGGACGACGCCGGCTCCGGCGCCGCCTCGCTGGGCGAGCCGCTGGAACTGAGGCTCGAGACTACGGGTGAGTGGAGCTCACTATGTACGTGGTGCGCGCGGACGACGCCGGCGCCGGCGCCGCCTCGCTGGGTGAGCCGCTGGAACTGAGGCTCGAGACTACGGGTGAGTGGAGCTCACTATGTACGTGGTGCGCGCGGACGACGCCGGCGCCGGCGCCGCCTCGCTGGGTGAGCCGCTGGAACTGAGGCTCGAGACTACGGGTGAGTGGAGCTCACTATGTACGTGGTGCGCGCGGACGACGCCGGCGCCGGCGCCGCCTCGCTGGGTGAGCCGCTGGAACTGAGGCTCGAGACTACGGGTGAGTGGAGCTCACTATGTACGTGGTGCGCGCGGACGACGCCGGCGCCGGCGCCGCCTCGCTGGGCGAGCCACTGGAACTGAGGCTCGAGACTACGGGTGAGTGGAGCTCACTATGTACGTGGACCGAAGCCGAAAGCGATGTGGACGGTAAACGTAGCCATCGACACAAGCCATCGTGCAGCGCGACATGCTAGCTAGCTTCGTGCGGCGTTTGTTTTGCAATTCAGGTTTTACTATAGATTTTTGTACGTGTTCAAACCCTGTGCCAGCCTGACTTGCCAGTCCGTTGGCAAACGGTCGTGTTGTTATAGTTGGCATGCTGCAGCCTTGAACCAATATAATATTCTTGGTTGCAAAATAGTGACCTGGGTACACGGCTATAGAGTTTAATACCAGCAACATTCGTCAGACATTTAACCTCAAAAAGAATTAATCTTCTATTAACGTTGTCATGCTTACATAAGCCGGGTAATCAAGCGTCGTTACGAACGTTTAAATGGCTCATTATACGAGTAATTACTTTGTGATTACAGAATATGCCGAGATTGAAGCGTATCATTTGGTCGCGTCGTCGCGGCTCGGGGATAGTTCCGTCCTGCTTCTAGACAGCAAGGGATGCCCCACTGGACAGGTCAGTATTCATTGGTAATTCAAACACTTATTTCGATTAAAACCTTACTTTTATGTTTGACATTTTGTCTCTTTCTAACATATTCGTTACAATGTAAATTAAACAGTGACGAAACAAGTTAAACATTGTTTAACCACGCCTAGCGCACTCCGCAATGTAGGTACGAAGCTACAAGTACATAGCCGGACACCGACGGCGGGTCGCGCGTCATTACACGTGCCGCGTCAGAAGAGATAAGAGCTATACGATAGAAAGAGAGGCGCTCTGTAGGTTAATATGACTGGTAGGTATGCAGCGCTACGCGAGCTGAATTGAATTTTATTGCGTCATAGCAAGAGTCGCTATTTGTTTAAATTTCTTTGCGGAGTGATGCTTCTGTCCCTTAGTATTCTGTGGTGTAACTCGTATTTACCGTTTCTTAACAAGGCCCTAAAATTCAATTGAAAAGAGAAAGATAAATGTAATTGCTTGGGCATATGTAATTCGAACCTACCTGCGTCTTCGGAATACCGTCTTAACGCCTTACTAACTTGGCCACCGGGTCATCTGCTCGAGCAACCAAATTTTTTGACACCATAAATTGCCTATCGTCTTTTATATTACTTTAAACTGTATTTTTGTTTTTTTTTGTGATTGTCAAACATATTTACTAGCTGCGCCCTGCGGTTCCACCCGTGGTTTCCCGGGATAAAAAGTAGCCTATGTGCTATTCCAAGTCTTAAAGTACCTACATAAACTTACACCAAATTTCATCATAATCGGTTCGGTAGTTTTACGTGAAAGAGTAACAAACATACATTCTTACAAACTTTCGCGTTTATAATATAAGTAGGTTTTCTTTCTTTTCTTAGAGCATTTAATACCAACATCTTTAATATTACATCTAAACGTTTTGCACCGTCACGTCGCGTCGGTCACAATGTACGACCGGACGTTTGTTTTCTTTTTTGCAAGTAATATTAAACTACCGACATTTTAGTTTATAAAATTAGTATTTAGATATTTTATAAGTCTTTGCATTTTATATATGTAGTACGCTTAGCCCAAAATTGTTTAACATGTATTGTTTTCTCATGTAAGTGAATTAATTCTATTGAGAAATAAAGTTTTTTTTTTTTATTGAATATGTCGGCAAACACGCAGACGGCCCGCCTGATGGTAAGCGGTTACCGTCGTCTATGGACATCTGCAGCACCAGAGGCATTGCTGATGCGTTGCCGACCCTTAAGGACTCTATTAATTCCCCTTAAGTATCTTAAACCACAATATAATAATGAGGTGTGGTTCTCAGGTGGATTTCCCTCGGTTCGCCCGCAGCTGGCTGAGCGGCACGCAGCGGCTGTCGGCGCGGTTCAAAGCCTTCCGCTTCCCGACGTCGCACGTCGTCCGCTTTGCGCTCATGATTCGCTTCTGCGACAATAAGTGCCCGCAGGTTGGTATAAACTATAATCATAACTTTAATTATTTTCTCAAAGTTTTGGCGAGACGAAATATGTTTTAACCGACTTCAAAAAGGAGGAGGTTCTCTGTTCGATTGTATTTTTTTTTATGTTTGTTACCTCAGAACTCCGTCATTTATGAACCGATTTGAAAAATTCTTTTTGCGTCGGGTTCAGTATAGCTACGAAGTGGTCCCATATAAATTTCATCGATATGTGACCTTGGACTTCGAAGATACATTGAAGTCAGTTTTAGTTTTTTTCTAAAAATTAATTATTTTTTAAATATACAATATTTTATATCTGTGGTACTTTCACATTTCAAGCAGACTAGCCGGCTATTTTTAAGCCCCGTTGGAAAAGACACAAAAAATTATTGACAGGAAAAGATGCTTCCTATTTTTAGAGTAGTTTTTTACAAACCTAAACTTACAATAATAACCAGTAGTAACGTGGCGCCCAACGTGGGGCTTATACAACAAACTTTATACAATATTGGATAGACATATTATTTTAACAAAGGCCAAATTATCAATCAACGTGACTCCCAACAGATCGACTGCGGCACCAAATCGCAATTACGCGCCGCGCGCCAAGCCAACGACACTTACTACCAATGGAGCAACGAAGTTACTGCCTCCGTACAACCCATACACCCCAGCCCTACAAGAAATGAAATACCCCGCGGGAGTAATGTGATCGCGCAGGGGGGAGCTGCGGGGTGCGGCGGGGAGGGGGACGCGGTTTCACTGGAGTTGGAAATGCTGGTCGATTCCAGAGACATCTTGTCGGCCGATACGTTGGTTAGAGCGGATCATAGGTCGTCTTTCCGTAAGTAGCTATACAGAGAAAAAAGTGAGGTGTGATCTGATATACTTTTTTTTATGAAACTAAGCTATGTGACTAGCAAGTCGTTCGCCTGATAGTAAGCACCACGCCTGCACAATAGTTATTGCAGTGCGAACCAGAACTTTTAATACCATAATTTTTTTTTAATGTTCACAATCTATTTAGAAACAATTACGTACGAA